>ML799948.1:483881-497941 GCA_009831015.1 Picea engelmannii | reverse complement strand
CAGTGGCTAACTGTACCAACCATGGCTTGGTATGTTTTTGTGGCTGTAGTTTACACTTATCAACAAATTTAGGGGCTATATAACTCAAATTTTAACCAGGGTCAATTAAAACAGACACTAGATGGTTGGAAATCATACCTTCTATTTCCACTACTGAAGCTTGGTGGTCAGCTTGGTTATTATCCAAGGCTGCATAAATTTGTGTCTCACTCCTGGCCACGTCATTGATGGTAGTAGCTTCTTGGATGTTATAAATCCTTCGACTATTCTGTTGTTGGTGTGGACAATCTCTCAATAGATGTTCTTCCCCGCAACCCCAACATTTCAAAGGTTCTCTCTTTGGGTTATCAGTCTTCACTGAAATGGGTCCAAAAGTTTTATTTCTACTCAAGGAGGGAAAATTCTGCTGGTTCATACTCCAGGCTGGGAAGCTCATTGTTGGGTTCTTCTTATAGTTCTGAAATCCTGGGGATTTAATTCCCCTTTTCTGAAATCTTGAACTATTCTTCTGTTTCCATCCTTCGTGAGGTTCTACTCGATGCCCAAACTGTTCATGACAATAGGTTGCCTTTCGAATAGTGCCTTCTAGAGTCTTTGGCTCATCAAATTCAATTCTATTCTTATAGTCCTTAGGTAGTCCACTGATGAAGCATTGCACCTTTGCATTTTACGCCTTGATATAGGGTACATACCTCAACAAATCGAGGAATTTGTTGACATATTCTTCTATAGTGAGTTGTCCCAGTTTGAGTTCATAAAACTCTTTAGTCTTTTCGTTGAAATATTTTTCTGACAGATACTTCTTTCAGAAGTATTTCTCAAATCATTCCCAAGACAGGTCCTCTTCGCGAACCCTTTTCACTTTCTTAAGGTCTTCCCACCAAATGGAAGCCTTTCCGTTCAAGTTGAAGGTGGCCACTCGGGCCTTCATATTTTCTGAAAAGTCATGGACTTTGAAATACTTCTTTATCCCAAGTAGCCAGGCCTCTGCTTCCTCTCCCTTCTTTATTTCACTGTCGAAGGAGGGTGGTTTGGCTTTTCTGAATTCTTCAAATTTACGACCTTTGGAAGACTTTTGCTTCTTCTGTTTCCTTTGGGGATAGGAACTGGTTCTGTTGCTAGAAGAGCCCTCTGAATCGCTAGCTTCCTTCTCAGAGGAATCATCCGACACTTGTCCTTTACCTCTGGGGCGGACCTTTTTCGAGGTCCTCCTCTTAGTGTGACCACTGATATGACCATGTTTTTGAGTTTCAGGTTCATGCTGCATTTGTCTTTGTAGATCAGATAAACTCTGCAGTAAAACTGCGTTAATTTCTGTTTGTTTTTCTTATTCTTTCATCATCCTTTCATTGTCGTTTTTACATATTTGTAATTCGACCATGAGGCTCCTCACAGTCTCGGCTACACCTGGAGGAGTCCCTGCTGCCCTCCTTTCGTCAGACTCTTCGTCTCTATTGTGGGAGCCTTCTCCCACTTCATGGTGAGTCACCATACTATGCGTTGATAATTTCCCTCGGTTGATCTTCCGCTTGTGTGCAAAAGGAAAAACACTAGTTGTTAGTTGATATTTATATTTATTTATAACCAATGCATAATTCATATTTTCACATGTACACACACACAAAAGGGATTTTTCATTCTCAACTTCGTCTTTTAATTAGGGAGGTTAAGACAGGGGGTTACTCTTTTTTTTTAAGAGTGTTCCGAACGGAGCTTATGCGCAACTCGTTCATGAGCCCAAGTAGGCCGAGTGTTGTAACCATGCTCTGATACCAATTTGTCACAACCTCGCTGCGCCGTAATAAATTTTCGCCTTTTCTCAAGGGACAGAACCCCCGAAAACTTACGAAACTTAGCACAGGCTGTAGACGCCACCTCTACCTCGACAAAGTCTTTGCATGACCTCCCGGTCTTAAGGATCGTTCAGTTTCTTTTATGAGCCGAAGTGGCCCCTTTTTATTTCCAGCTGGAATCTTCTTCCAATTGATCCACAGGTCCTTTTGGAAGCTCCCCTGTGCGAACAACACTAGGCACGAGATCCACCCTGTCCGAGCGACCACAACGCTATGACCAAGGCCTATTCCTGAAGGCGCTTGTCGCAACTCACAATCTCGCGAGTCGAAACTCCCAACTCTTCTTTTCCAATCTCACGATACCCGAGATCACGAAATGGGTATAACTCTCCTCTGTCAATGCCCTCCACGCGTGACCATCGGCTAAGCTTAACGCTAGCTCCTCTCGCTACTGGCCACTTCACAAGTTATGGCATCCAACCTTGGCACCTTCCCTTCACGAAACCCCGAGAAGCGATGTTAGCTTTCCCTCTCGTGTTCTCGCTACTCGTGACTTCGCAAGTCGAAGGGTTGAACTCTCCTTCCCTTATCTCATGAATCCCTGAGATGCGAGAAGTCAACGGAGTGTTAACTCCTTTCTCCAGGCGATGCGTGTCCGCCTGTCAATCATATGGGCCCCACTTTGTGTTCTGCCACGTGTTCCTTCGTGCCCGACTTTCGACACTTCACGACTTCTGATGTCGAGAAGAGGTCCTCTCAACCTCTGAACCTCCGAATGCGCGATGCACACGATGAGGCTCTGATCCAATGGTCCTCCCATGACCTGGATCCAACGGTGATCCTTACTCCTCACGATTTCACCACTCGCGACTTGGAGCACCCAACTCCTAAGCTCTCACCTTGCGAACCTCCAAGTTCGCGAGATCCCTCGATCTCTACCACCTGTCCTCCTCAAACAGACGGTTCTGATCTTCTCGCAACTTCGCCACTCACGAAGTCAAGAGACTTCCTCCTCTGACTCCCGATGTCCGAATCCTCGATAGAGAGGATCTCGTGACATGTGTCCTCCTTCCAACGGATGGCTCAGATTCTTCCGCGACTTTGTCACTCGCAAAGTCTAGACGCTCACCTCTGTGAGTCTCGATGCCCGAGTCTCCGAAGCGGATGATCTCACGACACGCATCCTTCCACAGACGGACGGCTCCGATCCTTTCACAAATTCGGAACTTTTGATATTGAGTGTCCAGATCTTCATCCTCAGATACTCCGAACTCCCGAATGCCGAGATCCCGATACCAACTCCTTTGGGACTTTTCACTTCTGCTACTCATGAAGGTTTAACCCCCGTGCATCTCCTGCCAAATCTAATGGTTGACGAGTTTTCAGACTAAGTTCTGACGGTTCAGACCTGTTCCACACTGTGCACTCTCTCACCGCTCCCTGGACGTGGAAAAATCAATGGTCCAGATACTCCCACGAACCTTGGGGATCTACGGTCCCGATTTCTTCACTACTCGCGAAGAAAAAGGAAAAAAAAAGGGTTAAGGCATTTAGCACCCTCATTTATTCCTCCAATCTAACGGTCGTGAATGACCACAGATCTTTCGATGGGATCTCATCCATCAATCGATTCTTATCCACACGCTCCCGTTTCGGGATTTTGCGGGTCGAGGTTTCGGGACTCGCGAGTGCAAGAAAACTCGCACCTAGATACTCTGGGTGTCGAAATGCCAAAATGTTGAGGTCTACGAGGACCGTTCTCCCTCGTACAAGGTTTTGAGAGTTAACCTCTAACATCCTTCTTCGGGTCCTCAGGTAATTTACACCAGGTTTTGAAGACCAAAATGGAAGGTCTTCTCTAAGGTAAGGGAGTGGTCTCAAAAGGATGCCTTCGGGAGGAAATCTATCCAAGGCATCTGGTAGGACAAACATAGGAACGATCTCCCGAGAGAAGACTTGAAGTCTGACTTAGATCAGTAAGCATATAAATAGCAATTCGTAAAACATAAGCCATACGTGGTCTTTCCATTATAAGCATGCAACCACCATTTCTGGTCAAAACACCACACAAACAGTCTTATGCTCAAACCATTCATAAATTGCATAGATTATGAACATATATATGAACATATAAACGCCAAGATACAGGATATAAAACACTTATCATAAATAACACTAGGTATGATTGCAACTGCTGAGAGGGGTGCTCGTTTCCACCCAACCGTAGGCTCAACGACTCCCAACGGATTTACCACTAGCCACCCCCGAGCTAAGACCACGATACTGCGAGACTGCGTCTCTATTTGTCAGTGACCGAGAATGAAGGTTACTCTCCTTCTTCTCCACTGTCACTCACTTTGTGTTTTTCCAGAGTTCTCTTTCTTCCTCCCCCCCGCGTCTGCCCGTGATCGCCCACACTTCCTGCCTTTTCTCTGTTCGGCGAGGTTGCGTGTGGCACGATTTTCCTCGCAGTGGTCAGGTCTGAGGACTCTACGAATGGGCGGTTCACCCCCATCCCTCATTACTCATGAGGAGCCCTTTACCTACCAATCCTAACGAGTCATTTAATTCGGGGCCAGCGAGCCGCTCTTGGTTCTCTGGGCCAGTGAAGTCCAAATACGGTATTGGTTTCGGCAAAAGTTAGCGCCACCTTTCCCGATGCCTTCCACCACCTTTCTTCAGCCATCGTGGTCCCTTTTTCAACACCTTCCCCTCTCAACAGTCCTGCAATACATATATATATTTATATTATTATTTACATTCATCGACCTTTTCCACCAGGTCCATTCACATCACACATTCACATTTTTGAGTTTGCCATAGTTCTTGGCCAGTATAGTTATTTTTACAGACTGGGGGAAACAGGGTGTTACATCTTACCTCTGCCAGTGTTCTCGTATGACCTGCAGGTGTAGTATTATGATATTTCATGTTCCATGATAGTGCGTGATCTTTGAAGGTCATTGTGAATTGTGCAATCTTCACATCATCGTCCTGGATGTTCTTCACAATCCATATTGTGTCACAAATGAACAAATGTTGTTTTGATCTTCTGAAGCGACCCCTTGAAAAAGAGGCATCCTTAAGGTGGGATCTACCCCTGCCATCGTGTTCTTCATGGTATTCTTTTCTCATAACACTAATTGATTATGACTCAATGTACTACTTCCGCTACTTTGATTAGTTCTACTACTATCTTTACTTCCTTCACTAACTACATTTGACAAAACTTTTGATCTTACCCAAGTTCTTGGTGACACACACGGGGTCGTGGGTTCAAGGTAGAGTCTGATCTAAGTGGGATCTTCTTCTACGGGACTGAGTTGATGGATATTTTCTTCTTTTGTGCGTAGAATCCCTTCTATCTTGAGTATTACACCACTGTCTCTTTCCTCGATCTCACTGTGATGCCCTTCTCTCTCAGCCACAATCCTCTTCTTATTCAGTCTGAATCTCTTACCACTGCACAATACTTTGATCTCTTTGTTTGTCGCACACTCTTCTTCTCTCAACATCCTCAGCTTGTTTGTTCCTCATTCCTTCTCTTCTTCCCTCTCTATGCTTAGATCATTCCCTGGTCAACCCTTAGTTCCCCTATGCGCGCGAAGACACTTAGCAATCATATTTCATAGTCATAACTCTTTTGTCGCACAATAACATCTTAATCCACATAGATAGTAACTTCAAGTATCTTCCACACGGTCCTTTAAAGAATTCCCTCTCAAAAACACTATACAACTGAGTACATTCTATGGCAAATTCAATAACGTAACCTCCCATCACACTATCTAACTAATAATCAATTGTGCGTGATGTCTTATTGCTTACTACATTGACCTGTCAGATCAATTCAGGGGTCTAATTCCTCAGAATCACAGTTCGATATCTTTCGATCTGTTCAACAAATCTCTAGATCCACTCTGCTAAAATATTTATAAAGTCACTGAAGAAAATTTCATGCAAATCTGTAAACACATACCTTTGTAGCCATTCTTCTGTGTTGATTTGTGGATTATGATTCTGATCTATTGCAAACTTGATCTCCTTAGTATTCAACCATTCTCTGATATCCTACTTAGTAGGCCTCCACATCCCCCTCATTCGTAGATCCTGGTCCGAACAACAGAACCATTTGTTGGAGTGCAGTGGGCAGACCTAGAGTTAAACATTAATTCACCAACAAATCCCAAGATACTAGGCCTTTCAACATCACCTGCAAGCAGGTAAAGTCTGACCCAAGGTACCTATGGGGACTACAGGAGCCATGATTTCGTAGTCATGGGGGAATATGAGGCATTCATCCTTATTGTTTACTTAACATTCATTCATATATTCTATGCGCAAAACCCTAACAATACCCTAACATCTCACATAATCATCCTACTTAACCATTCAACATATGCGTAGGACCATCAAATGCATATTTAGATTAACCACTAAGCATATATTCTATGTGCGCAATGAACATCACATAAATCAAAGCACATCATAACAACATACACATCAGAACACAAGGATTTAACGTGGTTCACCCGAAATTGGGCTATGTCCCCAACGACTGGCTTCTTATATTATTTGTTCAGAGTATTCCTTACAATGGGTGTGCATTGCGCTCATATAATGATCTTTAGTAAAAACCCAAACCTTCCCAAGTCGTTCTATGCTGCAGTGCACACACACCTCTCGATTGATATTCAACTCAACTCATACTCATCCACTAACAAAACTACAGTACTGAACTTATGAGCTAATCAACTACTCAACCGCTCATTCCCTTATGTTTCTTTCTACCCAAAACCCATACATATTTATAGTTTTATAGTAGGGCTAAGCCTGTTCCAAAGAGGTTACAAATTGGACAAAATGTCCCAAAACTCCTTAAAATACGCTAACTGTCTTCTGCGCGCATTGCTCCTTTGTTGATTTGTCGCGCGATACGCTTCTGTGTGATTCCCAAAAATTACCCAAAATGACCTTCTCCAACAATAACCAAGACATATCTTAGCTTCAACGACCTCAATGAGGACATTCCCCAGGTTCCGAGGGATGTTATTCCCTCCTCTACTACTTAATTTGCTATGCTTTATTTTCTAGATGCTAATATTTTATATAGTTCTAACAACCAGGTTGCCCATCCTCAGACAACATATAGGAATGTAATTAACAGTGACGATAATTTTTTTGTTAAACATTGTACAAATAGTAACAGTTTCTTCTTTTATATATCCCGGACAATCAACTCGAAGAAGCAACTGTTCTGCTGCTAGGTTGGTTTCCCAAGTGGCAGGCCAACAAAATTACACCTGTAATTTGCCATTTATACCTTAATATAGAATAGTTAGCTTACCAAAAAAATTATTGTAGTGTTGTTATCTTTTCTACTAAAGTTCGAGTCTATTTATTGATGACGTTCTTGTAGTTGTGTGTGTGATTGTGATTGTGCTTATGAAAAATACAAAGTTCTAGGTACAAATATTGAATTTTTTTCTCGAAATATATACATCCAACTTGTGGCTTCTTAGTCTAAGAGTTCTTTTGTAGCGTGGAAGGATGTTTTTGTCCATTAAATATAAAAAATAAAGAATTTGTTACTTGTTTATGTTGATTAGAAATGCTTAATTTTTTATAAAAAAAAATCAAGGTCTTAGCAATATACCCATTATCATTAGCATTGTCATCTGGATAGTTTGTCGAATAAACATATTGATGCCAATTGAGAGATGAAACTTAAAACATCATATACGTAGAAATGGAGTATCAACCAAAATATGAAATCCATTATCATCAATTTTGTCATTTTGATAGTTTATTGAATAAAAACTCTACGATTGGAATGTTGACAAATGATGGAACTCATATCCTTTTTCTATTCCAAATGAATATTTGCTCGAATTTTTGTATTAATAAAAATTCATTTACATGTGCAGGAAGCTTCCCAAAGGATATCTCCACTGAAAAAAAACAGAATTACAATACGACAAAAATTCAAAACTAAGAGTTTTAAAATTATTCGGGGGCTCCAAGCCTCTCTCTAGCTCAACCCGGAAAAAAACCAGTAGTATTCCATATCCATACCGAGGATTATATCACACTCCATAGTCAAGGGTTGATGAAAAAGAAAAGACAAAAAGGCAATCAGAATAGATTGATCTGGGACTTAGGACCAGGCCTCCCATCAGTCACTGTGAAGTAAATTAGTACACCTTTTTGTTCCAGTAGTCCTTGCTTGGAAAGGGAATCTGCCTCAATATTGTATTCCCGAAATATGTGTGTGAACTTTATATCTTGGAAATCTGTGATGATTGCTCTTGTCCTACACATCCAGCCTTCAATTTCAGTAGCATGTAGATTAGTTTTTTGGTTTAGCCAATCTATTATGACTTTAGAATCACCCAAAAGAACTAGTCTATAGATATCCCAAAGTTTTGCAAGCATAAGTTACACCCAGGCACCAAATAATTCCGCTTTGGTATTTGTACCCCTCCCGGAGTTGATAAACCATTTGATTACTCCCCAATCTGGTTGTTTAATTACTCCCCCCGCACCACAAATTGTGCCTCCTTTGATTGATGCCCCATCAAAGAAGGCGACAGTGAAATCCTCCAAATGTATGAGAGGTCTCTTGTTCCTGGCAGTTAATTTATGTTGATGTGTACGAGGATTGTATGCCCCAATAATTTTGTAAGTAACAGCCCCAATGGAAGGCTGCTTTCCTTCGAAAATTGCCTGGTTCCTTTCGATCCAGATAAACCAGTAGACCAAAACTGCTAGAGATGTGGGCACAATTTTATCTAGAATCCAGAAAGTAAAACTGAGTTGAAGTTTACCCCCACCCACCGGTTTTTTACACTGAGAAAGGAAGTCGCTCTGGCCCATACAGTCTTGGTGAAAGGGCACTTAACAAATAAGTGATCACAATCTTCATTGTTAATCTTGCAGAGCATGCAAATGCTCGGTCCCTGCCAAAATTTCCTCTTTAAAATCTCCTAGGTCAAAATTTTATTTTCTGAAACCAACTAGATAAAAAGTTTCATCTTTAACTGGACGTTCCACTTCCAAAAGGATAACTTCCATCCTATTTGCATCGGGAGATTAAAAGTGGAAAACATTGCATTTTAAATGTTTTTGACTGAAACGATGCCGAATGCATCTCCACCTGTCCATAAAAGATTATCTTTGCGGTCTTGAAGAGAGACCCCTGCTGCGTTTAAATGAAAGAAAAAAAAATTCCCATTCTGACTTTTGAGAATCCGTCAACCCCAAGACAGTGTCGTCGAGCCACGATTCCATTAATGTAAATGGATTGGAACCGATCGTTGCATTTGCTAGCACCATTGCATTTTTTTTTATGCAGGCACATAATCTTATCGTCAGAGAGAAGAGTAGTTTCCCCCATACCTGCGATCTTATCTTTGTCGATTTTGATAAGCTGACTAGTGCAAGGCACCTAACACAACCATTGTTTAATGATGTGAATCGAACAAACCAAGCTAGTCCAAATCCTGGACGCGCCTTTGGTCTTGTGATCAACCAATCTAAACCAGTTTGTTAAGCAAATATTTGGAAAATATTTGTCCTTTAGAATGCTCTGCCAGATGCCCTCCTGAGTGAGCACTCTCCAAAGAGTGTTAACAATCAACGCTTTGTTGAAGAAGAGGAGGTCTCTAAAACCCCAACCACCATTTTTCTTTGGTCGGGAGAGGACATCCCATCTGCACAGGTGGAAGTGATGAGTGTCTTTTTGTCCATTCCAAAGGAAATGGAACATCAATCTTCTGATCTTTGCTAGCACTGATCACATAATAGATTCCAGTGACATCCAGTAGACTGATTGTCCCTCCAAAATAGATTTAATCAGAATGTATCTCCCACCCAATGAAAGCCAACGATTACATCAATTATTTATCCTTTTGGTTAATCTGGCCACCAACCAATCCCAATCTTCTGCTTTGTGAGCTCCAGTCTTGAGGTAGTAGCCCAAATATTTGAAGCCCGAGGATAACTCACTGAAGGTATAAGGAAGAAGATTCTGGAAGGATACCAGTTCCGTTGCCGAAAGTCCTGCATAGTGTACTGTTGTTTTTGTTTTGTTTACCAGTAATCCAAAAGCTTTACAAAAGAGACTTACCAGTTTGTCAATTTCTCACCATTCCTGAAAATTGGCTTTAGTCATAATGATAATATCATCAACAAATAGCAGATGTAAATTTTTTTGTAGGTGAGAAACCTTGATACCTGTAACCTTACCTTCCTTGATGGCTTTCTTTAGAAGTACGCTGAGTCCCTCCATGGTAAGAATAAAGAGTAGTGGCGATAGCGAGTAGCCTTAGCGCAATCCCCTGCCACTTCTAAAAAAATATGTAGCCTCGCCATTTATCAATACTGAATATGTTGGTGAAGTTACACAAGCCATAATCCAATTAGCCATCTGTATCCCAAACCCTTCTTTTATCAATATCAGTCTTAGAAATTGCCAATCAACGCAGTCAAAAGCCTTCTTTAAATCCAGTTTTAAGACCATAGATTTCAAATTTTTCTTTTTAATACTGTGAATACTTTCATGGGCTAAGCCAACTGCATTCTGAATCCTCCTTCCTTGGAGAAACCCCAGCTTTTCTGGTGAGAGGAATTTAGAAAGAATAACCTTGATTCAATTTGCTATAATCTTCGATATGATTTTATAGCACAAATTGCAGAGAGAAATTGGTTGGTAATCATCGAAGGTAGTTGGATTGTTTGCCTTCGAGATCAGTGTAATGAAAGTATAATTTAAACTGTTCTCCACAACCCCATATCTCCTTGCTTCCTCCACCATGTCAAGGAGGTCCTTACCAGTAATATCAAAGAAGAAAATGAAGAATTTCGAGGACCAACCATCCGAACCGGGGCTCTTCTCTTTTTTGTAGTGGAAAAGTACTTGTTTCAATTCATCGAAAGTCACCGGTTTAAATAAAGTAATTGAATCTTCCTCCCAGACCATCTGATGGTATAAATCCACCAGCTGGAGTTGTTCAATTATGTTTGTTTCAACCCCAGCTTTATAGAAAGTTTTAAAATGTTATGAGGCTGCCACTTTGATGGTTTCCCAATCTTTATAAATCTGTTCATTATCATAAGAAATTTCCCATCTATGTTTTCTGGATCTGTTGTTGCTAGCCACTTTGTGAATTTTTTTTGTATTGCTATCCCCACTAGAGAGCCAAATGGCTCTGCGACGGAGCCGCCAAAGTTCGTCCTGTCCTCTGAGTAACTCGTTCCTTTCAAACTCTCGAAGTTTGAGCAGTCCACCTTCTTCAATATTTGTGGGGTCGTCCACCAAGTGCAAGATCGAAGTCTTGATCGAAGTTTCCAAAGTCTCTAATTTTTCCAATTTTCTTTTTTTGCTTTCTTTTTACCAACGTTTGGCAAGTGACTTCAAAACGGATAGTTTCCAGACCAAACGTTTTTGGCTGCTCCTTTCAGAACGGAAAGTTGGGTCCTTCCATAACTTTATGACCAAGTCTGTGAAATCCTGTTCCTTTAACCAATGAGAGTTTAGCTTGAAAGGGTATGCCCTGTGTAATGTAAAAAAATATAATTGGAGAAATATTGGAGCGTGGTCCGAGATATAGGGGAAATCGACCCAAGATCTGTATAATCCAACTTTAGTTAGTAAGTCTTCGGCAACATAGCATCTGTCTAGTCTTCTTTCCACCTCATCAGTTCCAGATCTCTTGTTCCTCCAAGTAGGAACCAATTTTGTAGGTCTAACATCAGTTAGAAAATTTGATCGGAAGATGTCTCTGAAAAACTCTTCCGTCAGTCCACCACTATAGTCCCCCCCCCCAAACTTCATCTAGAGATAAAATAAAATTTAAGTCCTCTGCAATGATGAGGTTCTTAGTAGTCAATATGCCTCCGTCCGCTACTGATTGCCAGAAGGATCTCTTATTTGTGCAGAGGCCGTAAATATTCAATAGAGTAAGGTCCCGGTTATCACATTAGAGCTTACTTATTAAAAGAATACCAGCATTGGTAATAAAGGGAGTTAACTCAAAGTAAACAGGATCCTAGGCGACCAATAGACCCCCTGAAGTACCCAATGCATTTACCACACTAGAATACCAATTCGGTCGAAGAGCAAAGAGGAAATCTCTACCTTTCAGTGCCAGAGCTAAAGTCTCTTGCAGAAAAATAATCCCTCGCTGATACTTATCCATAAGTCTCCTAAGTGAGGCCACTTTGAGGGGGCCTTCGATCCCTCGAACAATATCATTTAGTTTTAGCCAAGGCTTTATATGCTCTAAAAGGCCCACACTCTGTGGAAAAAGTGATAAGTAACTGAAAAGCTAAGGCTGTCCGCTTTTTTCGGGAGCATATCCTATTACATAGATAGATATATACTTTTAAATAAAAGACGAAACCATGGTCTTAGACAACGTACCCATTATCATTAATTATGTGATTTCGCGATAGTTTATTGAATATACATACTATAGTGTAATAATGTTGATGGGATGAAATTTAAAACCTCTTACATGTGAACCTTAGATAAAGACGAAAAATGGTCCCATGGGATAGCACAATTGGTTAAGACATGCACACACTCTTCTAGTTTGGGGAGAGGTCATGAGTTCGAAACCTGTGTCCCTTGGGGCTGCGAAGCTTTATCACTCCCATACCAGCCACTATGTGGGGAAGTATCTGAGGTGGGTTTCCAGCGCGGAATCTCCAACGTGGAAAAAAAGATAAAGACGAAATCAGAGTCTTTGGAAATGTATCCATTATCATCACGTTTGTCATTTTGATAACTTATTATACATACATATTATGTTTATCATTTTGATAAGTTATTGAGTAAACATATTATAACGTAGAAATTTTTGATAGGGAATGAACTAAAACTTCCTACACATAGACTTAATTAAAAGACAAAACATAAGCTTTGTGAAAAGTACTTTATATCATTAGTTTAATCATGTTATAACTTATTTAATATACTTTTGTGTTATGTCTGAACACTAAGGAAGGGAATAGAACTCCAAATTTCTCACACATAAACATGGATTCTCAATTAAAAAAACTAAAATCAAGATTTTACGCAAGGTACCCACCTTCATTAATTTAATCATAATTTATCAAAATCATCATTTCAAGTAAGATACCCACTATCATTAATTTTGTCATTTTAATAACTTGTTTTATATACTTTTTACATCATAGAAATGTCAAGGGAGGGAATGGAACTCCAATCATATCACACATGGATTGGTTTTGTCATTTCAATGGCTTATTGAGTAGACATGTTATAAAATAGAAATTTCTATAAAGAATAGGATTCAAAACCTTTTATACAAAGACATGGAACTTAAAATAAACCAAAATTAATATATGTTAGGATTATTTTGTCATTTTGACTCGTTGTTTAATAAACTTCAAATGAAGCAGAAAGACGAAAAATAACAATAAAAAACATAATAGTAAATACTAATATTCTAGATTTAAAAACAAAAAACACTCAAATATTATGTAAAACTCATAATGGGGTTTCATAAACTCATAATGAGGTTTCATGATGAGATTATTGTCTAAATACAAAGCATTGTTTGCTTAAAAATTAAGCAATAAACTATCGTGATAATACATAATAGATAAAATAATAAAAATAAAAATAAAATATTTAATATTTAATATAATATTTATGAATTAAAATTTTTATATATCTCTTATTAATTAGAATTTAATTATTATTATTAAAATCATATTTAATATTTTGAAATAGTTAAAAAAAAACACTCAAATGTTATGTAAAACTCATAATGAGGTTTCATAAACTCATAATGAGGTTTCATGATGAGATTATTATCTAAATACAAAGCATTATTTGCTTAAAAATTAAGCAATAAACTATCGTGATAATACATAATAAATAAAATAATAAAAATAAAAATAAAATATTTAATATTATATGTGATAATACATAATAAATAAAATAATAAAAATAAAAATAAAATATTTAATATTTAATGTAATATTTATGAATTAAATTTTTTATATATCTCTTATTAATCAGAATTTAATTATTATTATTAAAATCATATTTAATATTTTGAAATAGTTCCGATGGCTCCCTCTCCCCCGCAATGACATGTATGTTATTTGGTTGTTTTACTAAACAATATTCACTTATCATAGGTGGGTTAAAATTAATATATTGATATCTTTTTCTTTCGTGTAGAACATTATAATAATGGTAATAATTTGTTTTTTTTTAAAAAGAGGTATTAT
>ML799948.1:467417-477853 GCA_009831015.1 Picea engelmannii | reverse complement strand
GGTGACCTGTCGCCCTTGCCTGTCTGCCACGTGGACCTGGCTGGGATGGCGAATGGCTGCGCACAGAATGGACATTTCCTCTTTGCTGGAGCGTTGGAGTACGCGTCAAGGAGCAAGTCCAGACGCTGTCCCATGAGAAGGGCTCTGTGCTCTTGGTTTGCCATGTGGCCTTGGAGTTTGAACACCAGAACCAGATGCTCTGCCAAGAGGAAAGGACCATGCAAGTCATGATTACCTGCGTCGTCAAAGATTTCGTTCCCCACTTCCACGTTCATCCCAGCTCTGGCCTCGATCTTAGTCAGTTCTGCACCGGCCGCTTCCTCCTTCATCCCTGCTCTGGTCTCGTCCACATTCCCTTCGGTGCAAGCCTTGTCCCGAGCCTCGTCCTTGATCGTTACCTGCTCAGCATGGCTGGTGGGGTTGTAGTCACCCGTCCACGGTATCTCCTCAACGATGCAGACAGGGAATTCTTCTTCCGTCTCGTCTTTAGGACCGCTACCATCATGTAAGTCTGGTGCCATGGCTTGGGGTTCCAGGGTGGTCACGAATTCCTCCACGAACGATGTTTCTTCAACATAGCAGGTTGGAAACTTGTTCGCGGCGCCACCCTCCAGACTGCTTCTAGGCTCAATTGCCATGGTATGACTGCTACGCTTTGTCCCAGTCTCAGCAATAATGGCATGCAGAGCCAATTGGTCAACGCGTGCCCTCTTCCGGAGAATGGAGGTTTCCATCGACAGAGCGCGCTCTAGGTTCTTCCTCCTTTGCCTTTGCTCTTTGTGGGTGTACTAGGCCGAGCCACGGTGAGGCCTACCTCACTTCCTGGTCATTGTTGCTGAGTGGTGGATAACAATGCAGAGAGAATGCATCGAAACAAAAATGAGCCAAGATGATAAGGAACCAGAGCTGCACCAGAGCTCCCAACCGACGGAGAGGTCCAAAACGAGAGCGAACCAGCTCTGTCCAGGCGCTCGAAGTTTCGAATTGCCAAATGACGGATTTGCCTGGCTATCCATAAACCCTGTCATGTTGAGTGCGGTATGAGCGAGAGCTTTCGCGCGAGGGAGGAGTCCCTCCTCTGTATAGCGGCTGTAAATGATTTAAATAGTATATTAAATCTCCTAACTTATAAGGACAACATTGAAGAACTCTATCATAATTTTACGACTATCCTTCCCACTTCTATTAACAAGTTCTCTTTCGAGGTGTCCTATAAAAAAAATAATAGAACGACCAACCCTTGGTATGGTAAAGAATGTAAAATTGTTAGGAAATCCATTAGGGATGCTTCTAATGAGTCCTTAAAACTCGATAAGATCAATACGTACAAATCCCTAATTAAAAGGAAAAAAAAAAGGTACTATATCAATAAAAGGCAAGAGCAACTTTCACAACTATATATGTTGGATCCTAAGAAGTTCTGGAGACAAATTCTAAACCGCAATACTAAAGAAAATAATAGGATTCCCTTAAGGGACTAGAATTCCTACCTTAAAAGTCTTTACAAGTTCCCTAATGCCATGGACACCATTCCTATTGTCCCTACAAAGGAAGAAGTTTTTTCTTTAGATGACATAGAGTTTGGGGTTAAGCGACTTGCAAATGGGAAAGTTAAGGACAATGAAGGCTACCAAGCTGAAATTTTTAAAATAAGAGGGCTTATCCTTATCCCTCACATACACAAGCTCTTCGATTTAGAAGTCAAGCAAAGATTCCCTAGACCTTGGACGCAAAGCCTCATTGTTCCTATTTTTAAAAATGGGGATATAAACATTCCCTCTAATTATAGGACCATTATGATTAGCCCGATTTTAGCCAAGCCATATGGAATTATTTTGGAAAAGAAGATTACCCTTTGGCTAGAAAGTCACGGTAAAAAGAGTTAAAGGCCAAGCCAGGTTTAAGAAATATCATTCAATTGTGGACCATCTTGTTATCTTTAGGATCATTGCAGAGGCGTTCTGCAATACTTAAACCAATATTTTTTGTTGTTTTGTTGAGTTTATAAAAGCTTTTAACAAGGTTCCTAGGAAAAACCTTTGGAATAGGTTGGAAGAGATAAAAGTGCCTCTCGAGTTGAGGGCTGCTACAATAAGGATGTATGAGAACGTTATTGCTAAGTTAAAAAACATTTAGGGCTGGTCAAAAGAGATTAACTGCAATATTGGAGTCAAACAAGGTTGTCCCTTGTCCCCTACCCTTTTTGGCATATACATTGACAAGTTAGAAGATTGCTTGGAAAAATCAGGTTGTGTTAGCCCTACTCTCACTGGTATAGTCATCAGTATTTTTCTTATGGCTGATGATATCGTTCTTATGGCAAGGAGTCCCCGTGATCTTGAAAACAAACTAAGAATCCTCAAATATTTTTGCTCCAATATTGGTATGACTGTTAATACTGATAAGACTAAGGTCATTATTATTAAATCCAATAAGATCACTTATGATACCTTCGTATACGACAACAACAAATTGAAGGAAGTGAATTTATACAAATATATTGGAATTGATATTCACCACAAGCTCAAATGGAATTATAACATTGAGAAAATGATTATTAGGGGATGTAAAGCTTATTATGGGCTTGAAAACAATTATAAATTAGTTGATCTTTGGAGTTGGGATAAGAAGAAACTCCTCTTTGAGAGTCTTGTTAACCCTGTTATTCTTTATGGATGTGAAGTATGGAGTTGTAGTATTTCTTGTGAATCTTGTAGAAAGATAAAACAAATACAAAAGAATTTTATAACCTATAATCTCAAAATTAAAGGAAATACGCCCTATCACATCCTCCTCTTAGAAACAAGCCTCTCCCCCATTGAGAGCACAACTATGACTAGATACCTAATGTATAAGAACAAGTTAAACAACATAGAAGTCAAGAGGCTTCCTAAAATTGCTTCAAAATCGAGTTGTAACCACCATCGACTCAAGCAAGGATGTCATAAAGATGCACGGTCTTGGCTAAACTATTGGGGAATCATGGAAGACACCATTTTGCAGAATAAAGATACTATTACAAAATCGTCAAATCAAAATTTAAGGGGAAAATGTGGTGTGATAAATAGTTAGAGGAAAAAAGAAAATTAAGGTATACTAAGGATGTAATCAACCATAATCTAGAAGATCAAAATTATCTATCTGTTTTGCCAAGTGTAAAGAAAAAAATAAGCATTGCTAAGATAAGAACAAATTCTCACGAGCTCCATAATGAAACTGGGCATTGGTCAATTCCTAAAACGCCATGGGATGAAAGAGTGTGTCACCTTTGTGACACTAAGAATGTTGAAGATGAAAAACACTTTCTCTTAGATTGTCTAGCTTATACCCATATTAGATCTCATTTTTAAAATATTTGTCACACTACCAACCTTCCTAACGTCTTAACTCAACAAAACTATGATGATCTTGGAAAACTTCTCTTAATGTTTTTCGAGCACAGAAACAAAATTGTAAAGAATTGCAAGTAGTCACTTACCCTCTTAAGGTCCGATAGACGAATTCGATCTTAGTGGACGTTAATCATCATCATCATCATATAGTTTTTATAGATAAAATATATATATAGTTTATATATATAAAATGTATATAGTTTTTATATATAAAAACTATGGATTAAAACTTGAGTAACTTGTAGTATCTATTATTAAAAAAATACCGATGCAATTATCCTAACATGGATCGGGAGCAACTGCAAGCTAGGGTTTGACAGTTGCGGCCATAGCAGAGAACAACATGAGCACCAAAGGGGGGGGTAAGGGTACCCTCTCATACAAACAGGTAGTGGTAGACAGAGGGAAAGGGCCAAGAGGTGCAGTTTTTAGGGCACAAGTGACAAGCACCTCAGAATCAAACCTCGAAAAAGGTCAAGAAGGAACAAGGGAAAAAGTGAGTGCATGGTAGAAGAAGCCAGAGAAACTCATAGTGAGGCGCAAGACATAGAGAAGGCCAATGGGGCAGAAGGGCGCAACCCGTGCAAACCTAAAACAACAATGATACCCAAGGTGATACTGGAGGATCCGCAAACACAACTCTACATAGACCAGATGAAGATGCATGCGCTAATATGCAAGTTCATGGGTTTGTGGCCGACAGAAAGAACGTTGTGCAATTGGATTAAATACCATTGGAATCCAAACGGAGAAGTGGAGCTCCACCTGGGCTTGAAAGGCTTCTTCACAACATTATTCATGAACTTGGAGGACATGGATAGAGTCTTTGAGGGAGGGCCATACTTACACACCTCAGCAGGACTGTACATGCGACCAATGAAGGAAAACTTCTCCCCAGAAAAAGAGACTTTAAAAAAGGTGCCAGTCTGGCTGAGATTTTATTCCTTACCTTTGGACTACTGGTTACCCTCTACTTTCGAAGCAATAGGAAAAAAACTGGGGAAATATGTGAAGACCTCATAATCCACCTTAAAAGAGAGATATACATAATATGCAAGAATCTGTATAGAAATGGATGTGCCGAGAGCACTCCCATAAGCCATAAGTTTGGAATTCAGGGATGAGGAATGGATCCAAAACATAGATTACGAACAGATCCCCTTCAGATGCAGAAGATGCCATGAACATGGCCACTTGATAAGAGAATGCCCTCTTAACAAAAAACAAGAAACAAAAAACCCCAAAACACAACAAGATGAGGACAGATTTATAAAACCGAACCCCAGAAGAAAAGCAAATAAAAAGCAGAGCAGAACCCCAACAGGAAATAACCCAGAATAAAAAGGAAGGAAGGGACAAAACTCACAAAGGGGTAGAAAACGAAAAGGATTAAGCAAAAGCTCAAGAAATCAAAGAACAAGCAACAAACGAGCCCACCGAGCGACCAAGTAACAAGAAGTAACAAGGGAGTTGCGCAACCCCAATGGATGGAGAAATCATAGACAACAACACCCCCATGCAAGATGCAGAAGGATATGCGGAAATGACCCCAAGGGAAGTAGGCATAGAAGATCCTGATCTCAGAGACCTTGTGGAAAGGGAAGGGATAGATCTCCCAAACATACTAGAGCAATGGAAAAGACAGGGAGTAGACAATGTACCAACAGAGCAACATGACAACAGAGATGGTAGACCTCAAAACTAATAATGGTTAGTTCACCTGGAACAATAAACGGATGAATCAGTAACAGGTTGCAACAAGACTCAACAGATTCCTAGTATCGAAGTTAATCATTATGCAGGGGCTAACCTTAGATTGCAACATCCTCCCCTGGGGGGGATCTGATCATTTTCCAGTGCAACTAGAAGTAGGTTTCCAAACCACACCAAAGAACAGACCCTTCATATTTGAGAAATTCTGGATTGAACACTCGACTTCCAAGGAAAGAATCAAACAGTGGTGGTGGGAGGAGCAACCAGAGCAAGGGACAAAGATGTTCAAACTCTATAAGAAACTAAAGTATATCAAACATAGGCTCAAGGAATGGAACAAGGACACTTTTGGGAACATAAACCAAGAGAAACACAACATAGAGGAAAAAATGAAAAAACTCCAAGAAACCAAGGAAGCGAGCAAGATGACCCGGGAATGGGAAGCTCGATGCCAGCAGGAAGAAATACTTTGGCGACAAAAGTCCCGTGTCAGATGGCTAAAGGAAGGAGAACAAAACACCAATTTTTTCATAGAACAACCATGGCCAAAATAACCCATAACAAAATCTTGAAGATTAAGGACCAAGATGGAATAGAGCGAGAGTCACATAAGGAGATCAAAACTACTCTGGTAAACCACTTCCATGGGATAGCTTAGGAACCCAACAAGGACAGAATGAAGGCCATACAAAGGATAATCTAGCATATCCCCCGCACGGTCACCGAGGAACAAAATAACAAGCTGAACAAACCCATCGTGGAGGAGGAAATTGACCAAGTACTACAGGAATTTCCCAACAAGAAAGCTCCAGGTCCAGATGGCTTCACTATGGAGTTTTTCAAAGCCTGCTGGGAAATTGTCAAATAGGATGTCTATAGGGTGGTGGAAGACTCTAGAAGGTCATCCTCCATCCTGAAAGTGCTCAATGCTACAATGATTACACTAATCCCCAAAGAAAATGAAGCCAAAACCCCGGATCAGTATAGACCTATAGCACTGTGCAACGTGGTCTATAAGATAATCTCCAAAGTTATAGAAAATAGATTGAAACCCTTCCTACCCACACTGATCTTATAGGAAAAGGCAGACTTCATGGAAGGCAGACAGATAATGGACAATATTATTCATCCCCATGAGCTAATCCACACCCTAAAGCTTAAGAAGAGAGGGGGAATGATAATACAACTGGACCTAGCAAAAGCTTATGATAAAATTAGCTGGCACTATATGGTCAAGACCTTGGAAGCCTTTTGTTTCACCCAACACTGGATCATATGAATAGTTAGTCTAGTTTTCACAACAAGTTACTCACTGCTAATAAATGGATCCCCTGCCAAACCCTTTTGGCCCACGAGAGGCATCAAACAAGGAGACCCGCTTTCCCCCTTCCTTTTCATTCTGATGATGGAAGGTCTTAGTCGAAGTATTAAAAGCACAATTACAACAAGTGAAATAACATGCATCAAACCCTTCAAAAATTGCCCTACTTCCATGCACCAACAGTTTGTGGATGACACCTTACTTCATTGCATACCCACGGTCAAGGAAGCAAAAGCCTACAAACGAATCCTAGAAGAGTTTGGCGAAGCCTCGGATGCAGAGATCAATCATTCCAAATCTATGATCTTCTTCTTCAATACCAACCCCGCAATCCAAAGGAATTTAGCCAACATCCTAGGCTTTGAACGTAGAGCACTCCCAACCAAGTACTTGGGCATACCCCTGATGGACAAAGCCTACAAAATGTCCACTTGGGAAGGAATAATCAACAAATTACAAGAGCGGGCAAAAAACTGGACTTACAGATCCCTCAACCTAGCCGGAAGACTTATCCTGACCAAGTCAATTTTGCAAGCAATTCCATCCTTTATGATGTCTATTTTCCCAACCCCCAAGGGGATACTACAAAAAATAAGAACCGTCCAAAGGGACTTCCTGTGGCGAGGAGCGAAAATAAGGAAAAAATGAGCCCTAGTGGCTTGGGATAAGGTCTGTAAACCAAAAAGCAAAGGAGGTCTAGGGATACAATACCCACAAGTGACCAATGACGCCTACAGGGTGAAACTCTGGTGGCGCTAGGTCAAAGAAACTAATACACCATGGACAAACCTGTGGAAGGCAAAGTATGACCCGAACATAAGCGACCAGGACATAATCCGCTTCAGAGGGACCAGGGAAGGTTCAACCATCTGGAAACTAGCATGGAGCAACAAAGTCTGGATTCAGACATACAACTTTTGGGAAGTAAGGAATGGTAGAACAATGAGATTCTGAGAGGATGCATGGCAACAAGAACCCAAAGTGGAGAAACCAGACCGGGAGGCACTCTAACAGGAGCTGATCACACAAGGTAAAACTAGATTCTACCAATACTGGAAACAAGAAACAGATCGCAACAAATGGAGAATCTGGAACACTCTCACCCCACAGAATAGA
This sequence comes from Picea engelmannii, assembly GCA_009831015.1. Taxonomy (NCBI): domain Eukaryota; kingdom Viridiplantae; phylum Streptophyta; class Pinopsida; order Pinales; family Pinaceae; genus Picea; species Picea engelmannii. Next base: position 470,311 of record ML799948.1, on the reverse strand, counting down.
GCCCAAACCACAACAACAGTAAAAGAGGTGGAGGAGGAATTGGGGAAACAAAAAATTGCAGTCATGGAAGGAAATGTCCAGCTGAGATGGGGATAAAAAGACGACGGGGAATTCAATCTAAAAGAAGCCCGACACTATATAGAGGACCAGGACCAAGAAGACCCAACGCAACAATGGGATAAACTTTGGAACGGTCCCCAGTGGCCAAAAATAAAAATTTTCCAATGGTTAATACTCCACAACCAAATTCTAAATTTGGAAAACCTAAGGAAAAGATGATTCATAGGTCCTTCCAGATGCCACCTCTGTCAAGACAAGGAGGAAACAACAAACCATCTCCTTGACGAATGAACCTACACAACAAAAATCTGGGACTGGGCGACAGGTATCTTCCGACAGTCAAATAGGATCCGTGGTAACATCTCCGCAACTATCAATACTTGGAAAGAGAATTACAATGAAAACGAAGAGGTGAACCTCTGTTGGACCCTCACCCCGGGAATGATCATATGGGCAATATGGAAGGAAAGTAATCGACGCATCTTCAGGAATCAAAGCTGGCTGGAAGGGAAGATCAAGGAAACAATAATCTCCATGACAAAAGAAACAATACATAGCCGCAACTGCTAGTCAGGAAGAGCGCAACTCACAGACCAGGACTTTCAAATTCTAGAAGCCTTCCACCTGAAAGACAGATGCAACCCCAATCTAGTAATACGACCACCGCAACTCCAAGTAGGTGAGCGCAACTGGAAACCACCACCAGTAGGCTCCCTCCAGATGAATTTTGACGAGGCGTCGAAAGGTAACCCAGGACAGACATGAATGGGAGGAGTAATCAGGGACAGTAAAGGAGACATCATCCAGCTGTACGCGGGGAGCCTGGGAAACTCAACCAACAACGCCGCTGAATTCAGAGCTCTGGAGACCGACCTCGAGATTCTAAGCCGGGAAGGGATGACAAACGTCATAGTGGAAGGAGACTCCACATTGGTTATCAACACAGTAAGGAGACTCCAAAATTGTACCAGAGTGGGAAAAATTTAGAGGCATAGGTGCTTGGCACAGTCCCTGCAAAAAATTATGGAGCACTTGCAGATGGGGATCACAGTGGAGTTGCACTGGGTGCGGCGGTCAACAAATGGACTGGCAGATAGAATCGCTAATGAGGGGGTTGACAAGCAAGTAACAGAATTGGACACTATCTGGAGTAACATCCCGATGGGTTAGTTCCAAACAGACTGTATCCAGCTATTGGCAAAAGACTTTGACGACAACCGAAGTATGGATGACCACATCGAGGATGGAGGCATAGAAATAATTGAAGGGCATGAAGGATCCAGGCAGAATTAGAGAGCCCACCAACCAAACATGAGTTACAATGCAGATCCAGGTCACACAACAGAAAGAGGTACGACACCACGGTCTTGTCAATAGGAAGAAGTATAGGGGCTGCCCGTGGGAAAGCAGAAGAGTTAATCGGCAGGGGGCAAAGTACGAAGGACAAAAGTGTGCCCAATGGCCGAGTATGGGTACACCTCACCCAAGTACATATACGGGGACTGGTAATGATTATCGTACAATGTACAGGGCAAGGGATTGGCGCAGAGATGACAACAGGGCTTCCAAGAGCACACACTCCGAAACATAGAAAAAGAACCAGAAGATACACCTTTATGAGCGGCCCATGATTGTTGAGATGAGCCCGCAGCTGAGGAAATCCCATAAAAGAAGAAACACCAGGACTAGCCACAGACTGGAGAGAAGCAATTACAGAGCCCATCTTACAAATCAGGAAGGGGCAAATAGGAACAAGAGAAGAGCCCAAGACAACAACCACCACAAGCAAGTTGAGATGGTAAGAATGAAGAAAACCCATAGCAAGAGAGGTCCCCAGGGAAAAGAACCTCCGACAAGCGCCCGAAGGATTACAAGAATGGAGCAAGTGGTCATAGAAGCCAAGAGTTCCTTTCTCACGAAGGTTGATCCAAAGGGAAAAGCAATCATCAATAGGTGGGAGAGAGAAATTAACACCACAAGCAAGGGCAAAGGTTGGACATAACTAATTAAAGAAGAAGACGAGATAAGGGACCTAGGGGCTACGCAACCCAGAAAAACCCTCTATCACAAAACGATGGAGGAGGCCTGGCACACAAAAATGTTGATAGGCAAGATGAACGCTGATCGGAAAGAGACCAGTAGGGAGACTAGCAGGGACCACAAGAAGGTACTCACAGAAATTCTAAAACGCCTCAGCAATCTGGAGGCCAGTGCAAAAAGACTAGCGGAGGACCAGAGGAGCCAAAAGGAAAAAATGGAACGAATGGCAGGCCAATTCCACCTTTACCTTCGCTATGTCCACCACATGGAAATCATTCCCTCAGACCGGAACGGAACATCAACTTGTATAAGGAGGATGCGCACAGTGGAGCAGAGGAAGGAGAACGAGACAAGAAAGGATGGCGACGCAAGTCATCCCATCATCTTAGACTAGTGCAGTTTCAGTATAGGAGCTACCCCTGTTATTTTTGGTTATATTTTATGTATATGTTATGGTTTAGTCTTTCAAACTGGTTTACGGAGGACTGGGTCGGTTTCCCTTGGTGGCGGCCCAATTCTCCCCCTGTTAACTCAGACAACGAAACTTTGGGATCCCTGATCTGGTTTCCCTTTTGACAGATCAAGGGATTTCCCTTGTCTTTTTTGTATCATAACTTCTTACAGTAATACAAGATTTCACACTCACTTACAATATATATATAAACTATGTATATACATATTTTTATTTATTTTTATAAAATTTTATGTTTCAATTTTGTTTTTACTTTAAATTTTAATATAATGTTTTAGTTTAGGGTTTTTTCAATTTTTTTTTTAAATTTTAGATTTTTTTC
>ML799948.1:449494-466516 GCA_009831015.1 Picea engelmannii | reverse complement strand
TGTACGCATCTTGCACACTATACAACATGCGTATACGCAGGATGCTCCACTACAACCCGCATACATCGGAATTTGTGCCAGAAAATGAAAATTAAATGTTGGGTTTCCATGTCATGACAGGAGATCTTTCATCCTTGGCCTTCCATATACTAAAAACGTTCTGACTCGGCCCTTCAGTTCCATTTTGAAGGCTATAAATGGGCCAATTCCGAGCTATGGAAAAGGAGAAAAAATTCAACTTTGAGAGCAAAGTTACTCTGGAGAAATTATTTACTTCATATTGAGTTTGCATCCCTTTGTTCTTTAAGTCTGAACACAATGTTCATCCCCCAAGCTCTTACCTTATTGGTTGAGAACCTCATTGTTTCTCTCTTATGAGCTTGCCTTTGGTGGAGGCCCAGTTGGAAGAAACTTAGTTTTTTGGTTCCGAACCGTGCCGACATAGAAGTTTGTAACATTTTCACTTCTACTGATCATTTATTAATAGAAATAATCTTTTCGCGTCCAATCGATGTCTTGCAAATATATTGAATTATTATTCCATGGGATTATTTGTCATGTTTATTAATGGATTATGCTATCTAATGTGATAACCTTTTATAATATCACAATATGCTTGATTTTATTGTTTGTTGAGAACTTGTTGCAGGTATATAGCTTTGGGTCGAAGTGCTCAACGGTGGACTTCATCGAACATCTGGACGAGGTAGGCCTCTTTCTTATCTCGCTTGCATATTGGTTTATATAGCATGTTGTTGGGATAGAGTTGATTTCTACAGTCATTTCCGTCTGTTGTGGTTTACCCTAGCCATAAAGAGATTTTCCTCGTAACATAATTGACGACCATACTAGGGATTGAATCTTCTTTCTTAGGGTTTGAAATACTTTTCTCCTTAGATTACTCTTGTTTCTTTTGTGTTTCTTATCGCATCATTGCTTGACAGATTATGTTCACTCTGGGTCTGAGTTTTCATTCTTTCTCCCTTGCTTGGCCCTATTTTGAAACATATACACACTTTTTGCCATGACAGTCATGTACATACCCAGGATGTCTCACTGCAAGATGCGTATATACGCTCTGTTTGCGTAAACAATCGCGTACATCAGTTTGCCTTGCTTGTTTGCTGGGTCTGGTGGTTGCTGGGTGGGATTTGATGTTTGTTGAGCCTTCTTAGGTCTCTGTAGTGCCTGTTAAGTGCTTGTGGGATGACATGAAACCTATCTTTAGTTGAATTTCTAGGCGGAGTCTTTCTCATCATCTTTTCATTTTTTATTGTCCTTGTACATTGGGCTGGGTGTTTTGCTGCTTGGTATCCTACTTGAGTTATCTTTTTCTATACACAATAGAGTTATATATCAAGTTACTTTTCATTCCATGCAATTTCAGTTTTGTTATATTGAAAATAAAAAAAATTAGGCATTTTGCATTGCTTGGCATTTTTGTTTTTTGAGTCTTTTTCATTAGCTTAGTGCATATAGTGAAAGATTGCATTTTACTTTAGAATTGCAGAGTTGAATTTGAAAATTGCATTGGTTTTTAGAAGCATATCATTCATTGAAAGTTAAAGTTAGGACTTTGCATCATTTTCATATTTACTTTTCTTGTAGAGTCATAACATCATGAGTTTCACTACCATACCTTTTTGAGTAATCACGACCATTAAAATCAACGCTATAACTTAAAATTTATTAGTCGCGATTTTATTTTCTAGGGTGCACAAACTAGCCTAGGATTTAGTGCCTTGGAATAAAAATTTGTTAGTAAACTTCTCCAAGGCAATTAAATCAACATATGTGTCTGAGAAAGGGAGTGGAGAAATCCATTGTATAATTGGTAAGATCAGGAGGCTCCGCTCACACCGGAGTTAATCAGGAGATCGCACGAAGTCGGTTGAAGGGATATCCCCTCGATACCTTCCTAGCGTTAGAGATATTTCTGGGGATCTATTCGTATCTGGGGATCTTGCTAGTTCCTTTACCTCCGTGAGAGGCGATACTTTCAAAGTTTCGGGCTTTGCTACCCTGCGCATATGGTGGACCTAACTTATGATTGATTGCCTGTGCATCAGTTATACAATGGTTTATTAGTTGCTTGACTTAGGTGTCTCATATGTTACTTTCAGGGGTTATTCTGCAGGTACCCTGGGTTAGATAAGGGTCGAACAATGCACAACTTTTATGGAGGATTACCTCTCCGGGGGGATCTGACCGACTAGTTGTTAAGTCCATGAGGGCCCTTATAATTGATTATGTTACCTCCGATCTTTAGCAGGGATTCTCAGGCCCCTCTTGGGTGAGACATACCTTCTTTAGGGAGGGAGGCCACTCAACCACTTTACCCCATTTGCATGTATATTGGCCGTTTGAATTTTTCTGTGCTCTTTGATTACTAGTTGGACTTAGGATACATTTTTTATCTTTACAGTCTTAACTCATCATGCAGTTGGACCAGCCTCCCCGTTGGTCCCATCGCTTGTTACAGTTACCACCGAATTTTGAGTCTTTGCCTTCTAAAAGGCGTAGATTTATTAGGCGTGGTACACACAGATCCACTGTTCAGACTTGTGATTATACAAGGATGAGTAATGAACCTGGTCTTCAGAATAATGGAAGCCTTTCAACTCCCATACCCACTATAGTCAATGGCACCCCTTCGACTCCTGCAAACTCAATGGTTGTAGTGCCAAAGGCACCTATCATTACTATGGCTCGGCCTATAGTGAATTCTCAAGCTATCGCTTCGAACCCTTTTGGGTCTCTTGGTCACTCACCGGGCTATAATGTTCAGTCCATCCCTATGGCTTCTAGTCCTTTTTCTTATGGTATGCCCAAATTTACTTCGCAGTTTTCAAACTCCATCCTAGTTGCTGGCCCTAATGCTAGCATTGGGCTTGGGGCAGTACACCTCCCTACACTCCTTTTTCGTTTGGTGGGTCTCAAATCCCTCAAACGACTCCTAATATGGGAGGCATCCCTGCTTTTAACCCCGGGTCTAATCCTCTTATCTCTGGGTGGAACAACCAACCCGACGGACAAGCTTCGACTTAAGTTCTGCCCTATAACCCTACCTCTTCGGTGCATATTCTGACCAATACATTTGGCATGACGAATCCACCTCTATTCTCCATATTCCCACCTAGAGGAGGTCAATTTAACACTTTGGGCAACCCCCAACCCAGATCCAATTCGGCCGGGGAAAATTTCTATAACCCTCAACAGAACATTCCTGTTGGAATGATGCCCAACCAACCTTTTATGAATTAGCCTGGAGGAGGGACTTATAATCTCAGATAGGGTCATGGTGCTTACCAGAACCCTGGATGGCTTCCAGTTCCTCAAGCGCAATCTTTCCCGGGAGATTGGGGCCATATGTCACAACCCCATCTCCCTTTTCTGGCCACGCTTAATCTGCCAGACTTGTCTAAGTTAATGAACGACCCTGTGAGTCATGATCCTACATGCCCCCCCATCCCCACCAAGCTTCATTCTGACATCCCAAAGTTCGAGGGTAAGAATGGAGATGATCCTGGTGATCACGTCACTACCTTTCACCTTTGGTGCTCATCGAATTCCCTTAATGACGATTCTATTCGATTAAGATTATTTCAACGCACCCTCATCGAAGTTGCCATGAAATGGTATATTGAGCTACCTAGGGGGGCATATGAGACTTTTAGTCAGTTGGTGTTGGTTAGAGAGAAGACAGTTTCAAGAATGCCACAAGAAAATGGTGTGTTAGAAAGGATGAATAGGACAGTCATGGAGCGTGCAAGGAGTATGAGATTGCATGCTGGTTTTCCCTTACAGTTCTGGGCAAATGCCATAGATATTGTTATTTTCTTAATAAACAGAGGACTTTCAAGATCTTTGGATGGTATAATTCCACAAGAGGCATGGACAAAAAAAAAATGTAAACTATTCTTTTTTGAAGACTTTCGGTTGTGAAGCATTTGTCCATATTGATAAAGAAAATAGAACAAAGATTGAGACAAAATCCAAGAAGTGTACCTTTATTGGATACAGTGTTAATGATTTTGGTTATCGCTTATGGGATTATGAAAATAACAAAATCATTAGGAGTAGAGATGTCATATTCAATGAGAAGGTCATGTACAAAGATCAATTGCAGGGAAAGAAACATGAAAAAGAAAAACTAGTATACACAGTGCTTGATGAGATCACTGGAAAAGAAATTCCAAAGGAACCAGAAAATAAAAATGTACAACAACATGAGCAACATGTACCTCAAACTCTTGCAAGTGTAGTTAGAATATCTACCAGATTAAGTATACCCCATGAACGATATGCTCCTTCATTGTATTATTTATTGTTGACTGATTCTGGTGAACCAGAATGTTATGAAGAGGAAATGCAGGTAGACACCAAAAAGAAGTGGGAGCAAGGAATGAAGGAGGAAATGGATTCCTTGATAAATAACAAGGCTCGAGACTTGGTTCAGTTGTCTGCAGGAAAAAGATCATTGTAGAATGAATGGGTTTACAAGTTGAAGGAAGAATATGGAGGATAAAAGCAATACAAGGTTATATTTGTTGTAAAGGGGTTTGCACAAAAGAAAGGTATAGATTTTGATGAAATATTTTCTCCTGTGGTGAAAATGACTTCAATTAGGACTATTTTGAGTCTCGTGGTAGTAGAAGATTTGCATCTTGAGTAGTTAGATGTAAAAATGACTTTTCTCCATGGGGATTTGGAGGAAGAGATTTATATGCAACAACCACAGGGGTATGAGGTCAAAGGAAAGGAGAATTTGGTATGCAGGTTGAGGAAGATATTGTATGGCCTAAAGCAAGCTCCAAGGCAGTGGTATTTGAAGTTTGTCAGGTTTATGACAGAACAAGGTTATAGTAGATGTCATTCTGATCACTGTGTTTATTTTAAAATGCTAAATGGAAGCTATATTATCTTGCTATTGTATGTAGATGACATGCTTGTTGTAGGGTCTAATATGCAGGATATAAATGTGCTCAAGAAGTAATTAGCTAATTCATTTGCGATGAAATATTTGGGTGCTATAAAGAAAATCCTTAGTATGAGAATAACAAGAGACACGAAAAATCACAAATTGACATTGTCTCAGGGTGAGTACATAGAAAAGGTGTTGGAAAGGTTCAGAATGCAGAATGAAAAACCAGTTAGTACACCTTTGGCCAACCATTTCAACTTAACTAAGGAAATGTGTCGCCAAGACATAGGAGGAGATAGAATACATGTCCAGGGTCCCTTATTCATCGGCAGTTGGCAGCTTGATGTATGCGATAGTTTGTACAAGACCAGATATTGCACATGCAGTGGGAGTTGTGAGCAGGTATATGAACAATCCATGTAAAGAACATTGGGAGGCAGTAAAGTGGATTCTCAGGTATCTGAGAGGTACTGCTACTCATGCATTATGTTTTGGAGGTTCAGACACTGTTCTACAGGGATATGTTGATTCAGATATGGAAAGTGATAAAGATAGCAGGAGGAGCACCACAGGGTATGTTTTTACTATAGGTGGAACAACAGTAAGTTGGATTTCAAAACTACAAAAGGTTGTTGCACTTTCTGTTGAAAAGTCAACAAGAAATGTGTGTCTAATTTATTTTTCCCTTAAATAAATTGGACAATAAATATTAGTCTATTATCTCATAATTACTTGAAATAATTAACTGAAATGGCAAATTAGTTAGCTATAGAAAATTCAAGTTTAAAGGTTGAGTGGTGGGACATGGAAGTGAATTGAAGTTGTAATAGAGTTATAAGTGTAGTTATGTGAGTTGTAAAGTAGTTTAACTCAGTTAAGTGAGTTAAGCTCAATTGTACTAGTTGTAACTAAACTTACACTAGTGAGAGTTCAGTGAATTAATTATTAATTAATTCACAATCAGTGATCTCACATGAAACTGAAGATTTACCACTGTTAACTACATGCATGTCAGATCTAGTGGAGACCTAGTTGAGATAAAAGGTGAAAGGGACAGGTTGGCTATCAATTGTGATTTGAGTGAAGTGCACTCATGCAATCACACACATAGTGGATATGCCCATGAGCATGCGTAGCCTATTGTAGAGGATTTTTTTCATCCATTGCAGGGATTGCACAGAGGAGGCAGGCTGTCTGGAGGAAGGAATTGGCACATGTATTTGCTGATTTTTGTATGACAGTGTGAGACGATTGTATTGTACTGAGAGATCTTGGATTAGAGTTTTGTATGAGATTGTTTCATGATCCATGATATATATAATATATGATAGTGGGGTTTTTAGCTTTATGCTTTCCCAATAAAATATCTGTGTTATGGTTTAAATTCTGCAAGAATATTACTAGAAGCGATTATGTATTTAACAAACGAAAAATAATTGTTAGATCAGGTGAATATGTGCAATACTTAATTGGTATAAAAAATTCTACATGGTATTAGAGCCACTGAAGTGAGGTGCGTAAATTTCAAAATTTCCGCAGGTCCCTCCTCTAGCAGGGTGCGGCGGTGTACTACTCATTGTTTAACACATAAAAATTATTGTGCATTTCCGCAGGCTACTATGCATTACAATGCGGAAATCCCTGAAGATTTCCACACCCTAGTAACTTGAGAGGTGCATACTTTCCGCAATCCACTGTGCATTACAGTGCAAAAATCCCGCAGTCAAGTAACTCGGGAGGTGCAGAAACATTGGTAAGGTGCGTAAACGTTGGTAAGGTGCAGAAAGTGATCGCGTGGGTTCAGCGTGAAACTGGAATGTGACGTGAGCAAGAGGGATTGCAGAAGCTGAGTTTGTGATTGGATAGAATTCAAATTTGCAAAAAAAAAGGCTTTTCTTGGTGCTACAGTTGACTCAAGATCAAAATGGATTTCAATGGCTTGAGGTTGGAGTATGCACTCGAGGGCAGCTTGAACTACATTGCTTGGAAGGAAAAGATAGAGGTAGTACTCGAAGACAATGGCTTGAAGGATTTCATTGACAGATATGTTCCTAAGCCAATTGCTACAGAGACTGCAAATCTTGATGCATGGAAAAAGAAAGTTGCAAAGGCGAGGAGGATTTTGTTGGAGGGAGTACGAGACCATATTTTCTCAAGTCTCCATGGGAAAGCCACACCACATGCAATGTGGAAGGTTTTGACAGATCTGTTCCAAAACAACAACGACCATAGGAAATTGGCACTCAAAGATAAACTCAGGAAGATCAAGATGGAGAAGGGTGACTCCATTCCAAAATATCTCACGAAGTTTGTCCAATGTTGGGATGAGCTGGGGAGTGTGGGAATAACAATCACTGATGATGATTTGGTGAGCTTGGCACTCCTAGGACTTCCCAAGAGTTGGAATAGTTATCAAGACTCTGTCAATGGAAGGGAAAAATTGCCATATTGGGAATGACTATGGTCGGATCTAGTGCAGGAGGAGTTCAGGTGGAACACCAGAGATAGATCTTCATCAAAGCGTGACGATGAAGAGGATTATGCTTTGGTTGAAAAGGCAAGGAAAGGAAAGGGGAAGAAATTCCATTCAAAATCCAAGCCTAAAGTCAAGAAGCTGGATTTTTCCAAAGTGAAGTGTTTTCACTGTCACGAACATGGGCATCTCACTACTAACTGTCCGCAGAAGAGGAAGAATAGGAAGGTTGTTGGAGCTGCAACTGGTGAGTCCCTTACCTCACAATTTGAACTTGACTTCTCTTTGATCGCATGTATGGCTTCAAGTGCATTGGGATCGATGTGGTATTTGGATAATGGCGCTTCCTTCCACATGACAGGAGATAGAGAGTATTTCAGTGACTTGGAGGAGAAATATCTCAAAATGCATATTGAGATGGGCGACGATGGACGATATAGTGCGATTGGAATTGGTACCATTACCTTTTAGAGGGATTCAGGTAAACCATTTCAATTGAAAAATGTTATGCATGTTCCAGGTTTGAAGAAAAACCTGGTCTCAGTCGCAATGTTGGAGGACAGAGGCTATGACGTTGTTTTCAATGGTGGAAAAGCTTTCCTGCGACATCAAGAAACGGGTCAAGTCAAGAAGATAGGGATTCGAGTTAAGAATCTCTACATGCTGGAGGTAGATGGCTGCGCTGCCATGATGAGCAAGGCAGAAAAAGTGGTGAGCCGAGATGAGGGTGAATTATGGCACATGCAATTGAGCCATCTTCATCATGGAGCCTTGAATATCATGCAACAAATATCCACTGCACTTCCAATGGGAACACTTGCTCAGTTAGATAAATGCAAGGGTTTCACCATGGGGAAGTATGTACAGTCCACCTTTCATGAAAAGGAGAACCGTGCTTCAGTGATCCTGGAGAGAATCCACATAGACGTGTGTGGACCATTCTCGGTTTCTTCAACAACAAAACATAGGTATTATGTAATTTTTGTTGATGACTTTGCTCGCAAATGCTGAATTTTCTTCATGCAGAAGAAGGATCAAACATTCTCAAAGTTCTGTGAGTTTAAAGCATTAGTGGAGAAAGAGTTGGGGAAGCAAGTGAAAGCTTCGAGGAGTGATAATGGTGGAGAATACGTCTCTAATGAATTCAAAGAATTTTGCAGCAAAGAAGGAATTTGAAGAGAACTCATAGCACCTCATAACCCACAACAAAATGGGGTCACAGAGAGGAAGAACAGAATGATCGTGGGTGCAACACGAGTGATGTTACATGATCAAGGCCTACCAATGCATTTGTGGGTGGAAGCATGCAATACTGCGGTTTATGTACAAAACCATTGTCCTCATAGAGTACTTGGAATGAGTACACTTGAAGAAGCTTTCAGTGGTAATAAACCTGATGTTTCACATTTTAAGATTTTTGGCTCATCTGTTTATGTGCATGTGACCAAGGATGCCAGGAAGAAGCTGGAACCGACTGCTGAAGTTGGGATTTTTGTGGGGTACACACAGAAAGCGCATAATTATCATGTGTATTTGCCTAACAGTAAGATGACTATTATGGGATGGGATATAAAATGCGATGAGAGGAAAGCCATGTGGTTGTCGCTTGAGAGGGAGCTAGAGTTGCATTTAGAAGAGGAACTGTTGGTTCCCAAAGATGAGTCTCAAGATGTGGATCAACCACATGAGGAGGTTCATGGAGTGGAGGAATCCACTCATGCAGATCCATCCATATAAAATGGTAGAAAGTGCACTACAAAAGTTGATAGATTGAGACTAGATGCTGCACAGAATGTAGGAGCCCCTACTTCACAGCACAGACAAAGACAGTCTCCTAATCGATTCACTGGATACATGGCTCTCATGAGAAAATGTATCATGACTGAACCATATTTCTTTCAGGAGGTAGTGTAGGATCCCACATGGGTAGATGCAATGGTGGAGGAGTATGACTCCATTGTAAAAAACAGTGCATGGGAAATTGTCCCAAGACTAGTCGACAAATCAGTGGTAGGTTCGACATGGATCTACAAGATAAAGCAAGCTGTTGATGGGAGTGTTGAGAAATACAAGGCCAAGTTTGTGGCCTAGGGCTTATCACAGATCGAGGGGATAGATTATGATGAGACCTTTGCACCTGTCGCAAGGTACTCTTCCATAAGATCCGTCCTTGCACTCTCAACGCATATGGGCTGGCACATTCATCAGATGGATGTAAAAACTGCGTTTCTCAATGGGATCATTGATGAAGAAGTGTACATTGATCAACCATAAGGTTTTGAGACCTTTGACAGGGAGTCACATGTGTGCAGACTCAAGAGAGCGTTGTATGGGCTGAAGCAAGCACCCCACGCTTGGTACACTCAGATAGACAACTATTTCATCGGATTGGGCTTCACCAAAAGTGAAGTGGATGCAAAGCTATGCCAAATTGTGGTGGAGGGTAATATTTTAATCATTGTTATTTATGTTGATGATTTAATACTAACTGGTGATAAGCAGCTGATACTCTCATGCAAGGAGGACCTTGCAAAGGAGTTTGAGATGAAGGAATTGGGCCTTCTTCATTATTTCCTTGGATTGGAAATATGGCAGTGAGATGGTGAACTTTTTGTGTCTCAAGGCAAGTATGCAAGGGAGATACTGGGTAAGTTTCACATGGAGGGCTGTGAACCCATTGATACTCCTCTTATAGGAAACTAGAGGAAAGAGGATACTACTTCTGGAGAGGTAGTGGATGCTACTGTCTATCGACAATTAGTGGGTTCGCTAATGTATTTAGTGAACACAAGACCAGACATTTGCTATGCGATTAACCAGCTGAGTCAAGCGATGGTTAAGCCTACCAAGATTTTTTGGAAGGTGAGTAAGCATGTCTTGAGATACCCGAGGGGCACATGAGAGTATGGCTTATGGTACAGACAAACAGATGAGGTGAAGTTGCATGGCTTCACGGATGCAGATTGGGGGGGCAGCCCAATAGACAGAAAGAGCACATCAGGGGGGATCTTTAGTATCGGATCTACTATTTTTTCTTGGTATCACAGGAAACAGAGATCCGTGGCACTCAGTTCAATGGAAGTGGAATACATGGCAGCGAGTCAAGCTGCATGTGAGGCTATCTAGATGAGAAAGATCTTGGTTATTTTGTTTGGTTCTCATTTAGATCCAATAGCGGTTCATTGTGATAATAAGAGTTGCATTAAACTCTTGATTAATCCTGTGTTTCATGATAGATCTAAGCATATAGATATCCGGTATCATCATCTAAGAGATTGTGTGCAGCGAAAGATCATATTGCTTCAGTACATTCCTATGGAAGATCAGGATGCAGACATTTTGATGAAGGCGTTCACCAGGAGCAAATTTGAATACCATAGAGACAGGATCGGGGTGAAGGATAATCCCTTTCTTGTTGAGAGGGAGTGTTGAAAAGTCAACAAGAAATGTGTGTCTAATTTATTTTTCCCTTAAATAAATTGGACAATAAATGTTAATCTATTATCTCATAATTACTTGAAATAATTAACTGAAATGGAAAATCAGTTAACTATAGGAAATTCAAGTTTAAAGGTTGACTAGTGGGACATGGAAGTGACTTGAAGTTGTAACAGAGTTATAAGTGTAGTTATGTGAGTTGTAAAGTAGTTTAACTTAGTTAAGTGAATTAATCTCAGTTGTACTAGTTGTAACTAAACTTACACTAGTGAGAGTTCAATGAATTAATTGTTAATTAATTCACAATCAGTGATCTCACATGCAACTGAAGATTTGCCACTGTTAACTACATGCATATGTCAGATCCAATGGAGACCCAGTTGAGATAACAGGTGAAATGGATAGGTTGGCTATCAGTTGTGATTTGAGTGAAGTGCACTCATGCAAACACACACAATGGATATGCCCATGAGCATGCGTAGCCTACTGTAGAGGATTTTTTTCATCCATTGCAGGGATTACACAGAGGAGGCAGGCTGTCTGGAGGAAGGAATTGGCACATGTATTTGCTGATTTTTGTATGACAGTGCGAGATGATTGTATTGTACTGAGAGCTCTTGGATTAGAGTTTTGTATGAGATTGTTTCATGATCCATGATATACATAATATATGATAGTGGGGTTTTTAGCTTTATGATTTCCCAATAAAACATCTGTGTTATGTTTGATTGATCTTTTTCTTGATATTGGATTATTGATAGTGGTTTAAATTCCACAAGAGTATTAGTAGAAGCGATTCTGTATTTAACAAGCGACAAATAAATTTTAGACCAGGAGAATCTGGGCAATACTTAATTGATATCAAAATTTCTACACTTTCAACAACAGAAGCATAGTATGTTGCTGCTATAGAGGCTAGTAAAGAAATGATTTGGTTACAGAGGTTTATGGAGGAATTGGGAAAGAAGCAGGAGAATAGTAGGTTGTACTATGATAGTGAGAGTTCCATTCATCTTGCAAATAACTATACCTTCCATTCAAATACTAAGCATATACAACTGAGGTACCATTTCATACGATCTATTTTGGAAGATGGACATTTGAAGTTGGAAAAGATACACACTAGCCAGAATCCTGCAGACATGTTAACAAAGGGAGTAACCAGGGAGAAACTGAGTTCTTGCTCAAATTCAATTGGTATTAAAGCATGAAGGTGAAGATGAGAAATTTTTCAGGTCCAAGAAGGTTCATAGTCCAACAAATACAACAACGGTGGAGTTGTTGAAATCAGTCTCCAAGTGGGAGATTGTTGGTCGTGGAGCCTGATTATCTTCTAGATTCAGAAGTATTTGTTTTTAAACCATGTTTATACCCCATGAAGACTTTACACCCCAAAAGAATGTACACTCTTCCACGCGGGGAAGTGCAGAGGGGGGTTACCCCCTCTGCGGGGTCCGGGGGCAAGCGGGCCCCCGAAAGAAAAATTGCCTTGTAAATGTATATTGTAATTTCATTGTACATATGGACCATTCATTATAAGGTCGCAGATCTAACAATAGCAATTATGTTAGGTTTTTTTGCCCTAGAAGGCAACCCTCTTTTATGAGGGAAATGTATTGCGGCTAAGTATGATAGCGAATATTGTATTCTGAGATAGGAGACTGTGAGAGAACGATGAGGAATTTACAACGGGTTTGCTGTAGGTTGTATCCCTTCATTTGTTGGATAATAATAAAGGAAGGACTTGGCAATTTCTCTGGTGGATGTAGCCCACATTGGGTGAACCATGTATATCTGTGTCTCTATTGTATTATGTATCTTCTGTATTTTATTTCCGCATTTGTTTTATTTTATTTCTTCGCGATCCTGTTTTTCTAACAATTTCCCCATGCAGACTTATCTTCCCTGTTTATAAAATCCAGAGAAAAAAATAAATATTTTTCCACATGTACGCATCTTGCACACTATACAACATGCGTATACATAGGCCGCTCCACTACAGCTCGTGTACATAAGGATTTGTGCCAGAAAATGAAAATTAAATGTCGGGTTTCCATGTCATAACAAGAGATCTCTGATCCTTGGCCTTCCATATACTGGAAACATTCCAACTCGATCCTTCAGTTCCATTTTGAAGGCTATAAATGAGCCAATTCCGAGCTATGGAAAAGGAGAAAGAACTCAACTTTGAGAGCAAAGTAACTCTGGAGAAATTATTTACTTCATATTGAGTCTGCATCCCTTTGTTCTTTAAGTATGAACACAGTGTTCGACCCCCAAGCTCTTCCTTTATTGATTGAGAACCTCATTGTTTCTCTCTTATGAGCTTGCCTTTGGTGGAGGATTGAAGTGGTGGAGGCCCAACTGGAAGGAAATTAGTTTCTCGGTTCCGAACCATGCCGACACAGAAGTCTGTAACATTTTCACTTCTGCTAATCATTTATTAATATAAATACTCTTTTCCCGTCCAATTGATATCTTTCAAATATATTGAATTATTATTCCATGGGCGTATTTGTCATGTTTATTAATGGATTATGCTATCTAATGTGCTAACCTTTTATAGTATCACCATATGCTTGCTTTGCTTGTTTGTTGAGAACTTGTTGCAGGCATATAACTTTGGGTCGAAGTGCTCAATGATGGACTTCATCGAACATCTGGACGAGGTAGGCCTCTTTCTTATCTGTCTTGGATAATGGTTTATATAGCATGTTTTTGGTATAGAGTTGATTTCTGCAGTCATTTCTCTCTGTTGTGGTTTACCCTAGCCATAGAGAGATTTTCCTTGTAACACAAAGAATTGTTGAGTAGAGAAGGGGAAAACTTCCTTAGGTGTGATAGGTGCATGGGGAATGAGAGACTGTAGACTTGTTGCAGAAGTGGCACCTTGGACTAAGAAATTATGTTGAATATTAGACCTTAGCCTGTCACTAGGAACCCTTTTTCCCTAGTAGAGTTAAGACCCAACTTGTGGGCGACCTGTTGCTAAAAGTATATGAGAAACATAGTCTATGGTTGGGAGGAATGTCTGAGTTTTGCACACAATTGGTGACTTTCATAAAAGATAAGTGTCTTATGTGCTTGTCTCATTTTTTGTGTGCTTATTTATCTATGTTTGATATATGTTAATTCTTGTATGTTGTCACATATAAGTAATTTTTGTTATTTTGTTTAACACTGCATGCACATGTAAGTATGGCGCTAATAGCCTGTATTTGTAGACGTGCATGAGTATGCCAAATGTTGATAGTCTTTCCTGTTAAGTTATCTTTTGATATTGGTCATGACTCTTCAAGGCATGGTTTGAATGACCAGGTGCGATGGAAAGTAGCATATGTGCACAAGACATTGGAACTCATGTGTGCGTACAGGGAAATAGACCCCGCGCACAAGAAAAGAAGAATTGGTGTGTGATGCAAGGATGGTTGTGTGCACAGTAGTGTTGTGTGATCAATATGCATGTGCGCAATAGTTTTGAATTACTTCCATTGTGTTTTAAGTTATGTTAAAAGAAGAAATTTAGTGTGGCATGACTCACCTTGAGGGTGAGCATGTTACTTCAAGTGATACTGCGCAGACTAGTGTTTAGTATAGAATCTGGACAATGGATTTTCAGAGTATCATTGTTCAATAGTATGCTGGGCGATGTTACAATATGTTTGGTCAAGGTTATAGAAGTTGAGATTGGTGACGTGGCACAACTTGGGTGGCTGGGAACGCTACATATTGGTATCAGAGCATGTGGTAAGTGCTCGTAACGAGAAATGTTACAATTTGGTAACGAGACCCAACGAGGAGATTGGGTACGTTACAAAGTGGTATCAGAGCATGTGGTAAATGTTGGTAACAATAAACGTTACAAGTTGGTAACTGGACCTAGCTGGGAGTCCGGGTACGTTACATTCTGGTATCATAGTTATTGGTTCAACACTGGGATTGTATGGGCCATAGGTCAATAAGAAGCATCAGAGATCTAGTTTCAACACCAAGCCTGCATGGGCCAAGTTCTACTTAAGGCAAAATGTAGACTAGTGAGTGGCCAAATTTGGAATTTCAGCATGGCCATGGTGCACATTAAATAAGAATGCGTAGATGTGCACACTAAATTTTGGATATTGTGGGGTGCATCATTGGAACTATGTAATAAACAATGGTACACAAGTGTGCGCACTAAAAGTTTGGGGCTGCACGAAACAAATTTGTGGTGGCTTGTTAGTCCCGTGAGCATACTCTCCAGGTGAGAGTTTCATTTGGATTTATGAGCGGAATGAAATGAAACACAGATCTATAAAATTAACACAAATATAAAGAGAACAATAACAAAGATACATCAAAACTCAACTTCTATTCAATAAATAAATTTGCTGAAATTGTAAAATGTAGAATGAAACAATCTTCCTCGAATGGTGGTAGCTAATCTCTCAGAAGAGAGGTGGCGGCTACGTGAATTCGTCTGAGCACATTACAATGAGGCCTCTCGAAATTTTTTGTCATCAATAAGTAATCAAAAAACCCTAGACATCAAAAAACCTAACCCTGGAAGATGAAGCACCAAAAGTCATGTGGGCCCCGATGGGGTAAGTTGGTACATCAACTTCTTGGGGTCATAACTTTTGCATATGATCTTCATTTTAGGTGAACGATAGCCCGTTGGAAAGGTATATCCAAGGACTACAGATTATGTCATCATATTATTGATAAATCAACAATGCGACTATGGCAAGCCCAAAAAATGTTGTTTAGAGCCTCAAAACAACCCCAGAAGTTTAGGACCTGAAAAGCTAGAAAAAAATTGCTACGATAAAAACTGTATGTGATCCAGGAAGAAGCGGTGGGTGGCCACCAATATCCACCTGGATCAATCCTCCCCCCTTAGGAAGCAATGGTATCCATTTCGTTGAGTTCCCCGATCAGATGAGGAAATTTCTGCTGAATTTGGCCTCGAGTGAGCCACTTGCCTTGGTGCAGGAGCTGCCCCGCTTTAACAACACGATAAAGCTGAAGCTTCTGTTGGCGAGTACCCTTGACCTGTGTTTCCACGATATGATCAGTGGATTCATGTTCCATGTAGTCAGGGTTGATCTTTATTAGTGCCAACTATTCTGCTATCTCTGAGGTGTCCAATAATGTTGGAAAGTATGGCCGAAGGAGATCCACATTAAACACTTGATGCAAGGCAAGGAATGGGGGAATGTTGAGATCAAAAACATTGTCACGCAAATCCTTGGTGATGGTGTAAGGTCCATAGTGGAGTGGATGAAGCTTCTGATGGGGTCTTATAAGGTGTTCCTTTTGCAAATGAAACCAAACTTTATTGCCCACCTGAAACTTGTGGGGCACCCGATATTGTTCATGACGTTACTTGTACTTGGCATTGGACTTCTACAAAATATCCTGAACCTGTTGGTGGATATGCTGGATTCATTCAATGAACTGGGTGGCTTTGTCGACTTTGGTTTGAGCATGGGATGATTCTTCCTGTGTGGACACAAGGGGTAGTGCAACATCCATGGTACCCAATGGTTGAAATCCCATCTCCACCTGAAAGGGGATGTGGCTGATTGAGCTGTGTATGGCTCCGTTGTAACTGTGTTGAACATAGGGAAGACTCTCATCCCATGTGCACGGATGCTTGGAATTGTACATGCACAAGATATGCATGATCATTGTAATGATCCCAAGCCAAATTCTTTCTTGGAATCACTAACTACTACTAATTTATTGAGTTATTAAGTGCATACAAGATTCATCAACACATGGAGATCACAATATATTCAAGATGTAGAAGCACAAGCAAATATCTGACCTTTTTATTATGAGCAATGTAACATCAATACAATAGATGGCCGATCTGGCATAAACCTCAAATGGTCGTACAAGCAATAGATATGAGCTGCTACAAAATGCTCCCGCTAATACAAAATAATTCCTCCAAAGGATGAATAAGAAATGAAGATTAATACAAGCAGATCTGAATGCCAAACTCTCCAGCTGAAGAATGCCACGCTCCAATAGAAGGCTGAAACCCTCAATAACTCGAACCTGCTGCCAAAAGTGTCCAATCACCCTAATAAATATGCCAACTAATAGATCGGGTGATGGTAAGAATAACCCAGGTGCCTGAATCTCCAAGATCCCTCTCAATCTCCGTAGATCTGAATTTCCCACTGAATGGGGTGCCCCA
>ML799948.1:421278-432240 GCA_009831015.1 Picea engelmannii | reverse complement strand
TATATATATATATAAATAAATAAATAAATAAATAAATAAATGTAAAAGATTGCACTTTGTAGTTTTTAAAAATAGTAAAGAGCTTTCATAAGGAAAGTATAGAATAAAATGTTCACCCAAAATCGTACTAGTTAATTGATCGGTTGTAAATTAATTAATTATATAAATAAATAAATAAATAAGGTTGTACTTTGTAGTTTTTAAAAATAGTAAAAGTTTTTTTATAAGGGAAGTATAGAATAAAATGTAGATTTTGGTTAACATATGTATATTTGAATAAAAAACTAACGATAATATTTATTCATAATCATTATAAAATAAATTAAGAAGAAAGATAAATATTTTATTTTTGTAATTCATTTAAATGAAAGAGTGATAGAGAAGATAAATGATAATAATTTCAATTTTGTCAATTTCATAATAATTGATTGATTCAAAATTTTTTTAGATGCTGATTATTTTAAATACACATAAACATCTATTTGATCTTTGAAATAATAATGATCACTTAATTGATTGCAATTTACATGTAAAGTACTTATCTAACCATATACACTTTAATGATGAAATGACTTGCAAATAATTGAACATAATAAAACGACAATAATGAAAATCACATACACAAGTAGGATAACGAAGTTCACTTAATTTGGGCTACCTCTCTGGGTTTGCTTCCAATAGAGACCTTCTTTATTAATGCTCAAATGTTTGTGTTTTACAATGACCTTTTTACATGTTGCTCAAATGCAAAAACATAGTGCATCGTTGGATTCCTTGTGAAAATCGTGCAAAATGAGTATAAAATTCTCGAATTTCCATTAAGGGACCTCTCGGCATGCCTTACGGTGTAGCCTCAAAACTTAGGTACCCTCGAGCATGAATTATGAGACTATCTCTGCATTGACGTGTGTGTACAATCCTCGGTCCGCACACCCATTAAATAGGGTGCAGGCCCTTAACTAATCTCCGAAATCTGTGGTCGGCTTTAAATGTTTGTTGGTCGGTTGGCTTAACAAAGCCTGTGGTTTATTGCAATGATTATGGCATAGTGTTTATATTTAGCAGGTCGGGGGTTCGAGCCTCACTGACTACCATATTTTCCGTCCTGTTGTTGGTGTATGGTTATAATTGTGGCATATATTATATGTGGTATACGGTTATGGTTATAACCAAAGTTTTCAACCACCTGAAGATATTTGATTAAGCCACATTGATATTATATCATGCGATCATATGTTAAAGGGGCCGCAAGCATAATCCCTTGACCCTTTTAAACTCTATTTAATACAATGTTCAATCTTAAATGATTGTTGCAATTTATAGTGTTAAGTAACACTATGGTGGCGTAATGGTAGTGGAGGCTTTGTAGAGATTATGGAGGTCGTGAGTTCGATCCTTCTCGACTCCATAATTTTTATTAACACTAACCATTATTGGCCAATGGGAGTTCACCACATGGTGGCCTCTCATTGGCTTATCCTTGCCACGTCTCATCATATGACTTGTCTACCTAGATTGCACAGATGCTGAGTCACTTGCCAACTCATCTTCCTAGTCAACGTACAGTCGGCCCATGTGGAATCTGGGGTGTGGCTACGTCATCTGTATGGTCATGATGCATGTCACCCTTGCATTGGTGACATGTGTCACCCTTTTTCCCCTTTTACTTTTGACTTTGACCTGTTTTCTTGAAACTTTGACCGCTCATAACTTTTGCATACAAACTCCATTTGAATTTATGTTTGCGCCATTGGAAAGTTGACGACCATTTCTACCGATTGATGCCATTTTCAAGAGAAATCGGGACAGTCAAATTTTGAGCATTTCTGAACCATTCTGGACATCTGTGGATGTTTCGAATCCTCCTGGACCCTTGTGAGCATTCCCAGATCCTCCTGGATCATTCCTCCCCATTGGAAGACTTTTGGAGCACCAAAAGTTTTGATTACTCAACAACTAAGTGAGGGTAGAGTTCCCTCACCCTTCCGATCTCTATCCATTTTTTGCTTGGTTTTATCCCTTTAATACCAACTTGAATATATTCCACATCACCTCAATATGAAGTTCTGATTCTTCTGTCAAGAACAACATCTTCCTGTAGCTCATCCAAATATTCTAGAGGTAAATCATCAACTGCTGGAACCTGAATACTTTCATCTTCATCCATAATCATAGGAGGCTCATAAAGCTTCAAATTCTCAACATTTACCATTGAATACATTTGCATGTAGGCTGATAGATCTAAATGAAATGCATTAGTGCCAATCTTTTCCAAGATCCTGTATGGACCATACCAGATTGGTCTTAACTTTTTACCTTCACCTTTCATTCTATCTTTGCTGATATGTAACCATACTTGATCACTAACTTCAAACTGATGATCAACCCGATGTTTATCATGCCTTACCTTATACTTGTCTTGGCTCTTCTCCAATTGTTCCTGTACTACTTGATGTACCCAATGAATCTTTTGAATGAACCTTTTCGCTTTATCTGTATCATCCTATCTATCTTCTTTACTTGCTTCTTCAAAAACAAATTCCATAGGTGACTTAGGCAAGTACCCCAAACATACTTCAAAAGGAGTTTTTTGAGTAGACGAATGCATGGCATAATTATAGGGATGTTGTATATAAGGAAATTGTTCATCCCATAACTTAGGATGCTTGCTGCAGTATTCTCTAAGTATATGTACCATTGTTCTGTTTACCACCTCTGTA
Organism: Picea engelmannii; assembly: GCA_009831015.1. Lineage (NCBI taxonomy): Eukaryota > Viridiplantae > Streptophyta > Pinopsida > Pinales > Pinaceae > Picea > Picea engelmannii. Next base: position 429,520 of record ML799948.1, on the reverse strand, counting down.
TGTCCATCTATTTGTGGATGGAAAGCTGTGATCTTCTTCAACTTAGTGTCTATTAGCTCCCATAAATGAGACCAAAACTTTCCCAAAAAGTGAGAGTCTCGATTTGACATTATAGATGTAGGAAGTCCAAAATTAACCCATACATTAGCAAAGAACATCTGCGCTATCCATTCAATTGTGACTTGTTTCTTGCATGGCATCAAAATACACATCTTGTTGAATCTGTCCACCACAACATACAAATAATCATGACCTGTCCTGGACATTGGAAAACCCCCTACAAAGTCCACATAGATACTTTCCCATGACTAAGAAGGTACTGGAAGTGGCATATATAACCCTATATTTCTGTTGCTAAGCTTACTTATGACACACATAACACACCCTTTGATAGACTTGGAAACTATTTCATTCATTCGAGGCCAAACAAAATACCTTTGCAGTTGTGCAACTGTCTTATCAACCCCAAAATGACTAGAGATGAGAGATGTATGAGCTTCTTTGATTACATTCACTCTTTCATCTATTGGTATACATAGTTTTCCAAGTTGATATAACAAATTGTCATGCATATAATAATCTGAATGCTAATTTCCGTGATTTAATGCATCATATACTTCTTTAAAAACGTCATCCCTAACATATTGTTTTGCATAACTTTCATGAGCTAAAGGATTATACATGAGTATTTTGGATGCATTAATTACTAGTCTTGACAACATATCTGCAACCTTGTTATGAATACCCTTCCTATAGTTGATTACCAAATGAAACTGTTGTAGAAAACCCATCCACCTGAAGTGTCATGACTATTGTAGATTGGTTTGTCATTGCAAATACTGTAATGGATGATGATCGGTATGAATTATTGTCTCCTTTTCCATTAAGCAATGCTTCCATTTCTTTACACTTTGTACCAACACATACAATTCCTTATCATATGTTTGATAGTTAATCGCAACTTGAGTGAAATTCTCAGAATGATAACATATAGGTTTACCTTGTTGCATCAAGACTGCTCCCATGGCATATCCGCTTGCAACGGTTTGAATCTCATATGGTTGTTGTAGATCTGGTAGTGCCAAAACTGTTGTGGTTCTTATCTTTTCCTTCAATGTCTCGAAGGATTTATTCTACTTTCCTCCCCATTGGAAGACTTGTTTAACACTTATTAACACATGTAGAGGTGCTGCTATGTATGCAAAATTAGCAATGAATTTTCTCTAGTATTGTACTGCTCCTAAGAATCTCTTGACTTCGGTGGCAGTAGTTGGCTTAGGCCATTTTACAATGAATTCTACCTTTGCAGGATCTATCTTTAGCTGGAAATTCCCTACAATGTTTCCCACATATAACCGAGAAGTTTTACCAAATTCACATTTAGATAACTTGATATACAACTTCTCCTTCTTCAAGATTTCTAAGATTGTCTTGACATGCTTTATATGATATTCCCATATTTGACTAAATATCAATATGTCATCTAAATAGACAATAAAGAAATCATCTATGTAGGGTCTGAACACATCATTTATTACTCTCATAAATGTTTTTGGTGCGTTACATAACCCAAATGGCATAACCAACCATTTGAACAAGCCTTGCTTGGTCTTGAAAGAAATCTTCCATATGTCACCTTCTACGATTCTGATATGATGGTAACCACTTCTCAAGTCCAACTTAGTGAAATACACAACATTCTTTAACTGATCTAATGAATCGTCAATTTTTGGAAGAGGATAACGATCCTTTACTGTAGTCTTGTTTAGGGCTCGAAAATCAATACACATCCTCCATGTGTCATCTTTCTTTGAAACTAATACAATAGGAGATCCACACAGAGAGGAGCTTGGTTTGATGATTCCTTTATCGAGCGAATCCTAAACTTGCTTCTTTATTTATGAATTCTCGATCATTGATGACATGTACATTCCAATGTTCGGAAGAGGGGCATCTTGTTGCAAATATATTTCATGTTCTACCTCCATTTTAGGAGGCAACCCTGAAGGTTCATGAAATAACTCATGATAATTGGATATGATGTTGATCAACTCATGTTTATGATTTGGATCACAACCCGATAAAACATCTATTATATATTCTTCTTTTTGTTTCACTATCATGAGAACACAAGATTTACTTGCACTCAAGAGTCTCTTCATTTTCCTTGTGCTCACTAGAGAAACATTAGTTTTGATATGATGAACTCTGACAATATAATCAATCCCCTCCTTAAAAAGATGATATTTATTTTCTTCTTAGTAGAATACAACCTTGATGTCAAATAGACATGGACTACCCAAGATAATGCCACAAATGTCAATAGGCACACCATCTAACTCGACCTCATCAAAGAACTTAGATGTTATTGCAAATCTAATCTTACACTGCTTTGTTACCTGCAACTTATCATCGTCACACACCCAACATAATGGATATGGATTTTTGTGAGGTGTCGTCTTCAAACCCAACTTCTTAATAATTGCTTCAGAGATTAGATTAAATTGAGATCCACTATCGAATAAAGTATCTAACTTGGTATGCTTGAATATCAGTCTAACATGAAAAATCTCACTTCTCTTCTTTTGATCAAGATCACTTTCCCTTTTAGCGGATTGAACTGAAGAATTTGAATTGATAACTGATATACCTTTGCTTCCTATGGCCAAGATATTAGATTCATCTTTGGAATTTGACCCTAGATCCTGATGAGTTGATGCAACATTCTTCTACTTCCCTTTTTCCTTGAATTTATTTGGTTGTAATTCTGGATGTAGCTTCCAACACTGTGATTCCTCATGTCCCTTTTTCTTACAGTGAGAACATGTAGGTCTCTCCTCAACTTGCTTCACTGTGGCTGATTTCTTAGTCTTCCATTTACCTTTCGATTTCTTCTTGAATTTGAATGGCTTCTTATCTTCGCTCACATGCTTACCCTTACTAGCCTCTAGATGTGTAGGTTGTACTGACACCTTATCAATGTTAGTAGGGATAAATATTAAGATAGTGTGACGAAGATATGAGTGCATGCCACCAATATACTTCAGAAGAGTTTCATGAGTATACAATGAAATCCCTAATGATAATGCCTTATTTTTGAATTCTTGTGTATATGCCTGAATATTCTGGCCTTTTCCCTATCTTAGATGCTACCGTTTGATCATTGTTGTTTGCGTATGTGACAATGGATAACATTGTTTCCTTATAGCCTTAGTAAATTTATCCAAGGAAGAGAATACTTTACCCTTTTGACCAGGATCAACTTACATCTTACTCTCCCACCATATTAAGAAAGTGCCACTTATTCGAAGAGAAACTAACTGTATCTTTGCAACCTCATCCATAATCTTTTGAACCCTGCAATAGACCTCTATATGCTTGATCCAATTGTCCAATTTCTTGGCATTCAATTCTCCATTATAGGTCGAAAATCCGTACTTGACATCCAATTTTAAAATGACAGATTATGATCAGACTTCTTAGAGGACTTCCGTTAAGAACCTGAATAGTTCTACAAATATAATCACCAAAAATACTAAATACCCAATAGATCCACAAAGCAAGACAGAAGAAACCACACTTTATTATTACCAAACCCTTGAGGTAGGGAAACACCATACAATGGATCCTATTATGGAAGAGATGCTCTCCTGTTCACTTGCCTCTTCGAGGGGGCATCCTCCTATTGAGCTACTGCTCCACAATATAATACTTCTCTTCATATCCCATTACATTGCTTGAACCCCTTTATATAGTGCTACCATCACATAATAACATTCTAGAGGAGAAATATTCTAGAAGTATAACCTTCTAAGAAGTCCTCTTACATTTATTATATCTAACTACCCATTTAGTATATCTAACTACCATAGTGAGCCTTATTTAATAATATAGTGGACCTAGTCCACCTTACATTGAATGGCCTCCACTATTATCACTATGGGCCCTATGGTGCCCCCCACTACCTCTCTAGCTACCTTACATTCTACCCCCCTTATGAAAGCGTTGTCTTCAACGCTTGATGTACAACCATATACCAGGATCCCATGGATAAGTGTGGACCATAGTGCTGAAGTAGACTAGAGAACAAGGGTCCCATTGAGAAATGGTAGCCACCATGCTGAAGTATTCCAACTGCCATTGTAAACCAGGGTCCCATGTCCAATTGCTCATGTGAGCCCCACATGGAAGATATTGACACCCAATAACCAACTGAAAAATGATGCTCCCAATACTGACACCTATCATGTGGATCCAAATAAGAATATCCATCCACATAGTGGGAGATGATCAAAGATGAATCTAGAAGGAACAATACCATTATAGAATATGCAGGATGGACGCTGGTAACTAGCTCCTGATGTGGGACATTGATGTTCTCTACAGAAGGTGGAGTAGAGTCATCAAACAAAATATGGAAGTGGTTGTCATCCTAGAAACGACAACTATTCATATACCAATCATCGCAATCGGCCTCAAAATCATACCAAGCATATATTTCTTGATTATATTCATCCCTGAGGTCTTCCATAAGAAATATCTCCTACATGTTATCCAAAGAATTTTGAATACTACGAAAACTATCATTGAGGCCATCTACAAAGCCATCCAATTTGTCATTCAATGTGTCAAACAATTGAGCTTTGAATGCTTCAGTAATCTGTAGAATTTATTTGAGGGTTTGAGAAGAAATAGCCATATGAGAACCCTATGAAAATTTATGAACTCTACAGTCCCGCCGCCTTCACGAAAAAACCCAAAAAATAGAACAATAAATTACTACAGAAAATCGCGATGTTTTTCGGAAAAACCCTGAAAAACTGTTGAATTTAAAATGCTCATAACTTGACTTCCCGGACTCCGTTTTGGCTGATTGTTTTTTGAAATTGGGTGAAATTGTGAGAGGAACTCAAATCTGTAATTTGTTTGGGCAAATTCGGCCTCCAGATGCTACAAAAATAAAAAAAATCGTGCTGCCATCCGCGGAAAAAACCCTGAAAATTGTAAATTATAAAACTTCAATATCTTGACTTCTCGGACTCCGTTTCGGACGATTTGTTTTTTCAACTTGGGTGTTTTTCTGAGATGAACTCATATATACAACCTGTTTCTCAAATTTTGCACATATATATATATCGAAAAATTTCTGGAATGTCGCGGCCTTCTTTTTTCTTCTTAAAAAAAAACTGCAAAAATAAAAAATATTTGCCCACAATGTCTGCCAAGGAAAGTGCTCTGATACCACTTGTTAAGAACCTGAATAGATCTACAGATATAATCACCACAAATAATGAATACACAATAGATCCACAAATCAATATAGAAGAAACCACACTTTATTATTACCAAACCCTTGAGGTAGGGAAATACCGTACAATGGATCCTATTATGGAAGAGATCCTCTCCTGTTCAATTGCCTCTTCGAGGGGGAATCCTCCTATTGAGCTACCGCTCAAAAATATAATACTTCTCTTCATATCCCATTACATTGCTTGAACCCCTTTATATAGTGCTACCATCACTTAAGAACATTCTAGAGGAGAAATCTTCTAGAAGTAGAACCTTCTAAGAAGTCATCTTACATTTATTATATCTAACTACCCATTTATTATATCTAACTACCATAGTGGGCCTTATTTAATAATATACTGGACCTAGTCCACCTTACATTAAATGGCCTCCATTATTATCACTATGGGCCCTCTGCCCCCCCCCACTACCTCTTTAGCTACCTTACAACTTCTTTCGACGAGAAGAATGTTTACTTGCTTTAGAAGAAGTTGATGATGGTGATGAGGATGGTGAAGGGGGATTTGAAGGTCCACCACCTTCACTTCCTTCTTCTCCTTTTACCGAAGATTCTCCACTTACAAGATTTTCAATTCTTTGTTATAACTCATCTATTGTTTCTTTCAATGATTGAAGCGCAACTCTAATCTCTTCATGGCTCATGGGATGATCTTCTTCTTCTCCTTTTTCATAAGCCATCTTATGTCTTCGAAATATTCTTCCAATTTCAGACTTACAACTTGCAAGTTTTCCTTTACCAAGTTTGAGTTTGGCTCTTGTAAGCATTCACTTGCAAAAACTTGTCAAAACTAGCTCTGATACCAACATGATTCGAAAATTCCTTAGATGATGATTATTTTAAATACACATAAACATATACTTGATCTTTGAAATAATAATGATCACTTAACTGATTGCAGTTTACATGTGAAGTACTTATCTAACCATATACACTTTAATGATAAAATGACTTGCAAATAATTGAGCACAATAGAAAAACAATAATGAAAATCACATACACAAGTAGGATAATGGAGTTCACCCAATTTGGGCTACCTCTCCGGGTCCGCTTCTAAAGAGACCTTCTTTATTAATGCTCAAATTCATGTGTTTTACAATGACCTTTCTACATGTTGCTCAAATACAGAAACATAGTGCACTATTGTATTCCTTGCGAAAAATTATGCAAAATAAATATAAAGTTCTCAAATTTCTGTTAAGGGACCTGTCGACACACTTCACGATGTAGCCTCAAAACTTAGGTACCCTTGGGCATGAATTACAAGACTATCTATGCATTAATGTGTGTGTTCTGCACACCCATTAAATAGGGTGCATGCCTTGAACTAATCTCCGAAATCGGTGGTCGACTTTAAATGTTTGTTGGTCGGTTGGCTTAACAAAGCCCGTTCTTTGGTGCAACGGTTATGGCATAATGTTTATATTTAGCAAGTCAGGGGTTTGAGCCTCACCGACCCCCATATTTTTTGTCGTGTTGTTGGTGTATGGTTATAACTGTGGCATATATTATATGTGGTATACGATTATGGTTATAACCAAAGTTTTTAACCACCCATAGATATTTGCTTAAGCCACGATGATATTATATCATGTGATCATTTGTTAAAGGGGTAGAGGGCTTAATCCCTTGGCCCTTTTAAAATCTATTTAATACAATGTTCAAGCTTAAATAATTGTTGCAATGTATAGTGTTAAGTAACACTATGGTGGCACGATGGTAGTGCAAGCTTTGTAGAGATTATGGAGGTCTTGGATTCGACCCCTGTTGACTCCATAATTTTGATTAACACTAACCATTATTGGCCAATGGGAGGTTGCCACATGGAAGCATCTCATTGGCTCATCCTTGCCACATGTCATCATATGACTTGTCCACCTGGATTGCATGAATATTGAGTCACCTGCCAACTCATTTTCCCAGTCAACATACGATTGATGCACGTGGCACCTTGGGGTGTGGCCACATCATCTGTATGATCGTACCACATGTCACCCTTGAAGTGGTGACACGTGTCACCCTTTTTCCCCTTTGACCTATTTGACTAGAACTTTGAATGCTCATAAATTTTTCATACAAACTTTGTTTGACTTGTCATTTACGTCGTTGGAAATCTGACGACGATCTCTACACATTGATGCCATTTTAAAGAGAAATTGGGATGGTCAAATTTTGAGCATTTCTGAACCATATTGGACCTCTGTGGATGTTTTAGATCCTCTTGGACCTCTGTGAGCATTCATGGATCCTCTCAGATAATTGATCTTCAAAATTATGTGATTTATTAACGTGAGAGATGGTTGTTAGGGTTTTTTTTCACTTTAGCTCAAGCTTTGTTCTATTCATAGGCTAGATGAGAAGGCATTCAAATTTTCCTCCTACTCTCCTGCCCATTTCCATGATTCCTATAGGGAAAGGGGCTCTTACCCCTACTCACAAGGTGTTTTTATCACCCACAAGACAATCCACTATATCCCATCATTGTGACGACTATCTCTTGGAGTTGAATGACATGCTCTCCTCTCTTATCAAGGATTTGAAGTCTACCTCTAATGGCCATCACTTACCTCATTATGTTATGGCATTGGGGATGTAGTCGGGGTAGGGCCAATCTCAACTCCCGGTGATTTCATTCAAATATGTGTTTCTCCAGCTTGGTGGCAAGGGGTTTGGACCTACCAGTGTGGCCTTTGAAGTGGTCCCATCTTCATTATGTACAAAGAAATTTGCGAATACCCTTAATATTTCTTTGGAGCCCAAATAGGTTGAATTAGAGGTTGAGCACCTTAAGATTGAGGCCGATCTATCACTTTAATGCTCTTTGACCATCCTTCCAACAACTATGGACTTGTGTCAAGGAGTCTCAAGGCTCCTTTCTCATGAAACATGTAGCCATTCATCCTATCTCCAAAGGTTATATTGTGCTTGATTTTG
>ML799948.1:404314-416151 GCA_009831015.1 Picea engelmannii | reverse complement strand
ATGAGTTTTCATTGATACATGATGATGCATAGTTTGTTTGATGAAAAGATGACTCATTATTGTCTTATCATGATTGATAAGGTGCACAAATGGATGAACTCCAAAGTGGTCCCCTTATGGTGAAAGCTCTCACGGGAAGACACTTTGCGGATTGAGTTATCCTAGAAGAACGGTTGGAGGACCCATGCTTGTATGTGGAATAATGAGATGGAGATAAATGAAGTTGTTGGTGAAACTATCCTAGATGGATAGTGCTTGTCATGCCATTTCCGGTGGTATGTGGAATGTCACATAGCTCCTCACGGTTTGAGAGTTATGGCCTTATGAAGTTGAAGGACCCCCATATGAAAGCTTGAAGCCCCCAAGGTCAAAGAAGTCAAAGTGCTTGAAAAGAAGAAATAATTATTTAAATGATAAAGTAAAGTGACAAAATCAAGATGGATTATTTAAATGATAAAGTAAAGTGACAAAATCAAGAAGGAATATTTAAATGATAAAGTATTGGAGAACTTCTATTCATGGAAAGTGGTTAACCCTAAAATATGGAAAATAGGTTAAGTGACCTAGAAATGGGTTAAGTAACCTAAAAATGGGTTTAGTGACCTAAAAGATGAAAGTATAAATAAGATAGCTATGGTCTCTTGTAGATCATCCTTTTTGTGGATCAATGGAGAGATTCTTGAGATTATCCTATGGAGTATTGATGGAGAGTTTCTTGAGCATTATTGGTGTGGATCTCTTGAGAATGATTGAAGATCTATTCTGAGGAAGAGAGCGAGAAGAGGATCTCATGGACACATCAAAGTTTCAGCAATGTCGGAGATCTTGATGGCAAAATTCTTGGAACTTCATAAACCCTAGTTTCTGAGGTATACCCAGGCGGTTTGTGCTTAGGGTGTGTATACATTGAGGTATACGTGGGCTGTCTGAAGATAGGGAGCATATGGTGGACATAATAGTGAAGACTTATGTTTGAGCTGGTGCCAAGCTCTTGGATGATTAGGCAGGTTCCAGATCTGCATTCTATGGCCTCAGATCTATCACTGAGACACTGGTATGATAACATTATTGTATTTATGAATACTATTGTTTGATCTGATGGGAATGTTTAGGGAATTCTTGGTATGGTTTCTATGATGTGGTTCAGTTTGGTTGATAGAGTGATTAGTAATCTTGTGATTCAGTGGTGACATGATTTCTATGGTATACTAGATGCTTCTACATGTTTGAGATAACATTCATATTGATCTATTGTGGAGCATGAGAAAGATATTGGAGAGCTTGGAGATGTTGTGACTGGATGTGGGTCAGATTGGACAGTGGAAGACAGAAGAGAAAGTGATTGTAGGTTGTAGAGGATCTGAGCATGTGAAGCAAAGCAAAACCCTAGTTGCTCAGAAGCATACGCATGTTACATTATACATTGGCCGCATTCACACGCGGGCTATAGTGAGCCAGGGCGGGCACACATGCGGGATGCACTACTGACAGGTCACATACCTATTGACAGATTGATATCTGTTGAGGATTGTTGCCTCATCTCAGTTGGTGTTGAGGGTGTAAGTTGAGTGTTTCATTATAGAGCTGGTGCTCTTGTAGAGTTGTACTCTATTCATTTGTTGCTGATAAACCCCGGATTGTTGTCCATAATAAAAAGAAAAATTGTACATACATCTTGTGTTCTTTATGTTACTTGTGGTGATGACTTATTGCTGATATGTGTTGCTGATATATGCTCACATCTAACTGGTTATAAATGAAAACAATGGGTAATGAATCAATCTTGAATGTTAACTAAGGAGTTTTATGAGAAGAGGGAAGTTTTGGGAAAAAGATCCCCACACTCATTCACCCCCCCTCTAAGTGTGGTAGGTGTGTCCAACAATTGGTATCAGAGAAGGCCTTCACTACAAGCCTTAAGAAGCTTGAAGGAGATCCATAGACAACAAATGGATGATGATGTTCCAATCCTTGATGAGGAAGACTATTCTACTTGGAGAATAGAGATGATATTATATTTGAAGACAATGGGAGAAACTATTTGGAAGGCAACCATTGGTGGATTGGTTCCATTGAAGAACAAGTCAAAGTTTGCAGCTCAAAGGGAAGGAAAGAAGAATGATTCATTGGCTCTCAAGACCATTCTTAGTGGAATCTCAAGCCCTATCAAAGAGAGCATGGGACAATGCACTTTCTCCAAGGATCTATGGCTAAAGCTATAGGAGACATATCAAAGGAAGAAATTGAAGACCACTCCATCAAGATCATCAAAGGTAAATAATCATAAAAAACTCTTGAATGCATTGTTTCTAAATGTGATTTTGAAAACATTTCAAGTGAAGATAAAGAATCAAGTAATGATAGCACAAAGGAAGATCTTGAAGACATTTCAAATGAAGGCAAAAAATCATGCGATGGTGTTGGCAAGAAGGAAGATATTGAAGGTAAAGAATCTCCCAAGACGATTGATTGCAATGATTCAAAGTGTGATGATGTTGAATTTTCTCAAGTGAAGAAGATGATATATAAATAGTTTGTGTAAAGTTTGGTGATAGTTATCCCATGGAAAGAATAGAAGGAAATCTATTAGAACTTCAAAAGAAAATTGAAGAGGGTTTGTACATGTATAGGAGTGATCATTTTTATACACACTATAACTATCTTTCAGACAACACTAAGAAGTTTCTTAGGAGGAGTCAAAGGTACATCTTGAAGTTAAAGGGAATGCTCAAAGAACAAGAAGAGAGTTCTAAATTAGAAGAAAAGGAAGAAGAGATCACAAGACTAAAGAATGGAAAATAAGACATGAATATAGATGATGAGATTAGCAAAAGTTTTGAAACCATTATTCATCTCAAGACCCAAATTTAAGAAGCCAAAAGAATCGAGGAACTATTGAAGATTCAAATAAATGAAAAGGAAGAGTCATGTTGTAAGCTAGAAGCCGAAATTGTTGACCTTAGAAAGAAGGTTGAGAAGTCAAACAAATTCTTGAATAGCTCAAGAATCTTGGATGAGATATTGGAAAGTCAAAGACCACCATGTCATAAATTAGGTCTGGGATACAAAGGTGAAGATACACATGCTGAAGAAAGCACCACAAAGAAGCATGAGGTAAGTCCATCAAAAAAGGAGGACAATGTTGCAAAACAACCATCTACACAAGGCAAATAAAATTTCAAAAGAACAAAGCAAGGAAGACATCAAGAAGCTATTCTTGGGACACCAAAGCAAAGGTATGAAAGTATTTTCCATTTGCATTGTTATTCATGTAATGGATATGGTCACAAATATTTTGAGTGTAGATCTTATGAAAGGAGATATAATGGAAGATTTTATAATGCCATGAGGTGTTGGAGATGTGATCAATTAGGACACATTTCTGTTCACTGTAACACCATGAGATGCTACAACTGTAGTGGATTTGGCCACAAATCCCAGGAATGATGGAACACAAGAAGAAAGTCCATGATGAGGACTTCACATAGCATGGATAGAAGAAGGAATGAAGTAAGAAAGGGAAATATCTTTGAAAAGATGGATGCTCAGAGCTCAAGTTTTGAGGAGAAGGGTCATCTACAGAAGTGGGTGAAGAAGACAGAGCAGCCAAAACATAATGAAAGACTAAAGGGAAGCTTAAGTAAGACATCTACTGAGGCATACACGGCTGACAATGGTGACAGTTGCATACATACGCTGGCTGACCTTGCATAGGTTGTGTAAACACATGCTCTGTGGTGCAGCAGGCCACATATATGTGGTAAAGCCTTGGGAAAAAGGCAATGCACATGGGTTGCAGCTTGATGTGATGGTATAACTCTATGTTGCAGGGTCTGACATTTTTTATTGTAGGTTCTAACACTATTTGCTGTAGGTTTTCATGGTTCTAAGTTAGATCACGCAAGGTTATGATATAAAATAAATCTTGGGTGAATAGCACTAACCCATGAGTATGGATTGATGTTGATCAAATTCTCATCTATTGGGTTATGTAAAATAATCTGTTGGAGTACATGGCTGGTACATAATTGAAGTTTCATTGATATATCTTATGATGTATTATTGGAATCAAATGGTATTGTTGGATATCATGGTGCATGCATTTTGCATGTGGATGGGCTACACATTGAGACATGTAGTTGGTGAGTTGAGTTGATAGTCATGTTGTACATCATTTGGGAGTCTTAGCTTGTTGATGCATGGTTGATATACTTGCTTGGTGTAAGTAATGATGCATGATGGTACACTCATGGATGGTATTTTTTTAGCATATTGATAGATACACATGGTTGGTAGATGCACATGTTGGCATATTGGTAGATGCACATGTTGGCATATGGTGGATACATTTCATCAATGATAGTTTTTGGCACTTTGTTGATGTACATGGATGTTGTGCATTATGGGCACATTTTGGTACATGATGTACTTGGTTGATATATTGTTCATGATTCTCTATTTCATTGATGACATATCTTTTATTTCATGATGTATGGTATGGCACAAGTTTGATGCATGAACATGTCCAAGGATCGTCATATGGTAGCATATTTTTCATCTTGCAGTGAAGATAGGGGGAGGCATACCCTTAGGGGTAGTCATTCTTCTTCCCATAATTCCAGGAGGAGCTATGGTCACAGGGGGAGTATGTTCGATGTATATTCAGCATTACATCAGAGTGATATCCCTTGTTCAAAAGTGGAGATATTATTCAGAGGAATATCAAAGGCATTTAGATAGGTGGAGCAGCCCCAAGGAGAATGCAAGCAGGGGGATTAGCCCCAAGAGGAGAATGGTCCTTTCCCATTTATGTTAAAGGGGAGAGTTAATCACATTGATGTGATTGATTTTTATTGATGGGGAGAGATAGTCACATTGACTATTGATGTAGAGCATGCCTGATCCGGATTTTATGAGAAGAACGAAATGAATACAGATTATTAACAGGTGCTTAACACAAAATAACAGAGATACTGTAAAACTGGTTTTCTATTCAATAACGAAATAAGCTGAAACTGTAAAATGCAGCGGAAACAAGCTTGCTGGAATGGTGGCGGCTTATACTGATCCGGATTTTATGAGCAAAACGAAATGAATACATATTATTAACAGGTGCTTAACAAAAAATAACAAGGATACAGTAAAACTGGTTTTCTATTCAATAACGAAATAAGCTAAAACTGTAAAATGCAGCGGAAACAAGCTTTCTGGAATGGTGGCGGCTTATCTCTGAGAAGAGATGTGACGGCAGCGCGCATTCGCAAGAAGAAGGTTACAATGAGGCTCTGAAGGCCTTTTTACAATAAGAAAGAATTCCCAAAACCCTAGACATCCAAAAACCTAACCCTAGGAGATGAAATGCCAAAAGTCATGTGGGCCCCGTTTGTGTAAGCTGGTACATCAGCTTCCCGAGGTCGTAACTTTTGCATATGATCTCAGTTTTAGGCATATGATATCCCATTGGAAAGGTATCACCGAGGAGATTAATTTTGGGCACTCAATCATGAATTCATCCATAATTTAGGAGGTCTATACCGAAAAACCTTCATTTAGGCCCTCAAAATGGCCCCGGAAGTAAAAACTGCTAAAAATAGTAAATTGCCAAAAATGTCAGAAAACTGTTTTGAGCCAATTGGAAAAGGTTGTTGGCCACCGATATCCATCTGGATCAATCCTGCCTCCTTAGGAAGAAATGGTCTCCATTGCGTTGAGGTCCCCCATTAGATGAGGAAATTTCTGCTGAATTTGGCCCCGAGTGAGCCACTTGCCTTGGTGCAGGAGCTGCCTTGCTTTGATGACTCGATAAAGATGGATCCTTTGTTGTCGAGTGCCCTTGATTTGTCTGTCCACAATTTGATCATTGGATGCTTGTTGTATGCAGTCAGGGTTGAGCTCTATTGGTGTTAGCTGTTCTGCTACTTCTGAGGTGTCCAATAATGGTGGAAAATAAGGGCGAAGGAGATCCACGTTGAACACTTGGTGCATGCCAAGGAAAGGAGGAATGTTGAGCTCAAAATAATTATCCCCCATGGCCTTGGTGATAGCATATGGTCCATAACAGAGTGGGCGAAGATTCCAATGGGGTCCTGTAAGGCATTCTTTCTGCAAGTGCAAGCAAACTTTGTCGCCCACCTGAAACTTATGTGGCATCCGATGTTGATCATGGCGCTATTTGTACTTGTCATTGGACTTCTATAGGATATCCTGAACTTGTTGTCGAATGTGATGGATTTGCTCAATGAATCGGGTGGCTTTGTCAGCTTCAGTTGGAGCAGGATATGAGTTAGTCGAGGTGACCGCAAGGGGAAGTGCAACATCTATGGGACCCAATGGTTGGAATCCCAACCCCACTTGAAAGGGGTTGTGGCTAGTTGAGCTATGCAAGGCTCGGTTGTAGCTATGATGGACATAAGGAAGGCTCTCATCCCATGTGTGAGGGTTCTTTGAATTATACATGCGAAGGATATGCACAATCATTCGATTTACAACCTTGGTTTGGCCATCTGTCTGGTGGTGGAAGGCCATGGATTTGGTGAGCTTGGTGTCTAGGAGTGACCAGAGGCTCGACCAGAATGTGTTGAGAAATTGACTATCCCGATCTGAGACAATGGTTTGTGGGATTCCAATATGTACCCAAACTCGTTCAAATAAGAGCTTGGCAGTGGCCTCTGCTATGATGCTCTTCTTTTAGGCAACGAGAATCGTCATCTTAGAAAAGTAATCAACAACCACAAAACACAATCATTTCCCCGCTTGGTGGATGGAAGGCCCAACATGTAGTCCATTGAGATGGATTCTCATGGCCTGTCAGGAGTAGGAAGAGGGGTGTACAAGCCCTGTTTCTTAGTGGTCAGTTTGGCAATAGCACAGGTAGTGCAGGACCTGATATACTTGCCGACCTCCTGTCGAAGTTTCAACCAGTAGAAATGTTTATGTAGCATCACCACTGTCTTTTCGACGTCGAAGTGTCCTGCCACCCGACTGTAGTGGGCTTCCCAGACCAGCTTCACTCGCTCCCTTGATGGAACACAGATATGGCCCAGACAACACAACAACCCATCCTGAAGATGGAAATTATCTACAACTGCATTTGCACCTAAGATTTGGTAGGTGGTGGCGAAGTCAGGGTCTATCTCATAGAGTTGGGGCCATCCAGATGTCTCATGGCTGCAAGAGTCTAGCACCGTGGTGAGTGCCATGACTGGCGGTCTACTGAGGCAATCAATGATGCAACTGGTGCTTCCTATTTTATACTTGATGTTGAGGTGGAATTGCTGCAAGTATGTGGACCACTTTTGATGGTGGTCATTTTGCAGTTTTCCCTGTGTCTGCATGAACTGCAGTGGCTTATGATCATTGTGGATGACTGTCTCCTTCCCAAGAATGTAATGTCTCCGCTGGCGACATGCTTGCACAATGGAGTGCATTTCTTTGTCATAAGTAGGGTACTTACGGACAATATCTGATAGTGTCTCACTATGATAGGCTACGGGGTGGCTGTGTTGAGTGAGAACGGTGCCCACGTCATAGTCTGAAGCATCTGTCTTGATCTCAAAGGGATGCTGCAGGTCTGGTAGTGAAAGTACTGGGGCTGGGCACAAGCGCTGCTTCAAATCATTGAACGCTTGTTGTTGGGACTGGCCCCACGCAAATTTCGCATTACCACCACCCCTGTTTATTTGGCTGAGGGCCCATGCAATATGGGAGAAATCCAACACAAACCTGCGGTAGAAATTAACAAGTCCCAAAAATGTCCGAAGCTTAGTGAGTGTTGTTGGGGCTGGCCAGTCACGGATGACTTGGATCTTGGCTAGATCCACATGTATGCCATGCTGATCAATGATGTAGCCCAGGTAGTGGACCATGTCCATGCCGAAGGAGCATTTTTCCAGGTTGGGGTATAGCTTGTGCTGTCGCAGGGTGTGCAGAACCTGCTGAATATGCTGCAAGTGTTCGTCCCAAGTCTTGCTGTAAATTAGAATGTCATCCAGATACACCACTACAAAAGTATTGGTGAATGGTCACAGGATATCGTCCATCATCCTCATGAAAGTGGCTGGAGCATTTCTCAAACCAAAGGGAATGACCAACCATTCAAAAAGTCCTTCCTTTGACTTGAAGGCGGTCTTCCATACATCTGTCTGTTCTATCGGAACGTGGTGGTAGCTAGACTTCAGATCAATCTTACTGAAGTATTTGGCCCCCGTGATTTGATCAAGGAGGTCATCGATCCAGGGAATCGGGTACTGGTTTCTGACAGTGATTTTATTCATAGCTCGGTAATCAATACAGAGTCGCCAGGTTCCATCTTTCTTCTGTACCAGCACGATTGGGCTACCTCAAGGTGATGAGCTAGGGCGTATGTTCCCCTTGTGGAGCAGTTCTTGGATCTGTCTCTTGATCTCCTCATTCTCTAACAAAGAGCGATGATAGACTGGCCCATTGGGTAGTGGTCCGCCGGGGGTCAGATCGATGGGGTGCTTGACCTGGTAGTGCAGAGGTACCCCTGTAGGTGAGGAGAAGATATCCAAGTATTTTTCCACGACCTTATCTACTTGCTTCTACTGTGTGGAGAGGTTGGCCGCAGAGACCCTAGATGTGGCTGTGATCTTTTGCTTATTCTGAGAACGAATTACGAAGAAGACAAACTTCCCCGTCTGGGAGATGACCTTCCTGTATTTATTAGCAGAGATCAAGGAAATAACACTAGGTGGGACTGCCTCAGGTATCATGTACAATTTCCTGTTCAAAGTAATAATAACACTACGAGGCCTAGACTCATATACAACATGAAGTTTCCATAAATAAGGTTGTCCCAAAAGAACATCACCAACTTCAAGAGGAGAAACATCACACAATACCTCGTCTTTGAAGGGCTTGATGCCATACGATAGTCGACACTGTTGGCCGACGCAGAGATTGCTTCCTTGGTGGAGCCATCCAATGGTGTAGGGTTGTGGGTGCGGTGTTGTTGGTAGGGCCAACTGCTTGATGACATCTTCTGAGATGAGGTTCTTCTTGCTACCGCTGTCATCGATGAAATGCAGCGGGGTGCCTTTTACCCACATCTGTGAATGGAAGAGGCACTCTCCTTCTTCTGGCTCGTCTGGTTCACTAGGCTGGATCTTGGTGGTTGCAACGGTGGCACTGGGTTTCACGTCAATGATCCATATTCCCCTTTTTGGTTCTATCTCAGAGTCAGAATTTGCATCTGATTCAGAGGCTTTCACTTCGGCCACGAGTGACCGCTTTGAGCGACAGTCATTAGTGTTATGCCAAGGGCTCTTATGGAAGTCGCACCACTTCCTGGTATCTTTCTTTGTCTATCCAGTGTCCTTTCTTGTGGCTTGTACTGGTTGTCTTGATATTGTCCATATTTTCTATGTCCTTTGTTCGGTGGGTTGGGCCACCCTTTCCTGGATTTTGTTGTGAGGGGTTCCTAGGCCCAAATTGCCGCGTCTTTTGTTTGAGCTTCTACTTGATTTTGACGGCATATCAGTAGGCTGTGCCCAAGGATGAGATGCCTAGAAATTCCATTTCGGTCTGGATGTATCTATGCAGAGCACTGTGATACTTGAGCACCAGATGTCACTCCGAATCTTTGATACCCAACTTGGTGCGCAAGGTATGGAAGATATTTGTGAAATCTGGCACTCCTTGGTCTCTTTCTTGCCGCAATGTGGTCCATTTGGTATACAGGTCGTCATAACTTCCAATGGGGTAGTATTGTTCCTTAATAACATCCCTGAAGGATTCCCAGGTGGCCGTGACTGAAAATAATGAGGTTTCCTCTGTTTCCTTTTGCTCACAGAAAGTTTCCCACCAATCTTTGACATGGGGAATGACTTTGAGGAGCGCAAAAGTAATCTTTTCTCTATTCGAAAATTTATGAATAGAAAAATACCCTTCTAGTAGATTCAACCATTTGTCTACAACATCTGCATCTATTTGACCTTCAAATATAGGAATATCAAAGTTTATTTGTACCTTGAAGGGGGCGGCGCCTCCGTTCGAAGAAGATGCATCGCCTGTTGGTAGTTTCCGAAGGATTTGCGCAAAACTATCCATCATCTCGTTCCTCTGTTGCATGAGGGATTCCTCAATAAATAGTTTGAAAGGATCTCCTGTCCCATCATCTTTCTTTTCTCCTACCATGGGAGGTCGCTTGGGCGTGCGAAAGCTTCTGTCCTCAAGAGAAACAAGCTCGAGACCCAAATCTGTGTACTCCGACCTCGTTGGTGACATGCATTAAGATGACAAGGAGTAGACCGCTCTGTTACCACTGATTTGGATTTTATGAGTAGAACGAAATGAATACAGATTATTAATAGGTGCTTAACACAAAATAACAGAGATACAGTAAAACTGGTTTTCTATTCAATAACGAAATAAGCTGAAACTGTAAAATGCAGCGGAAACAAGCTTGCTGGAATGGTGGCGGCTTATACTGATCCAGATTTTATGAGAAAAACAAAATGAATACAGATTATTAATAGGTGCTTATCACAAAATAATAGAGATACAGTAAAATTGGTTTTCTATTCAATAACAAAAAATGTTGAAACTGTAAAATGTAGCGGAAACAAGCTTGCTGGAATGGTGGCGGCTTATCTCTGAGAAGAGATGTGACGACAGTGCGCATTCACAAGAAGAAGGTTACAATGAGGCTCTGAAGGCCTTTTTACAATAACCAAGAATGCAAAAAACCCTAGACATCCAAAAACCTAACCCTAGGAGATGAAACGCCAAAAGTCATGTGGGCTCCGTTTGGGTAAGCTAGTACATCAACTTCTCAGGGTCGTAACTTTTGCATACGATCTCCGTTTTAGGCATGTGCTAGCTCGTTAGAAAGGTATCACCGAGGAGATTAATTTTAGGGGCTCAATCATACCTTAGGATATCATTTAGGATCTTGATACCGAAAAACCTTCATTTAGGCCCTCAAAATGGCCCCGGAAGTAAAAACTGCTAAAAATAGTAAATTGCCAAAAATGTCAGAAAACGGTTTTGAGCCAGTTGGAAAAGGTGGGCAGCAACCTATATCCATCTGGATCAATGCCTTATCTACATTTTGACATCAATAATTGGTCATTGGTGTTGACATCAATGTTGGTATTGCCATCAATGCCAAAGGGGGAGATTGTTGGATCATGTTGTCATTGATGCCAATGGTTTGATTATTTGGGAGATTGTTGGATCATATGTCATTGTTGTAAATGGTTTGATTGTTTGATGTCATTGATTGATGTCAAGTAATTAATTGATTGATGATTGATGAACAATGTATATGTACTGTCCTTAATGAGAATGATAGATGTCAAGTGGAAACCAATTGATAAAGATGGACCATTGATATGAAGCATAGATGAAGATGGATCAATGAGTTGTCATTGATTTATGATGATGCATAGTTTGTTTGATGAAAATATGACTCATTATTGTCTTATCATGATTGATAAGGTGCACAAATGGATGAACTCCAAAGTGGTCCCATTATGGTGAAATCCCTCACGGGAAGACGCTTTACGGATTGAGTTATCCTAGAAGAACGGTTGGAGGACGCATTCTTGTATGTGGAATAATGACATGAAGATCAATGAAGTTGTTGGTGAAACTATCCTAGATGGATAGTGCTTGTCATGCCATTTCCGGTGGTATGTGGAATGTCACATAACTCCTCACCGTTTGAGAGTTATGGCCTTATGAAGTTGAAGGACCCCCATATGAAGGCTTGAAGCCCCCAAGGTCAAAGAAGTCAAAGTGATTGAAAAGAAGAAATCATTATTTAAATGATAAACTAAAGTGACAAAATCAAGATGGATTATTTAAATGATAAA
>ML799948.1:369878-396771 GCA_009831015.1 Picea engelmannii | reverse complement strand
ACCATTGGTGGATTGGTTCCATTGAAGAACAAGTCAAAGTTTGCAGCTCAAAGGGAAGGAAAGAAGAATGATTCATTGGCTCTCAAGACCATTCTTAGTGGACTCTCAAGCCCTATCAAAGAGAGCATGGGACAATGCACTTTCTCCAAGGATCTATTGCTAAAGCTATAGGAGACATATCAAAACAAGAAGGAGAAGGAAGAAATTAAAGACCACTCCATCAATATCATCAAAGGTAAATAATCATAAAAAAATCTTGAATGCATTGTTTCTAAATGTGATTTTGAAAACATTTCAAGTGAAGATAAAGAATCAAGTAATGATAGCACAAAGGAAGATCTTGAAGACATTTCAAATGAAGGCCAAAAATCATGCGATGGTGTTGGCAAGAAGGAAGATATTGAAGGTAAAGAATCTCCCAAGACGATTGATTGCAATGATTCAAAGTGTGATGATGTTGAATTTTCTCAAGTGAAGAAGATGATATAGAAATAGTTTGTGTAAAGTTTGGTGACAGTTATCCCATGGAAAGAATAGAAGGAAATCTATTAGAACTTCAAAAGAAAATTGAAGAGGGTTTGTACATGTATAGGAGTGATCATTTTTATACACACTATAACTATCTTTCAGATAACACTAAGAAGTTTCTTAGGAGGAGTCAAAGGTACATCTTGAAGTTAAAGGGAATGCTCAAAGAACAAGAAGAGAGTTCTAAATTAGAAGAAAAGGAAGAAGAGGTCACAAGACTAAAGAATGGAAAATAAGACATGAATATAGATGATGAGATTAGCAAAAGTTTTGAAACCATTATTCATCTCAAGACCCAAATTTAAGAAGCCAAAAGAATAGAGGAACTATTGAAGATTCAAATAAATGAAAAGGAAGAGTCATGCTGTAAGCTAGAAGCTGAAATTGTTGACCTTAGAAAGAAGGTCGAGAAGTCAAACAAATTCTTGAATAGCTCAAGAATCTTGGATGAGATATTGGAAAGTCAAAGACCACCATGTGATAAATCAGGTCTGGGATACAAAGGAGAAGATACACATGCTGAAGAAAGCACCTCAAAGAAGCATGAGGTAAGTCCATCAAAGAAGGAAGAAAATGTTGCAAAACAACCATCTACACAAGGGAAAGAAAATTTCAAAAGAACAAAGCAAGGAAGACATCAAGAAGCTATTCTTGGGACACCAAAGCAAAGTGATGCAGGAGCATCGCTCACTCATCAAGCGAGCCAACGCGTGGCGCAGAAAGAACAGCTGGACAGCGCCATCACATATATTTTTGAATTGCTTTGGAAGCTGTTGCGCCGACCTTTTATGAAGGCGTTCAAAAAGAAGCGCACTTGTATTGTGTTGTAGATAGGAAGGCATTTATTATTTTTAATGCTGTTAGATAGAAATTGATTGTAGATTTGATAGTTGTAGAATTCGAGAGGTAAACGGAATATAGGCACCCTCCTTTGTATTATTGTATCATTCATTCATTGAGAGCAAGGAGAGCAGGGCAGAGAGCTTGTGAGAACACCCATGTACAGGTTGGATTAATAGAAGAGAATCTTTGATTCAACTTCATGGTTTTTGTGTTGTTTCTCTGTGTTGATATTATGCTCGTGTATGTTTGCTTTCTGTCATATGTTTGCTTTGATATGCTGCATATGTGATTTTGTAGTTGATTTGAAATCTGTGAGAGAGAGGAGAATGAGTTTCAATTTTTTCTCTGTCTGAGCCAGAAGATTCCTGCATAGAGTGCAGTCGAATTCATCCGCATAGAGTGCGTTGATGAGGATAGACAATTAAACTCTCGTTCTCATCTGCCCAGAAGTTGATTGGGTTGAGTAAGCTGCGCAGGAGAAGTGCAAGCTGAATAGAAGTCTCAGCAGTCTGTCTGAGCAAGGGAAGACAGGGATTCCTGTGGCTGTGAGTACACAGGGTCTGGAGGACTTCAACACTTTGAGAGTTGTTGGAGGTTGAGTACAGGAAGTGTGTGCAGGGATTCCGAGGAGTCGGAGTGAATTAAGCTCAGGAGGAATAGTTCTGTCGCAAGTACAGTGGGAACAGACCCAAGTGAAAGTTTCGAACAGATGAAACTTTGGAACAGTGGAATCTCCGAGGAGGGGAATAGACGAACAGGATTCACCGAGCAGAATCGCGAGATCCCGCTGACCATTGGATCTGGGGAAAGCTGCATGAGGTTTATCCATAAGCGCAGAAGGGAAGGATCAAAGCCATCGAGGTTCGGCTTTCGGAGTTTAGCGAGGTGAGAGTTTTATACCCCATGAAATCGTGAGTCGCGAATTGCCGATTTTATCGGAGCCGTCAATCATGGCAAGGATAGGTGGCACGAGATCTCGGGGAGTCGGGATTCGGCACCTCAGTGTTTTCAGAGTCGAAAGGACCGTGGAGAAATAGCGAAACTCCGAGTTGCGAAGGGTCCCATGGGGATAGCGTGGAGCACAAACACGTGGCCTCTCATATCGGAGTTCGGGGTTTGACAGGCCTTGTGGATCATGGGAATAGAAAACGCGAATCCCCGATCGGCGATTTCCCGATCGCTACAGGGGTGTGTGGTCTAGGCGCTGACCGTTGACCATCGGAGATTGGGGTTCAGAGTGGATTGTACGAGGACATGCACATAGGGTTCGCGATACCGCGAAACCCGATTTCCTGAAGCAACTGTCGGGAGATCAACAGAGTGTCCTGTGGGTGACTAAAGGTCCCGATACAGGATCTGAGGAGCATTGTAGCTCTTCGGGCCAGAGGCGAAGAAGGTCCTGGTGAGAGTGGGTTGGACCGAGAGGGTCCTGACTCTTGCGTCAGAGTGGTATCAGAGCTGGACATCTTTTTCTTTCTGAAGCAGAAGAGGAACATGAGAATACACCATGCCGCCGAGAAGAGAGAGGCAGTCGCCTGATCGTGAAGACAGGGACGCGCGAAGAAGGGGTAGACCGGCAGGGAATCCAGAGATAGAGAGACAGATGCGAGATATTCGAGCAAGGGTGGAGGAGATGGAGACAACGCAGAGACGCAGAGTCGGTGCTGGAGAGTTTAGTGATTCTGAGGTGGAAGAGGAAGCTGTACATGATGCATAAGAAGTCTCAGCGGAGGACGCATCAACCGAGTGGTTGATCTGAGCCATTTCTAGGATTAACTCAAAGACGAAAATGGACATTCCTGTCTATGAAGGGAACTTAGATGCAGAAGAGTTGCTGGATTTGATTCGAGCACTCGATACCTACTTCGATTACGAAGATATCGAAGAGGACAAGAAGGTAAGGCATGCTGTTACCAAGCTGAAAGGACATGTAGCCTTATGGTGGGATGAGTTGCAGGCTGATAGGTGCTGCAAAGGCAAACAAAAAATCAAAAGCTGGGACAGGATGATCACTAAGATGAAAGCAAAATTCATCCCCAGAGATTACCAGATCACACTATTCAGGCAGATGCAGAACCTGAGACAGAAGTTGATGACGGTGAAAGAGTACACCGAAGAATTTTACAGGCTCAATATCAGAGCTGGTCATCGAGAGAGTGATGACGAGAAGGTGGTGAGATACCTGAATGGATTGAGGTACGACATTCAGGATGAGTTAAGCATGCTAACCATCAGGATGGTGGAAGATGCTTACCAATTGGCTCTAAAAGCTGAGGAGAAGCTGAGCCGCAAGCAAGGACAGCGAGGGCGAGGCAGAAGTCAGCCCCGAGGCAAAGTAGTTGCCCAAGAAAGAACTCAGAAGCCCAAGGAGGAGTGGAAGAAGCCTCAGGGTAAGATGGAGAAAGGTGGAACCTCACATCAGAGGCAAAAATATGCTGAGCCGAGGAGGCATCATACAGAGCAAGGTGGCGGATATGCTGACGTGAACACTTTTCCTCGTACCCGAGGTAGAGGATGAGGCCGTGGAGGAGTCATCACATGTTTTACATGTGGGAAAGACGGACATAAAGCTGTTGACTATCCAGATAGGAAATCGGACAGAGGAGAAACTCACGTCACTGAGGCACAGAGGCGTGATGATGAGGGTGAAGATGCGGACAGCGGAAGATCGCTTGGGATGCATAAAATCCTTTTGACACCTGAGAAGGAGGTGGAAAGCTCAGTGCAGAGGAGCAAACTATTCAGGACAGATTGCATAGCCAAAGACAGGAAATGCAAGGTCATAGTTGATAGTGGGAGCACTGACAATCTCGTTTCAACCGAGATGGTGGAAAAGCTGGAGCTGGAAACAACTAAGCACCCGAGTCCGTATAAAGTCTCGTGGTTACAGAAAGGACACCAGGTAAGTGTCACTAAACAATGCTTAGTTAAATTCAAGATAGGGAATTACCATGATGAGATTATGTGTGATGTTATTCTCATGGATGTGTGTCATATATTGCTGGGTAGACCATGGCAGTATGACATAAATGTTGTTCATGATGGGAGGATGAACACATACACCTTAGAGAAGGATGGGAGAACACACAGATTTCTTCCAATAAGAGATAAGGAAGTGAAGATGGAAGTAAGCAATACCATACTTCTCATGAGTGGGAAGGAACTTCTCACGGAGATGGAGAAAAATGAAGATCCACAATTCTTTGTTGTCAGGAAGCCGAGAATTGTCCTGACAAGCACAAGAGTGGATGACTTACCGAAAGAGATTCAGGAACTGCTGGGATAGTTCGCTGACATCATCATGGATGAACTACCTCGTTCGTTGCCACCGATGCGGAGTGTGAGTCACCACATTGACCTCATACCCGGAGCAAGTTTTCCGAATAAGGCAACGTACAGGTTGACACCTCAGGAGAACGAGGAGGTCAAAAAGCAGATGCAGGATTTGCTGGACAAAGAAATGGTGAGGGAAAGTCTTAGTCCATGTGCTGTTCCGACAGTACTAAGTCCGAAGAAGGATGGAGGCTGGAGGATGTGTACAGACTCTAGGGCGATTAATAAGATTACCATCAGGTACATATTTCCACTGCCGAGAATGGATGACTTGATGGATTGCCTGAGTGGGGAAAATTATTTTTCAAAGATTGATCTCAAGAGCGGATACCATCAGATTCGCATGAGAGAGGGAGATGAATGGAAGACAACATTCAAGACAAACAAGGGTTTATACGAATGGCTGGTCATGCCGTTTGGTTTGACAAACGCGCCGAGCACTTTCATGAGGCTGATGAATGAAGTCCTGAGGGAATTCATTGGCAAATTTGTGGTCGTGTATCTGGACGACATACTGATTTTCAGCAAAACCAAGGCTGAACATTTGAGGCATTTGGCCATTGTAATGAGAAAGTTACAGTAGGAGAAGCTGCTGATCAATTTGAAGAAATGATCATTTTTGCAGACAGAGCTCATTTATTTGGGTTTTGTAATTTCGGCGAATGAATTAAAAATGGATCCTGAGAAGGTGGAAGTAATCAGGAATTGGCCATCGCCTAGGAATGTTTTTGAGGTGACGAGTTTCCATGGTTTAGCTAGTTTCTATAGGAAATTCATTCGGAATTTCAGTGGAATTAGCACTGCGATGATGGATACCGTAAAGAAGCGGCATAAGGTTTTTCGTTGGACAGCAGAGGCAGAAAGGAGCTTCAATCTGTTGAAGCGAAAGATAACAGAGCGACCAATGTTAGTGTTGCCTGACTTTCAGAAGACATTTCAGGTGAAATGCGATGCGAGTGGATATGTTGTTGGAGGGGTTTTAAGTCAGGATGAAAGACCTGTGGCATGCTTCAGTGAGAAGCTGGACGACGCAAAGCTGAAATACTTCACCTATGATAAGGAGTTCTATGCCATCATACATGCATTGAAGAAGTGGAGGCATTACTTAATACCCAAGGAATTTGTATTGTACAATGATAATCATGCATTGCAGTTTGTAAGTCAACAAGAGAAGTTGAACCAGAAGCATGCAAAATGGGTAGAGTACATGCAAAATTTCACATTTGTCATTAAGCACATTTTAGGAACTGCTAACAAAGTAGCTGATGCTTTGAGCAGGAAATGCTTGCTACTGCAGGAGTTCAGAGTCAAAACTTTGGGTTTTGAAAATCTGAAGGACATGTATGCTAGAGACGCAGACTTTGGAGAGGCATACGAAGTAGCTGAGAATCCAGTTCTCAGGGATCAGAGTCCTTGGATAGACTACCTGATCCAGGAAGGATTGCTGTTTAGAGGCAATCAGCTGTGCATTCCAGATTGCTCCATGAGGGAGAATTTGGTGAAAGAAAAGCACAGCGGAGGCCTAGCAGTTCATTTTGGACATGATAAAACATTCGCAAAGCTGAGCGAATCGTATTATTGGCCGGGCATGCGTGCAGATGTAAAAAGGTTTGTTGACCGATGCAGGATATGTCAACATGCGAAGGGCCAAAAGAAGAACACAGGGTTCTATCAGCCGTTGCCTATACCTGAGAGACCATGGGAGGCCATTAGCATGGATTTTGTTCTGGGATTGTTGAGAACGCAGAGAGGCATTGATTCCATATTTGTGGTGGTGGACAGTTTTTCTAAAATGGCACATTTCATACCGTGTCAGAAGACCAGCGATGCAACCCACATCGCGAACTTGTTTTTTAAAGAAATCGTCAGACTGCATGGGTTGCCGAGGAGCATAGTCTCGGACAGGGATACCAAATTCATAGGTCATTTTTGGAGGACGCTATGGAAGAATCTGGGAACTAATCTGGCATTTAGTTTGGCTTACCATCCACAGACAGATGGCCAAACAGAGGTGGTCAACAGAAGCCTTGGAGACTTATTGAGGAGCCTGGTGATGGAGCACCACAACAGTTGGGACCAGATACTGCCACAAGAAGAATTCGCGTACAACGACTTTGTGAACAGGGGTACAGGAAGAAGCCCATTCCAAATTTTATATGGGACATAGACGAGTGGAGTTTCTGAGCTCAGGGAGTCAGGACAGGCTGAAACTAGCAGCGCTCGTGCTGAAGAATTCGCTGAAGCAATGCAAGAACTTCACGCGGAGGTGAAGCAACGACTGCAGAAGGCAAATCAAGAGTATAAGCGCAGAGCCGATCAATGGAAGAGACAACTTCAGTTTGAAGTTGGGGACATGATTCTGGAAAACTTAAGGAAGGAAAGGTTCCCAAGGGGGACATATAACAAGCTCAAGATGAAGAAGATCGGGCCATGCAGAGTTCTGAAGAAATTCGGGGAGAACGCATATGAGCTTGAGTTTCCAGAGGGCATCAGGATATCTCTGATATTCCACATTTCGAATTTATACCCATATAATGCTGGAGAAGCAGAGGCTGGAATTGAAGGGCCAGAAGTCCAGTGGCAGAAACAGATGCCGATAGCCAAGAAGCCTAAAATGGAGTGCATACTGAACAAACGATTAGGCAAGAAGTCCAGGCACAAACAGTACTTTGAGTACCTGGTGAAATGGAAGAATCACCCAGTGGAGGATGCTAGCTGGGAGACAGAGGCAGGAATTTAGAAGCATGGGCAGACTGTGCAGGAGCTCATGAACATGAGCCCATGAAATCTTTTTGAGCCGAGGAGTATGATGCAGGAGCATCGCTCACTCATCAAGCGAGCTAACACGTGGAGCAGAAAGAACAGATGGACAATGCTAGCACATATATTTTTGAATTTCTTTGGAAGCTATTGCGCCGACCTTTTATGAAGGCATTCAAAAAGAAGTGCACTTTTATTGTGTTGTAGATAGGAAGGCATTTATTAGTTTTAATGCTGTTAGATAAAAATTGATTGTAGATTTGATAGTTGTAGAATTCGAGAGGGAAACGGAATATAGGCACCCTCCTTTGTATTATTGTATCATTTATTCATTGAGAGCAAGGAGAGCAGGGCAGAGAGATTGTGAGAACACCCATGTACATGTTGGATTAATAGAAGAGAATCTTTGATTCAACTTCATGGTTTTTGTGCTGTTTCTCTGTGTTGATATTATGCTCGTGTATGTTTGCTTTCTGTCATATGTTTCCTTTGATATGCTGCGTATGTGATTTCATAGTTGATTTGAAATATGTGAGAGAGAGGAGAATGAGTTTCAATTTTTTCTCTGTCTGAGCCAGAAGATTCCTGCATAGAGTGCAGTCGAATTCATCCGCATAGAGTGCGTTGATGAGGCTAGACAGTTAAACTCTCGTTCTCATCTGCCCATAAGTTGATTGGGTTGAGTAAGCTGCGCAGGAGAAGTGCAGGCTGAATAGAAGTCTCAGCAGTCTGTCTGAGCAAGGGAAGACAAGGATTCCTGTGGCTGCGAGTACACAGGGTCTGGAGGACTTCAACACTTTGAGAGTTGCTGGAGGTTGAGTACAGGAAGTGTGCGCAGGGATTCCGAGGAGTCGGAGTGAATTAAGCTCAAGAGGAATAGTTCCA
Organism: Picea engelmannii; assembly: GCA_009831015.1. Classification (NCBI taxonomy): domain Eukaryota; kingdom Viridiplantae; phylum Streptophyta; class Pinopsida; order Pinales; family Pinaceae; genus Picea; species Picea engelmannii. The sequence continues at coordinate 388,422 of ML799948.1, read as the reverse complement.
TTGCGAGTACAGTGGGAACAAACCCAAGTGAAAGTTTCGAACAGACGAAACTTTGGAACAGTGGAATCTCCGAGGAGGGGAATAGACGGACAGGATTCGCCGAGCAGAATCGTGAGATCCCGCTGACCATTGGATCTGGGGAAAGCTGCGCGAGGTTTAGCCATAAGCGCAGAAGGGAAGGATCAAAGCCATCGAGGTTCGGCGTTCAGAGTTTGGCGAGGTGAGAGTTTTATACCCCATGAAATCGTGAGTCGCGAATTGCTGATTTTATCGGAGCCGTCGATCGTGGCAAGGACAGGTGGCACGAGATCCCGGGGCGTCGGGATTCGACACCTCGGTGTTTTCAGAGTCGAAAGGACCATGGAGAAATAGAAAAACTCTGAGTTGCAACGGGTCCCACGGGGATAGCGTGGAGCACAAACACGTGGCCTCTCATATCGGAGTTCGGGGTTTGACAGGCCTTGTGGATCGTGGGAATAGAAAACGCGAATCCCCGATCGACGATTTCCCGATCGCTACAGGGGTGTGTGGTCTAGGCGCTGACTGTTGACCATCGGAGATCAGGGTTCAGAGTTATGGATTGTACGAGGACGTGCACACAGGGTTCGCGATACCGCGAAACCCGATTTCCCAAAGCAACTGCCGGGAGATAAACAGAGTGTCCTGTGGGTGACTAAAGGTCCCGATACAGGATCTGAGGAGCATTGTAGCTCTTCGGGCCAGAGGCGAATAAGGTCCTGGTGAGAGCGGGTTGGACCGAGAGGGTCCTGACTCTTGCGTCACAAAGGTATGAAAGTATTTTTCATGGGCATTGTTATTCATGTAATGGATATGGTCACAAATATTTTGAGTGTAGATCTTATGAAAGGAGATATAATGGAAGATTTTATAACACCAAGAGGTGTTGGAGATGTGATCAAGTAGGACACATTTCTGTTCACTGTAACACCATGAGATGCTACAACTGTAGTGGATTTGGCCACAAATCCCAGGAATGATGGAACACAAGAAGAAAGTCCATGATGAGGACTTCGCATAGCATGGCTAGAAGAAGTAATGAAGTAAGAAAGGGAAATATCTTTGAAAAGATGGATGCTCAGAGCTCAAGTTTTGAGGAGAAGGGACATCTACAAAAGTGGGTGAAGAAGACAGAGCAGCCAGAACATAATGAAAGACTGAGGGGAAGCTTAAGTAAGACATCTACTTAGGCATACATGACTGACAGTGGTGATAGTCGCATACATACGCTGGCTAACCTTGCATAGGTCGTGTAAACACATGCTCTGTGGTGCAACAGGTTGTGTATATGTGGTAAAGCCTTGGGAAAAAGGCAATGCACATGGGTTGTAGCTTGATGTGATGGTATAACTCTGTGTTGAAGGGTCTGACATTGTTTATTGCAGGTTCTAACACTGTTTGCTGTAGGTTTTCATGGTTCTAAGTTAGATCACGCAAGGTTATGATATAAAATAAATCTTGGGTGCATAGCACTAACCCATGGGTATGGATTGATGTTGATCAAATTCTCATCTATTGGATTATGTAAAATAATCTGTTGGGGTACATGGCTAGTACATAATTGAAGTTTCATTGATATATCTTATGATGTATTATTGGAATCATATGGTATTGTTGGATATCATGGTGCATGCATTTTGCATGTGGATGGGCTACACATTGAGACATGTAGTTTGTGAGTTGAGTTGATAGTAATGTTGTACATCATTGGGGAGTCTTAGCTTGTTGATGCATGGTTGATATACTTGCTTGGTGCAAGTAATGATGCATGATGGTACACTCATGGATGGTATTGTTTTAGCATATTGATAGATACACATGGTTGGTAGATGCACATGTTGGCATATTGGTAGATGCACATGTTGGCATATGGTGGATACATTTCATCGATGATAGCTTTTGGCACTTTGTTGATGTACATGGATGTTGTGCATTGTGGGCACATTTTGGTACATGATGTACTTGGTTGATATATTGTTCATGATTCTCTATTTCATTGATGACATATCTTTTGTTTCATGATGTATGGTATTGAACAAGTTTAATGAATGAACATGTGCAAGGATCGTCATATGGTAGAATATTGGTCATCTTGCATAGAATATGGGGGGAGGCATACCCTTAGGGGTAGTCATTCTTCTTCCCATAATTCTAGGAGGAGCTATGGTCACAGGGGGAGTATGTTCAATGTATATTCAACATTACATATGAGTGATATCCCTTGTTCAAAAGTGGAGAGATTATTCAGAGGAAGATCAAAGGCATTCAGATAGGGGGAGCATCCCCAAGGAGAATGCAAGCAGGGGGATTAGCCCCAAGAAGAGAATGGCCCTTTGCCATTTATGTTAGAGGGGAGAGTTAATCACATTGATGTGATTGATGTTTATTGATGGGGAGAGATAGTCACATTGACTATTGATGTAGAGCATGCCTGATCCAGATTTTATGAGCAGAATGAAATGAATAAAGATTATTAACAGGTGCTTAACACAAAATAACAGAGATATAGTAAAATTGGTTTTCTATTCAATAACGAAATAATCTGAACCTGTAAAATGCAGCGGAAACAAGCTTGCTGGAATTGTGGCGGCTTATACTGATCCATATTTTATGAGCAGAACAAAATGAATACAGATTATTAACAGGTGCTTAACACAAAATAACAGAGATACAATAAAACTGGTTTTCTATTCAATAACAAAATAAGCTGAAACTGTAAAATGCAGCGGAAACAAGCTTGCTGGAATGGTGGTGGCTTATCTCTGAGAAGAGATGTGACGGCAATGCGCATTTGCAAGAAGAAGGTTACAATGAGGCTCTGAAGGCATTTTAAAAATAATCAAGAATGCAAAAAACCCTAGACATCCAAAAACCTAACCCTAGGAGATGAAACGCCAAAAGTCATGTGGGCCCCGTTTTGGTAAGCTAGTACATCAACTTCCCGGGGTCGTAACTTTTGCATACGATCTCCGTTTTAGGCGTGTGATAGCTCGTTGGAAAGGTATCGCCGAGGAGATTAATTTTGGGGGCTCAATCATGCTTTTGTATATCATTGAGGAGCTCGAAACTGAAAAACCTTCATTTAGGCCCTCAAAATGGCCCCGGAAGTAAAAACTGCTAAAAATAGTAAATTGCCAAAAATGTCAAAAAACTATTTTGAGCTAGTTTGAAAAGGTGGGTGGCCACCAATATCCATATGGATCAATCCTCCCTCCTTATGAAGCAATGGTCTCCATTGTGTTGAGGTCCCCCATTAGATGAGGAAATTTCTACTGAATTTGGCCCCGGGTGAGCCACTTGCCTTGGTGTAGGAGCTGCCTTGCTTTGACAACTCGATAAAGATGGATCCTTTGTTGTCGAGTGCCCTTGATCTATCTGTCCACAATCTGATCATTAGATGCATGTTGTATGCAGTCAATGTTGAGTTTTTTTGGTGTCAGCTGTTCTGCTACTTCTGAGGTGTCCAATATTGGTGGGAAATAAGGGCGAAGGAGATCCACGTTGAACACTGGGTGTAGGCCAAGGAAAGGAGGAATGTTGAGCTCAAAATCATTATCCCCCATGGCCTTGGTGATAGTGTACGGTCCATAATGGAGTGGGTGAATCTTCTGATGGGGTCCTATAAGGAATTCTTTCTGCAAGTGCAAGCAAACTTTGTCGCCCACCTGAAACTTATGCGGCACCTGATGTTGATCATGGTGCTGTTTGTACTTGTCATTGGATTTCTGTAGGATATCCTGAATCTGTTGTCGGATGTGCTGGATCCACTCAATGAACCAGGTGGCTTTGTCAGCTTCAGTTGGAGCAGGAGATGAGTCAGTTGAGGTGACCACAAGGGGAAGTGAAACATCTATGGGACCCAATGGTTGGAATCCCAACCCCACTTGAAAGGGGCTATGGCTGGTTGATCTATGCAAGGCTCGATTGTAGCTATGATGGACATAAGGAAGGGTCTCATCCCATGTGCGAGGGTTCTTTGAATTATACATGTGAAGGATATGCACAATAATTCAATTTACAACCTCGGTTTGGCCATCTGTCTGAGGGTGGCCGTGGATTTGGTGAGCTTGGTGTCCAGCAGTGACCAGAGGCTCGACCATAATGTGCTGAGAAATCGACTATCCCAGTTTGAGACAATGGTTTGTGGGATTCCAAAATGTACCCAGACTTGTTCAAATAAGAGCTTGGTAGTGGCCTCTATTGTGATGCTCTTCTTGTAGGCAACCAGAATCGCCATCTTAGAAAATCGATCAACAACCACAAAAACACAGTCATTTCCCCGCTTGGTGGATGGGAGGCCCGACATGTAGTCCATTGATATGGATTCCCATGGCCTGTCAGGATTAGGAAGAGGGGTGTACAAGCCCTATTTCTTAGTGGTCGGTTTGGTAATAGCACAGGCAGTGCAGGACCTGATATACTTGCCGACCTCCTATTGAAGTTTCGGCCAGTAGAAATGTTTCTGCAGCATCACCACTGTCTTTTCAACGTTGAAGTGTCCTGTCACCCGACTGTAGTGGGATTCCTAGACCAACTTCACTCGCTCGCTTGATGGAACACAGATATGGCCCAGACAACACAACAACCCATCCTTAAGATGGAAATTATCGACAACTGCATTTGCACCCAACATTTGTTAGGTGGTGGTGAAGTCAGGGTCTATCTCATATAGTTGGGTCCATCCAGATGTCTCATGGCTGCAAGAGTCTAGCACCATGGTGAGTGCCGTGGCTGGCGGTCTACTGAGGAAATCAGTGACGCGATTGGTGCTTCCTGTTTTATACTTGATGTTGAGGTGGAATTGTGCAAGTATGTGGACCACTTTTGATGGCTGTCATTTTGCAGTTTTCCCTGTGTCTACATGAACTACAGTGGCTTATGATCAGTTTGGATGACTGTCTCCTTCCCAAGAATATAATGTCTCCACTGAAGACATGCTTGCACAATGGAGTACATTTCTTTGTCGTAAGTAGGGTACTTATAGACAGTATCTGACAGTGTCTCACTATGATAGGCCACAGGGTGGCCGTGCTGAGTGAGAACGATGCCCATGGCATAGTCTGAAGCATCTGTCTTGATCTCAAAGGGATGCTGCAGGTCTGGTAGTGAAAGTACTGGGGCTGAGCACAAGCGCTGCTTCAAATAATTGAATGCTTATTGTTGGGACTGGCCCCACACAAATTTCACCTTACCACCACCCCTTTTTATTTGGCTGAGGGCCCATGCAATATGGGAGAACCCCAACATGAACCTGCAGTAGAAATTAGCAAGTCCCAAGAAGCTTCGAAGTTCAGTGAGTGTTGTTGGGGCTGACCAGTCACAGATGACTTGTATCTTGGCTGGATCCACATGTACGCCATGCTGATCAATGATGTAGCCCAGGTAATGGACCTTGTCCATGCTGAAGGAGCATTTTTCCAGGTTGGTGTATAGCTTGTGCTTCCACAGGGTGTGCAGAACCTGCTGAATATGCTGCAAGTGTTCGTCCCAAGTCTTGCTGTAAATTAGAATGTCATCTAGATACACCACTACAAAAGTATTGGTGAATGGTTGCAGGATATCGTCCATCATCTTCATGAAAGTGGCTGGAGCATTTTTCAAACCAAAGGGCATGACCAACCATTCAAACATCCCTTCCTTTGATTTGAAGGCGATCTTGCATACATTTGTCTGTTCTATCGGGACTTGGTGATAGCCAGACTTTAGTTCAATCTTACTGAAGTATTTGGCCCCCGTGAGTTGATTAAGGAGGTCATCGATCCGGGGAATCGGGTACCGGTTTCTGACAGTGATTTTATTCAGAGCCCGGTAATCAATACAGAGTCACCAGGTTCCATCTTTCTTCTGTACCAGCATGATTGGGCTCCCACAAGGTGATGAGCTAGGGCGTATGTGCCCATTGTGGAGAATTTCTTGGATCTATCTCTTGATCTCCTCATTCTCTAACAAAGAGCGATGATAAACTGGCCCATTGGGTAGCGGTCCGTCAGGGGTCAGATCGATGGGGTGCTTGACCTGGTAGTGCAGAGGTACCCCTATAGGTGAGGATAAGATATCCGAGTATTCTTCCATGACCTTATCTACTTGCTTCTATTGTGTGGAGAGATCGGCCACAGAGACCCTGGATGTGGCTGCGATCTTTTTCTTATTCTGAGAGTGAATCATGAAGAAGACAAACTTCCCCATCTGGAAGATGACCTTCTTGCATTTCTTAGCAAAGATCAAGGAAATAGCACTAGGTGGGACTGCCTCGGGTATCGTGTACAATTTCCTGTTCAAAGTAATAATAACACTACGAGGCCTAGACTCATATACAACATGACGTTTAAATAAATTAGTTTGGCCCAAAAGAACATCACAAACTTCAAGAGGAGCAACATCTTACAATACCTCATCTTTGAAGGGCTTGATGCCATATGATAGTCGACACTGTTGGCTGACGCGGAGATCGCTTCCTTGGTGGAGCCATCCAATGGTGTAGGGTTGTGGGTGCATCGTTGTTGGTAGGTCCAGCTGCTTAATGACCTCTGCTGAGATGAGGTTCTTCTTGCTACCGCTGTCAACGATGAAGTGCAGCGGGGTGCCTTTTACCCACATCTGTGAATGGAAGAGGCACTCTCCTTCTTCTGGCTCGTCTGGTTCACCAGGCTGGATCTTGGTGGTAGAAATGGTGGCACTGGGATCTGCATCAATGATCTGTCTTCCCCTTTCTAGTTCTATCTCAGAGTTAGAATCTGCATCTGATTAAGAGGCTTTCACTTCGGCCACCAGTGACTGCTTTGAGCGACAGTCAGCAGTGTTATGGCAAGGGGTCTTATGGAGGTTGTACCACTTGCCGGTATCTTTCTTTGTCTATCCAGTGTCCTTCTTTGCTTGTGGCTTGTAATGGTTGTCTTGATACTGTCCATCTTTGCTCTGTCCTTTTTTCGGTGGGTTGGGGCCGCCCTTTCCTGGCTTTTGTTGTGAGGGGTTCCCAGGCCCAATTTTCCGCATCTTTTGTTTGAGCTTATGCTCGATTTTGATGACATATCGGTAGGCCGTGCCCAAGGATGAGATGTCTAGAAATTCCATTTTGGTCTGGATGTATCTATGTAGAGCACCATGATACTTGAGCACTAGATGTCGCTCCGAATCTTTGATACCTTACTTGGTGCTCAAGGTATGGAAGATATTTGTGAAATATGGCACTGCTTGGTCTCTTTCTTGCCACAGTGTGGTCCATTTGGTATATAGGTCATCATAACTTATGACAGGGTAGTATTGTTCCTTAATAACATCCCTTAAGGATTCCCAGGTGGCCGTGACTGAAAATAATGAGGTTTCCTCTGTTTTCTTTTGCTCACAGAAAGTTTCCCACCAATCTTTGACATGGGGAACGACTTTGAGGAGCGCAAAAATAATATTTTTTCTATTCGAAAATTTATGAATAGAAAAATACCCTTCTAGTAGATTCAACCACTTGTCTACAACATCTGCGTCTATCTGAACTTCAAATATAGGAATATCAAAGTTTATTTGTACCTTGAAGGGGGTGGCGCCTCCGTTTGAAGAAGATGCATCGCCTGTTGGTAGTTGCCGAAGGATTTGCACGAAACTATCCATCATCTCATTCCACTGTTGCATGAGGGCTTCCTCAATCAACAGTTTGAAAGGATCTCCTATCCCATCATCTTTCTTTTCCCCTGCCATGGGAGGTCGCTTGGGCGTGCGAGAGCTTTTGTCCTCAAGAGAAACAAGCTCGAGACCCAACTATTTGTACTCCGACCTCGTTGGGGATATGCATTAAGACGACAAGGAGGATACCGCTCTGATACCACTGATATATATTTTATGAGCAGAATGAAATGAATACAGACTATTAATAGGTGCTTAACACAAAATAACAGAGATACAGTAAAACTGGTTTTCTATTCAATAACGAAATAAGCTGAAACTGTAAAATGCAGCGGAAACAAGCTTGCTGGAATGGTGGTGGCTTATACTGATCCGGATTTTATGAGCATAACAAAATGAATACAGATTATTAACAGGTTCTTAACACAAAATAACAGAGATACAGTAAAACTGGTTTTCTATTCAATAACGAAATAAGCTGAAACTGTAAAATGCAGCGGAAACAAGCTTGCTGGAATGGTGGCGGATTATCTCTGAGAAGAGATGCGACGACAGTGTGCATTCGCATGAAGAAGGTTACAATGAGGCTCTGAAAGCCTTTTTACAGTAAGCAAGAATGCCAAAAACCCTAGACATCCAAAAACTTAACCCTAGGATATGAAACGCCAAAAGTCATGTGGGCCCCGTTTGGGTAAGCTAGTACATCAACTTCCCAGGGTCGTAACTTTTGCATACGATCTTTGTTTTAGGCGTGTGATAGCTCGTTGGAAAGGCATCACCGAGAAGATTCATTTTGGGGACTCAATCATTCCTTTGGCTATCGTTGAGGATCTCAATACCGAAAAACCTTCATTTAGGCCCTCAAAATGGCCCCGGAAGTAAAAACTGCTGAAAATAGTAAATTGCCAAAAATGTCAGAAAACTGTTTTGAGCCAGTTGGAAAAGATGGGTGGCCACCGATATCCATATGGATCAATGCCTTATCTACATGTTGACATCAATAATTGGTCATTGGTGTTGACATCAATGTTGGTATTTCCATCAATGCCAAAGGGGGAAATTGTTGGATCATGTTGTCATTGATGCCAATGGTTTGATTATTTGGGAGATTGTTGGATCATATGTCATTGATGCAAATGGTTTGATTGTTTGATGTCATTGATTGATGTCAAGTAATTCATTGATTGATGATTGATGAACAATGTATATGTACTGTCCTTGATAAGAATGATAGATGTCAAAGTGGAAACCAATTGATAAAGATGGACCTTTGATATGATGTATAGATGAAGATGGATCAATGAGTTGTCATTGATTTATGATGATGCATAGTTTGTTTGATGAAAATATGACTCATTATTGTCTTATCATGATTGATAAGGTGCACAAATGGATGAACTCCAAAGTGGTCCCCTTATGGTGAAATCCCTCACGGGAAGGCGTTTTGCGGATTGAGTTATCCTAGAAGAATGGTTGGAGGATGTATGCTTGTATGTGGAATAATGAGATGAAGATCAATGAAGTTGTTTGTGAAACTATCCTAGATGGATAGTTCTTGTCATGCCATTTCCGGTGGTATGTGGAATGTCACGTAACTCCTCACGGTTTGAGAGTTATGGCCTTATGAAGTTGAAGGACCCCCATATGAAGGCTTGAAGCCCCCAAGATCAAACAAGTCAAAGTGCTTGAAAAGAAGAAATCATTATTTAAATGATAAAGTAAAGTGAAAAAATCAAGATGGATTATTTAAATGATAAAGTAAAGTGACAAAATCAAGAAGGAATATTTAAATGATAAAGTATTGGAGAACTTTCTATTCATGGAAAGTGGTTAACCCTAAAATATGGAAAATAGGTTAAGTGAACTAGAAATGGGTTAAGTAACATTAAAATGGGTAAGTGACCTATAAGGTGAAAGTATAAATAAGATAGCTATGGTCTCTTATAGATCATCCTTTTTGTGGATCAATGGAGAGCTTCTTGAGATCATCTTGTGGGGTATTGATGGAGAGTTTCTTGAGCATTATTGGTGTGGATATATTGAGCATGATTGGAGATCTATTCTAAAGAAGAGAGTTCAAAGAGTATCTCATGTATGCATCAAAGTTTCAACAATGTCGGATATCTTGACGAAAAAATTCTCGGAACTTCAAAAACCCTAGTTTCTGAGGTATATGTGGGTTGTCTATGCTTAGGGTACATATACATTAAGGTATACGCGGGATGTCTGAAGACAAGGAGCGTATGGTGGACAGAATAGTGAAGACTTGTGTTTGAGTTGGTGCCAAGCTCTTGGATGATTAGGCAGATTCCAGATCTTCATTCTATGGCAACAGATCTATCACTGATACACTGGTATGCTTACATTATTGTCTTTATGAATACTGCTTAGGGAATTCTTGGTATGGTTTCTATGATGTGGTTAAGTTTGGTTGATTTGGTTGATAGAGTGATCAATACTCTTGTGATTCAGTGGTGACATGATTACCATGGTATACTAGATGCTTATACATGTTTGAGATAGCATTCATATTGATCTATTGTGGAGCATGAACAAGCTATTGGAGAGCTTGGAGATGTTGTGACTAGCTGTGGGTTAGTTTGGACAATGGAAGACAGAAGAGAAAGTGATTACAGATTGCAGAGGATCTGAGCATGTGAAGCAAAGAAAAACCCTAGTTGCTCAGAAGCATACACATGTTGCATTATACACTGGCCGCATGCACACATGGGCTGTAGTGAGCCAGGGCGCGTACACATGCAGGATGCACTTTTGACAGGTCACGTACCTGTTGACAGATTGATATTTGTTGAGGATTGTTGCCTCATCTCAGTTGGTGCTGAGGGTGTAATTTGAGTCTTGCATTATAGAGCTGGTTCTCTTGTAGAGTTGTACTCTATTCAGTTGTTGCTAATAAACCCTAGATTGTTGTCCATAATAAAAAGAAAAATTGTACATACATCTTGTGTTCTTTGTGTTACTTATGGTGATGACTTATTGATGATATGTGTTGCTGATATATGTTCATATCTAATTGGTTATAAATGACAACAATGGGTAATGAATAAATGTTGAATGTTAACTAAGGAGTTTTATGAGAAGAGGTAAGTTTTGGGAAAAAGAGCCCCACACTCATTCACCCCCACCTCTAATTGTGGTAGGTGTGTCCAACATATTTCTTCACAAAGAGGAAGTACAACCCCACCTAGGCCCCATCACGGGTTAGGTACACAAAACACTCACACAATGTCTGGAGCCAACCCTCTACCGCCACCCTAGATGCCATACTTGGCTTCCCTCAACATACCAAATCTGACTAAGCTCACCAATTATCCTATATTGCACGACCCCGCATGGCCTACAATACTTACCAAACTACCTTAAGACGTCCCCAAGTTTGAAGGAAAAGCAGGAGACGACCTGACCAACCATATCATGACCTTCCACTTATGGTGCTCTTAAAACAACATCATGGATGACTCTGTCCGATTGAGGTTACTCCAACGCATGCTCACTGGCCCATCAACCAAGTGGTATGTAGAAGAAAAATCTGGGTCCCATGAGACCTTTGAATCTTTGGCCAAAGCATTTTTTACTTCCTTTCAACTACCAATCTGTCATGACAATGGTCTCGAACTGCTCTCAGAGTTTAAACAAACCTCCGCTACACACATCACTGACCACATTCATGAATGGCGTCGATGACGTAGCCTATGCAAAGATGAAGCCACCAAGCAACAATGTCTCAATTGGTTTCTCAAATAACTTGTTTCCCTCCTTGCCAAGGATGTGGCCGCCACCTTCCCCCAGTCTAAAGAGGAAGCCATAGGCAAGGCTCAATAGTTCGAACTCATTTATTCATAGTCAGTATACTTATATACAATACTGCCTGACGCCTCGAGACCCATGCCATTCGGACAGGAAAAACCTGGGATGTCTCACTTTGCGGATGGATTGATTGGTACCAAAACACACCACAACCCGCACCCCCAACAACTACCTATGTATGGACCATCATAATATCTGTTGATATATGGAGGACACCCTTATTATCCTCCTCCCCCTTATCAACAACCATACCCTGTTGCCCTTCCTTCACCCATAAGTGGACCACATCCGACACCCACAATACACCTAGCTATCCAACCAAGTTATGGTAACCCCTCTACCCCAGCTTACACCCTAAGCACTAGTGAAAGAGCTATGACTTCCTACGTACCCTATGGACCATTGCCACAAAATAATCCATACTTTCCATTTCCTGGCCCTCCACAACCCATGGCTTCACCACAAGGACATCCACACGCTGGGGTTAATTTTGTTCAACCCTCTCCCATTCAACAATATCAAAATTTTGAACAACTGAATACAACAAATCTAACCCATCAGTCGAATAATGCCAAAAATAAATGAAAAAATTGAAACAATAATAATCCAGGACCAGGAAGGAATCACCCCTAAAAGAACCAACCTGCTGGGGGAAACCAGAATCAGGGGAACCAGAGCCCCTAAGGGGAAATAATAACAAACTTCGAGGAAAGAGTAACACAAATCTTCAGACAAACTTACCTTGTGCCCTTTGCGGTGAGTATGGCCATTATACTCACCATTGCCTTCAATTCGCTAACTTTAAACGGATGAAAGAATCTGGAAATGGACCACGTCCCCCAGCACTACCTGCCCCTCAGCAGGTCCCACAACAATATGTGCAACCACCACCACCAGCCATGCTACAAAACCCCATTCCACACCAAGGAATGATGAACACCCAATTGGAGATGCATCCTACCTCACCATAGATGGGACAATATCCAAACCTGGGCACTCCTGCCAATCACATTATCCTCCTCACTAGTGAGGAAGAAGTTCTTCTACAAGCGCGCAACCGTCAATACAACACACCCCCTGACTCTTCTCCCACTACCTCAGAAGCATCCCCAGTCACAACTGGACCACCATTGATGATTCCATGCCCTAATACTGAAACACCCCTTCGTATTCCTCACATACACTTGCGACGGAATGTCAACAATCCTTAGGCTAGGGCGACACACAATTATAGTCTGGTCGATGACTTGGCACAATCTCCTGCTGCCATGTTAGTTTTAGAAGTCCTTCAAATATGTCCTACTCAAAGGAAATCATTATTTTCCGCCTTGGGGGAAGTCGACCCTGCTGACACTTGACTCATCACCTTTGATCTTGATAGTGGGGAACCCCATCTCCCCACTCTAGTAGCTTTCCAAATACCGGTTAAAATCTGGAACATCACAGTTCATCACTGCATCATTGATGAAGGTGCATCCACATGCATCATGTCCAAAACTGTATGGAAGAAACTTGGCTCCCCTGAGCTTATACCATCTACCATCACTCTAAGAGCTTATGATGGATGACCATCCTCTCTTGAAGGGCTCTTTCAAAACATCCCCGTTGAACTTGGGGGAAAGACTATCCTCATCGACATTGAAGTTATCGACGCTTTGCTCGATTACAACATCTTTTTTGAACGTAGCTACATGTACGCTATGAAGGCTGTGGCCTCTTCTGTGTTTCGCACAATGATGTTCCCCCACAATGGGAAGATCGTCACCATCGACCAAGTGTCACATTACAAGCTCAACCCTTCCTCCAACATCAATAACATCTTACCCTTTGTCCACACTAATCTCGATGACTACCCACTCATTGAGATGGGTCCCAGAATTTTCAAAGACTCATCCTTTCTAGGGACATACCATGGAGCACTGCTGCTCATACATCCCTCAGCACAAGTCTGTATCATCTCATCCAATGGAACAAAAAATGGAGATACCCTTCCTCCCATAGAGGCTTCCTTACTATCTGATGTCCCACTACTCGCAAAGATCCTCCCTCAGGAATCCCCTGAGAACTCTCTAGCTACACCTGTTCCCAATTTCACCCTCCCCCAAGGCCACCTTCTAGTTTGGGAGACAGTCCCCCAATCCATTACTCAAATCCATTTCTTTTACCCCCCACCGGGCGTACAATATTTCTAGGTAGCCACAACGCTTACCCTTCCCAATATGGTGCTAGAAATTCCAGTATGGTATCTACATCCACCTGAGATGGTCCCTCAACCATCCCTTCCTCCCCAGACCGAGGGCATGCCAATGAAAATACCAATCCTCACTCCCACCGCAGCACCCTCACCCCCACTCGCAAGCACCATCGCTACAGTTGAGGGCATAAGGAAGAAGAGAGATCCCACCACTCCACTTCCCCCTCGAGTTCAATTTCCTTGTGCACTATGTGAGAAAGAAGGACACCCCACCAATCACTGTCCCTCTTTCCGAGAGTTACACAATTTAATCCGACTTCCTCAAGCAACCACACCGATCATCGCGCCACCCAACACACCAAGTACTACCACCACGTCTCCAACCACTGGTACCACAAGGCTACGAACCAAATTTGCCTGTGCCATCTTCTCAGAGTATGGCCATTACACCCACCATTGCCCCGTGCTACCTCAATTTCGATAGACACTAACGATAGTACTCCAGAGATATCAGCAAGAGTATCCCCCATCCACGTCATCAAGTACTTCTATCACGGACATCCACTATGTCACGACTTCAGTTAACGAACTGATGATATGCCCTTTCTCTCTCTGTGAATCCCTGGATCATTTCACATACCAATGTCCTATGATCCTTGAATACAGGCATCACCAAATAACCCTTATTCAGAATCCCACACCTACCTCACTTCCAGAGGTACCAGAGATTTCCCCTATTCCATCCTCGTATGTCATTCATATCTTCTCTCCTGAGCTTGAGACACTCCCTAATCGTCCATGGTTCATGGATAGCTTGTATGAGGATTTTCCCCCAAATCCTCCCAATTCCCCAGTTCATTTCCCCACGAAAATTTTACGCCTGACTACCATTTTCAACCCACAATATATTGATATTTGGTTTATGTCGAGAAAACCATCATCACCCCCTCACATCACCCCCCCTACCTCTTCACCACCAGAAGACAACCACAGAGTGACAGTCACCAATGTTACTTTCCTGGATCCCCTGTATTCTTGACAGTTCCACTGCGACGAAGACATCATCGAGGAATTAAATACCCCCTATTTCCCATGGGATCCGCTCCATCACAGAGCGCTCTTTCTTACACAGGAATCCTTTATGCCTCCTAATCAAAACTCCATATACACAATCGAAACTAAAGAATTTCTCCCATCATGGAATATATATTGGTTCAATAACCCTATCCCTGCCCCCAATGCTTTTGAAGAAGGCAACATGGCCAACATTTTACCCACCATCAATATTGATATTTCCATCAAACCTGGAATCATAGGGAAATCACCATAGGTGCTACATGCTCTCCTAAAGAACTCATAGCTTACAAAGCTCTCTTCCAGGAATACCGGGACATTTTTTCCTGGTCATACACAAAGATGCCTGGCCTTGATCCCTCTATTTTCGAACATCGTATAGACACATGGACTGATATCACACCTGTACGAAAAAAGAAACGTCCACTACACCCATCCAAAGCGGCAGCCATCAATGTTGAAAATGGAAAATTACATGTCGCAAGGTTCATATACCCCATCGCATATACGTCATGGGGCTCCAACCTCCTCCTTGTTAACAAAAAACAAGGCACTATTCACGTCTGTACTGATTTTCGTGACCTCAATCATGTCACAAAGACAATTTTCCAACGCCTTTTATCGACCAAATTATCGATGATTGTGCAGGCCATGAGGCTTTATCCTTCATGGATGGTTTCTCTGGCTACAACCAAATTCAGATTCACCCAGTCGATTAATACAAAACCACATTCACTACCCTCTGGGGTAATTTCGCATATCGCGTCATGCCTTTTGGCGTCAAGAATGCTAGTGCCAATTTTCAACGGGCCATGACATACATTTTTCATGATCTGGCCCATATGATCCTCACATACTTGGATGACCTCACCGCTCGATCCAAGAAACACACTCAACATCTCGATGATTACGAATCATTTTCCAAAGGTGTCGTCAGTACAATATCCGCTTGAACCCCCTCAAGTGCGTATTCTACGTCACCACTGGACGCTTCCTTGGGTTCATCATTTCCCAATGCAACATCACTGTGGACCCCCTCAATGTCCAATCCATCACAAAAATCCTCCCCCCTTAGAATTTATGCCAGCTGCAAAGCTTACAAGGAAAAACTAACTTTTTACACCGCTTTGTCCCCGATTATGCCACTCGTGCACACTGTTTCCTTCACCTCTTACGTCACGATATCCCATTCCAATGGGATGAAGATGCCCAAACCGATTTTGATGATCTCAAAGTAGCACTCTTCAATGCCCTGTTAATTAGCCCACCCGAATATGACCACGACTATATCCTCTACTTATCGACCTTAGCCGTCTCAATAGTATGAGTTCTTGTCCAATTAGGGGATGATGACCCTGAGCATGTATTTTACTATATTAGTAAAAATATTTCATGGCCACCTTTGAAATACAATAGCGAAGAGAAACTCGCCCTTCTATTTTTCCTCCTAGTCCAGAAACTGCGCCATTACATTCTACTTCGAGCTACCAAAGTCGTAGCAGAGTCCAACCCCATGAAATATTTTCTCAGTCACTGGAAAATTGATGGAAAATTTTCCCGATGGATCGTTATCCTTCAAGAGTATGACCTTGAATTTTCAACACCCAAGAGCAAGAAATCCCTCATCCTTGCTGAATTCATTACGACATTAACTTTCCATACTACCAGTTCTCTCGTCAATATCGACTTCCCCGATGAAAATCTCTTTTATATCCCCTCAGATGATCCTTGGTACGATGATCTCTTTTTCTACCTCTGAACATAGAATTTCAGAAACCAGCTCTCCTGGGACGATCATCAACGTATTCTCCACCAGTCCCCCCACTACCTCCTTATCAGTGATATCCTATATCGACGTGGGGTCGACACCATCCTTTGTCGATGTTTGGCCATCGATGAAACCAATAGAGTCTTGAATGACTGCCACAATGACACCTATGGTGGCCACCTCTCAGGGATCTCCACCACCCAAAAAATCATTCGAGCATGCTACTTTTGGCCCACATTGTTTCATGATTGCGTCCACACTGTGAAGCGATGTGACAAGTGTCAGCTATATGCCAACAAAGTGCGAGCACCACCTGCTCTTTTACACCCAGTCATTACTGCTAGCCCATTTTTCAAATGGGGCATATACTTCATAACTTGCAACCCTCCATCTAGAAATGGACATGAATACATCATCGTGGCAGTCGATTAATTCACCAAGTGGGCTGAAACCATTCCTACCTTCAACAACACTGTTGACACTGCAACACATTTTTTCTTTAACCACATCATCTCCTGCTTTGGAGTCCCACTACAATTAGTCTCCGATCACATGAAACACTATTAAGCCCTAATATTGGCTCATTACCCCTTAATTGGGGCATATTACATTAGCAATGTTATTTTATTTATGTCAGCTTTAGGCCGTTAGTTGTAATTATACCTCCTAGTCTCCTATATATACCAAGGAGACATTTTAATTTTGAATCATCTTGTACTTGAACATTTAAGTGGGGTAAAAGGAGGTTGCCCCCTCGAAGAGGCTTATTATCTGAAATTATCTATTTTTCAAGGCGTTGAGTACATTTTCTGAGGTTTTTCTATGCTATATTGATATTTGGTTCTTAACATATGGTATCAAAGCTAAAGGTCTTGGGGTTTCGCTGCTACATCTGAGACACCTTGGCGTTGTCACTATAAATTTTTTTCTACAACGTTTTAGAAGGAACGACTTGGAGAATATTTATTATATGGATCAAGGTACGTTGGGTTAAAAATTTATCTCCTGAGGCCTTATACTTTCGGAGATATAGCCTGTACAAGATAGGGTTCTGGAATCATCCTAGACTGAGTCATTGCGGAATTTTCACTATAAAAGATTTTTTGTAATGTTTCAGACCTTGAAATTCGGAGGCTATTTACAGAAATTAGTAAGGTATATGTGGTAAAATTTTTAGCTTCTGGGTCATATTAAATTTGTAGATGCACCTTGTGTAAGATAGGGTATCTGACTAGTCCTATTGACTAGTCTCAAGAAGGTGTTCCAGGTAAAACAATCATAACTTCTTCCTAGAGTATCCAAATTGAGTGGGACTGGTTTCATTGGATTTTGGATAGTCTTTAGTATTTTTGGTACAAGTTTCAGAATTTTATAGCAATTTTTTTGTGCGGGGCATGCTATACAAGTAAGATCTCCTGGAAATGCCAAAAATCAACAAGTTGTGGGGAAGTTACCGTAAATTCCACTTGGCACTTCCAATTTTGATTAGACCCATGGAATTGTAGAGAAGAAATATTAGAGAACTACATAAAAGAAAGTTTCATACCCAGAAGGGCTGAAACTTGGGAGATACAACAGAAGAAATATTGTCTAGCAGAACCACCTCAAAATCAAGGTTCAAAAGTGATACTTGTCCAACATGCCACCCAAAAAGGGAACTTCTACACCAAATAAGCCTCCAAAAAATCCTACTTGGACTCTTGATGAAGGTGAAGAAATGCGTAGGGACATAAATGATTCACAAAAGAAGATAGTAACAAAATATTAACTACAAGAGATGATGGAGGGTTTAAAAGGGGAGATCATGGAAGTATTGAAAAATTTCGTAATAGAGAAGACACCTGAAAGTGAAAATGCATCCCATGAAATTCATGATCAGGACACAAGGGAGGTGAATCAAGAATCGTGAAACTCCAACTTTGGTTTGAAGACCAACCATGTTCCTAAGATTGATATGAGGAAGTTTGATGGAAAGGACCCAATCACATGGATACTTCAGATGGAGCAATTCTTTGATCTCCATAATGTGCCACATACACAAAAGGTAC
>ML799948.1:308494-329553 GCA_009831015.1 Picea engelmannii | reverse complement strand
CCTTTTTCATTCATTTTATTCTTGAAGACCCATTTGGAACCTATTACATTCTTATCTTCAGGTCTAGGGACAAGCTCCCAAGTATTGTTCTTCTCAATTTGATCAAGCTCTTCATTCATTTCTCTAATCCAATTATCTTCTTGTCTAGCTTCCTCAAAATTTTTAGGTTTAGTCATAGATAAAACGGCAAAGTGAGATTGTTCTGAGTCTTTAATCAGTTTCCTTCTTGTCTGAACTCCTTCATTTATATCTCCAATTATCTGATTTTCAGGATGATCCTTTCTAATAATTCTGAGAGGAGGTTTTGCTTCTTTCTGCTGATTTGTGTCAGTTTGAATGTTCATATCTTCATCTGATCCAGACTCTTCTCTTTCTAATCCTTGGACCTGTTCATCTTCATCTTCAACTGTATCTTCTGTTCTTGGTTCATCACTGCTTACAGTTCTGACTGGAATTTCTTCATCAACCTTTATATCTATACAGTCAACAATTTTATGCAGTCTCTGATTGTAGCATATGTACCCTTTACTATTTGTAGCAGAACCCAAGAAGATACCTTCATCAACCCGGTCATCATATTTTCCAATATTTTCATCATTGTTCTTGATATAACATTTACTCCCAAAAACTTTAAAATGTTTGATTGAAGTGGTTCTTCCAAACCAAAGTTCATAAGGATTTTTGTCACTGTGTGGTCTGAGATGAGCTTTGTTAAGGATATGAACAACTGTATGAATTTCTTCCACCCAATATGTCTGAGGTATGTTCCTTTCATTCATTATTGATCTTGCCATTTGCTGTACTGACCTATTCTGCCTCTCAACAACTCCATTTTGCTGTGGAGTCCTTGGAATTGTGTACTCTCTTTTGATCCCATGTTTATCACAAAAATCTTTGAAGTTCCCTAAACTAAAATCTCCTCCTCTATCAGACCTTACTGCCTTTAACCTTTTTCCTGTTTGATTCTCAGTGAAAGCCTTAAACACTTTGAATTTTTCAAGTGCTTCAGATTTTTCTTTCAAAAAAGCAACCCAAGTTAGTCTGGAATAGTCATCAATAATCAACATAAAGTAATTTTCTTTTCCTGTACCTTCTTTACTTGATGGTTCACATAGATCCATATGTACTATCTGGAGAGGTTTTTCTGTTGAAGGAAAGTTTTTTGATTTGAATTGAGTGCGAGTAAGCTTTCCTATCTGACAGGGTTTACAAATAGAGTCATATGGCTTTGATATCTTCAGAAGATCTTTTACTGCCTCATTGTTTCTGAGTTTGATTATGTGATCAAAATTTAGGTGACCAAGTCTCCTATGCCACAACCAACTTTCATCATATTTTCTTAAGTTGCATTCTTCTTCTTCTTCCTTTAAAATGTAGACATTATTTTCTGTTCTTATACCTTTTGCAACTAGCTGTCCTAAATCCACAGTTTTTATTCTACAGTCTTTAGAGGTAAAAATGACTTCACATCCTCGGTCATAGACTTGACTAACACTGAGCAGATTATGTTTCAAATCTTCTACAAGCAACACATATTGAGATTTTCTTTTTCCATTACACAAATTTACAATTCCTTTACCTTTTATCTTTCTAGGTGCATCATTTCCAAAAGTTACATTCCCTGATTTGCTATCACTTAGAGTTAGAAACTTACTTCTGTTTCCAATCATGTGTTTGGAGCATCCACTGTCAATATACCAGGGATTCTTTTTCTTTTGGGCTGATAGCACTAGTCCACACTTGTCATCTACCTTCTTCTTCCAGACTTTGACATTTTCAGAAGTGGAGATCAAATCTGAATTATATTTCCTTAAGCGACAGTCTGCAGCTTTATGACCATAATTATGACAGTTGTAACATTTTAGTTCACTGAATAATAGATCATAACGATTGTTATGCTCATATCTGTTGTTGTGTTTCACCTGTGTCCTTTTCCCGGTCATCACATGATTTCTAATATGTGATTGTTTGTTGCTTGGCTGTCTCAATCTTTGTTGTGGAAGATAGTTATTCATTGAGTATCTTGATTGTTCATATCTAAATCTTAAAGAACAGTTCATAGCTTTGTGACCAAAATTAGAGCAGAGAAAACAATAACCATAGAAAAAATCTTTGTACCTTGAAAAAATCTGTCTTCTTTGAAGAGGTCGACTTCTGTCATGCCAATAGTCTTTTTGGTCTACAAAATCAGTTCTGGGGCTTTTTCTTTCATTTCTTCTTGGTGGCTGATTTTCCTTCTTTGTTTCTGCAGAGTGACTGTTGTCAATGGTTGAGGATTTGACAAACTTGATAGATTCTGTATTACTTGGATGATCACTACTTGATCCTTCTGCATATCCCAATCTAGCTTTCAACTTTGAATTTCTTTGCTGATTTAGAATGGAGGTTAATTCTTCTAAGGCTTTAATACTTGGCATATTTTGATGATACGATCCTTTAAATTTCTCCATTTCTTTTCTAGTTTTTACTATCTCTTCTTCTAAGGCTTCACACTTGACTTTCTTCTTTGACAATTGTTGTTTCAGTATGTCTTCTATTTTCTTTTCCTCTTCTAATTCCACTTTCAACAGAGCAAAGTCTTCATCATATTTTTTACTGTCTTTCTCGAACTGTGTCAACAATTGTTTTTGCTTTCTGTTCTTGGTTCTGAGTCTATTGATTTCTTCCAATGCACTGATTAGTTCTCCTTCCAAATCAACCATAGCTTCTTCACCATTCTCATCATTTCCTGTGCCTTTATTATCATAATCCTCCTTGTCCATAAGAATGAAGTCATTTTCCTTATTTTCACAGGATGAGTCACTATCGGTGTCTTCTGAGGAATAGTCGTTATTTGCAACCAAAATTTTCTTCTTATTATATTTCTTGTATTTGTACTTCTTTTCATCATTAGAGTTCTGGTCCTTTTTCTGATGAGGACACTTAGATGAAAAATGACCTATCTTACCACAGTTAAAGCATTTGAAGGGAAAATTCCCTTGATATTTTCCTGATCCTTTCTTTAACCTTCTCACAAATTTTGCCTCAATATCATCTAATTCTGAATCAGTATTCTTGTCTGCTTTAAAAGATGCTTCTCTAGTACTGGATTTATCTTTGTTAATTTTCATTTCATATGCAGTTAGAGTTCCTAGAAGTTGATCAATGGACAAAGTTTTAAGATCATTTAATTCTTGTATTGCATAGACTTTTGGATTAAATTTATCAGGCAAAAATCTTAAAATCTTATGAACTAAGAGTGAGTCATCAAACATCTCACCTAGACCCTTCATGGCATTTACAAGTTCTTCAACTCTTAAAAAATACTTGCTAATTGTTTCATCTTCATTCATCTTTAGTTGTTCAAATTTCAATCTGTATGTTTGAAGCTTGGCATCTTTTACTTTCTCATTTCCTTCATAACTGTTAATAAGTTTATCCCACATTGCTTTGGCATTATCAAGATGCATCACCTTTACAAACTTAGCTTCAACAAGTCCATTCAAGATAGCATTCATCCCCTTAGCATTAATACTAAACTCTAACTTATCATCCTTGGAGGCTAGCACAACAGGCTTTGTATATCCAGTCTCTACTACATCCCAAACATCAACACCCAAGGCCATTAAGTATGTTCTCATTCTAATCTTCCAGAAGGAAAAATTTGTTCCATCAAATAGAGGGGCTGAAATCCCTTCATGACTTGTCATGTTTAAGCTTACATATCTACCTTTGAATAAAAGGAACCCGCTCTGATACCAAGTGTTGGAATTATTAATACAACTGAGAGGGGGGTTGAATCAGTTGTATGTGAGCTTAAACAATTTTAAGTCTGTTAAAACATTATTAATATTTCTTCATGTGATCATCAACAATATACAACATATGGACAGTAAAGGTAAAGAACAATAGTCACACACAATGTATACACAGAGACAAATTTTTCACGAGGAAACCCATAAAGGGAGAAAACCTCTTCTTCTTCGAAATGATAGGCAGTCTTTTAAGTTCTATACATCATCTATAATTGAACACCAACTCAATATGAGGCTGCAACCTCTGTTTTACAAGCTGAAACTTGTTTGAGAGCACCAACTCTCTGGTTTCTCTAGCACCCACTAGAAGGAAGCACCAACTCCCTGAATATTCCAACACCAACTGGATGGAAGCACCAACTCCCTGAATGTTCCAGCACCAACTGAATGGAAGCACCAACTTCCTGTTACACCGGATCCAACCTGTATAACAAAGAAAACTTGTTCTCCCTAGCACCACCCTGCCACCCTGAAATATAAATGGCTAAATAAACATTCAACTTTACATATAAATCGGTTCTTACCAATTTTTCTTTGTTCTGTAAATCTGGTCTTCTACACACTGTTCTGCTGCTCTTCTCTTCCTCTGTCTATTTAGCAGGTATGCTCTGCATCAACTCGTACTCTCATTCTACTCTTGTTCAACTTGTTCTGTTATTCTGCTCTGCATTTCATCTCACACTTCACATATGCTCAATCTCCTCCTACACATCCTCTTCTTCTCTATTCTTGCAGTTTCATTCTTTTTCACTTACAAAACCATCAACTCGGACACAATATGTTTCATCTTCTTTTATACACATGAACATGACGGTTCAACTTCCCAGCTCCTTAGGAAAAATGACGACAACTGTCTAAGCAACTGAAACGCCAACTGATTGACAATCATGAGTCCATTTCACTAACGAATTTGTAACTGAAAAGTTAATTTGTGAGAAAGAACAGTAACCCTCCGATCACATTCAAGTTTTATCCGCACCGTTGGATGACCTTTATTATTCTTGCCTTTTTAAATCAGGTTTCGGCATTTCGACATTCCTGTGCCCAAGTGTCTCGACACTTCATGTCGCGATCTCTGAAACTCCGAAATGAAGCTTATCTGGATTGACTCCTTCTCTTCCCATGACCACAACCTTATGCATAAGGTGCTTTCGCGATTTCGCATATCGCAAATTCGTAATACAAGTTGCTTTGTTTCTTTTGTCTCTCCATTTTGTGATTTGTAAAAACTCTGACATGGAGTTGAACCAACGGTCCAGATATGAACTTGTTTCAATGGCTACGATTGGATCGTGATATAGCATATTGTGAAATCAGGATTCTTGTTGCATTTGTTTCTTTTCTTCTTGATATCGTGATTCACGAAACTCCGACACGAGCTATAATCAATGGTCTAGATTCATTCTCGATTCAATGGCTGTGATTGAATCGCGATATCGCATATCGCGATTTCGACATTCTTGTTGCCTTGTTCTCTATTCCTCTTGATGTCGCGATCCCCGAAACTCCATGAAGAAAATCAACGGTCCAGGTCAATTCTTAACTTAACGGCTACGATTGAACTGCGATATCGCATATCGCGATTTCAACATTCTTGTTGCCTTGTTTTCGATTCCTCTTGATGTCACGATCCCCGAAACTCCATGAAGAAAATCAACGGTCCAGATCACTTCTTAACTTAACGGTTGCGATTAAATTGCGAATTCGCATATCACAATTTCGGGGTTCCTGTTGTATTTTTTATTTGACATCTCCAACACACGATCCCCAAAACTCTGACATTGACTGGAATTAGCGGTCCAGATCAAAGCTTGATCTGACGACTCAGATTTCATCGCGATTTTTCATATTGCGATTATGCCCTCTTCTCCTTGCACTTTAAAGACCGTGCAGGTTCTCCTCGATCCAACGGTGGTCGGACCCTGCGCTCGGATTTGACGGCTGAGATCTGTCTCCCTCTTCAGCGATCAAAGATTCTTCTTCTCAAGATATTCTTCTCAAACTCTCGCTCATTCGCTGCCTTCGATCATTCACATTCTTCTCAAACTTTCGCTCATTCGCTGCCTTCGATCATTCACCTCTCTGAACTTATCTTCTGGTTGCTTGTCGATTACAAACTTGTTGTTCTCATGTCATCTTCACTGTTGCCATTAATGACAAGAATTCACTGTCTGTTAACTGTCTGTTAAATATTTGCCAACAGGCCGATACCCACTGCCAAAAAACCTGTTCAATATTCCGGCGGGTTAGCCTCTTACACCCATATTACAGCCTTTACCACCACCCTTAAGATATGTATGTATGTATTTCTTTCACAATGAGATGGGGAGGCAACTCTGAAAATATTTTTACGGAATGTTATGCTATGTGGGTTGGATGAAACTCTATAAATTCCCCATAAAAGATTGTTCGTATGAAGAATAGACCTATGCATTTATATTAGTCCAAATACATATCCTTGTCAAACTTACTTAATGTGTAGTGGATGAGGTCGTAAGAGAATGACTTAAAGGTGTCTCTAGTCCCTAAGTCTATCTTCTTCATATAAGATTATAGTAGTGTTCCCTCATAAATAGAAGTTTCATTCACTCTCATGCTACTATTTGGTAAAGATGCTTGAATAACTAACTTTGGTATGAATCTTGGGATGTACAAGTTACCTAGGGGTATTATTATGAAGACCTTAAGGTTTTATTAAATCCCCATAGTGATTTAAAGATTGGCATTCAAGATATTGTTATTATTAATGGTCTGAAATATGCATGTAATAAGGGAAATAAAGATCCATAATTGTTTTGGTTTCTAGTGTTAAACTATCAATACTATCTTCATCTTAGTTCCTTTATTGAAAAAGAAAACACAAAGAGATGCTGCATTAACTTGATACTAAACTAACATACATATGAAACTTTTATTCATTATCCTACTCTACCTAAAAAGAAATGGAAAATATTTATTCAAGTGTAAGAACATTTCCAATGTAACCATGTACGAAGCAGACTAAGAAACATACCCATATCCAAATACAAAATAGTTACCACATGGATTACCTAGATATGAAGAACCAACCAACCTACTTGTTTTGGCATCATAAGGTGTTGAAGGAGAGAATGGTATTGCATCCTGATGACCTCTTGAAACCAAACTTTGATGTAATCTTGATGTTCATAAATAGTAATTTCTATGCCCTCCTTCATCATGCCATGCATACCCTCTTCTTCTAGATGATTGATTTCTTAAGTATATAAAAGATCTACTGAGAAATCCTCAATTTTAGGTCTTAATGGTCGCTCTCCATCTGATGTGGTCTCCAATTTTTCAGCTTCCTCCACAATTTGGCAAGGAGAATCTTTTTGTAGCTCATGGGACTTTGGTTCTTTTATCATTTCTGAAGGTAGATAATTTCATGACTATTGTCAAGATGTGTTCTTCCTGAAAAGAAGAAATCCCATCTATTGCTAGGATTTGAGAGAGTTCTCCCAAACTAATGGTCACCTTTGAATCCATTATGCTGGTTGATGGGTCATACCTCACACATGGATTAGTGTCCGGGGTTCTTACAACACCCAATTTTTTTTATTATTATTATATTTTAAAGATTTTAATCAAAACTACCTAAAAAAATGAAATACATACTTAAAGCAGATTTGCGCAAACCAAACACACCATGCCTACATAAAATAAATCACACTTACATGAAAGAAACCAAACTCACACTTGCAAGAAAATAAACACACTGGCAGGAAAAACAAACACACTTTGCGAAAGGGAATCACACTTGCATGAAATAAATAAAACTTGTGTAAAATAAATAAAATAAAGCACACTTGCAGTAAAATAAGCACACTGACAGGAAAAATAAATTGTGGGAAAGTAAACACACCTTGCAGAAAATATAAAACACACTTTTGTAGGAAAATAAACACGCTTGTAGGAAATTAAATTGCAAGAAAGTAAATTTTAAGAAAATAAACACACTAAGAAAAATAAACAAACTTACAGAAAAAGTAAACACTCTTGCGGAAAGGGAACAACAAGGCTTTGGAGCAGCCCATTAAAATGGATGCGCAGGTTCTTATCTCTCATCTTAAAGTTTCTCCTCCCCCTTGTTTTGTAATTAAAGGAAACCTATCTACCTAAGCTCTAATCCCTTTATCACCTCCTCGATAACGACGCCAAAAATGTCAAGCGAAATATATGTTATCTATTTCGACATTAAATTGTCAACTCGGGGCTCGTAATCTTCGAGGTGCTAGCACTATATGTGTAGGTCTAGAGCTCTAATCTAGCAGTCTAATCTAATTCCGACAACACACTCAATTAATAAAGAGATCAAACAAGCTAGAACAATTGGAAACCAGTACTGGAATAATAAACTAGTGCAAGAATCTATTATGCAAAAGATGAGCCTAGGCATGAAAGATTACTATTCTAATTACTCTTTTTACTTGGAAATCTAACTCCATGATTCATTTACTCAATTCAGATTAGAACATTGATTTATACATAAAAATGTAAAGTACAAACAAAACAATCTACTAAAAACTTTGCCATTCAAGGAATATTAATATACTAAACACATGTTCTTATAACCAGTTAGATTGATGAACTAATTACCATAAAGGATTTAAAATCATAAATTATGTTGTCATACTTGAACTGGAAATATATTCACATAGGTATAGTGATTACACAGTACTACATGGGTTACTTTAATATACTTTAACTGGTCATGAACTATTGGTTTTTCTTCATATGAGATATGATCGATATATTATTACAATGGTGAGTGTTCCATATATAGGGAACATGTGGTGACCATCCATGAAAGGATGCATCCCTTGAATAATCAATAACTATTTATTATTATCATTCAATTATTATATATGATATTAATAATCAATAATTATATTATTAATTATTTATTATTCTAAGAGAATGTCCTCTGGATGTTGTCCAAACATCAAAACTCCCTCTTAACAAGGGAGACATTTTGCAACATGCCAAGCTTGTCTTTGAAGTATACAAACTTCACCCTAGACTCATGACACTTGTCTGTCAGTCTTGGGAGACATCTCTCTCCCACCTGAACCGAGGAGAAACTCCTTCTGCGACTCTTCCTCTAAGCCAATTCACTCTCTCTAATATTAGGCTCACTTTGGGTCCGCATGTAATACCATATCACATCTTGAGTCTTTATTATTCCTTGTCAAATCACCTTGACTAGGACAAATACCACACTGGGATCTTTCACAGAGAGATAGTCAAGGTAAATTAGAATTCTTCTGCGATTATTTATTCTCGAATATTTGTTTCATGGTACCTCTGTGGGAGATCCCATCTTCCCACATGACCACGTGATCACTTCTCATTATTTAAAAGAAATATTTTAAATAGAAATGGATGATCATTCTACTGAGAAAGATATTAAACAAACTAGAACAATTGGAAACCGGTACCTGAATAACAAACTAGTGCAAGAATCTATTATGCAAAAGATGAGCCTAGGCATGAAAGATTACTATTCTAATTAATCTTTTTACTTGGAAATCTAACTTTGTGATTCATTTACTCAATTCAGATTAGAACATTGATTTATACAGAAAAATGTAAAGTAGAAACAAAACAATCTACTGAAAACTTTGCATTCAAGGAATATTAATATACTAAACACATGTTCTTATAACAAGTTAGATTGATGAACTAATTACCAAAAAGGATTTAAAATAAAAAATTATGATGTCATACTTGAACTAGAAATATATTCATAGAGGTATAATGATTACACAGTACTGCAGGGGTTAATTTAATCTACTTTAACTGGTCATGAACAACTTCTTAATAAACATGCTCAGTTCCTAGTGCTCCAATTACAAAGAAGAATTATATTTACATCATGGTGTGAATAATTCAAGTGAATACATACAATGAAGTTACAATTAAAAAGAGTGATTACTACATCTGAAAATACACAAAGGAGATTATAAGAAAATGACTACAAAAAGAGATTAGAACAATAAAGAGAAATTAAAACAGTTATAAGGAAATGGATTATACAGAGAAATTATAAGAGAATGATTGTAAAGAGAAATTAGAACAACTCATTCAAAAGAGAGGTTAGAAATCTAAATAAAAAAAGAAATGAGATAGACAAACTACTGGTGGCCCCCCCAAGCAGTTGTGGTACTCCAACTCACGAATTGATCACAAACTCAACTTAATTTATAAATTTGTATTAAAATGAATAACATAGCCAAGTTTTACACAAAGTTCTTAAACTATTTCTCCGGGTCTATCCTATCATGCTGGCGAGCTCAAGTATATATAGAATCTGAGAGGTTGACCACTGAAAGGGTAGACTCTCTCTCAAAACCAAAAAATCGTTTAACTATTCTATTAATAGGCAATGAGTCATAAAATCGTAGCTCAAATATAGGAGCTAGATTTAACTGTCTAAATTGAAATACAATAAGAGCCATAACAAGAGGGCGATAATGGGTAAAAAACCCATGTTCAAGTTTTGCCCGAAAACACCCGCAAGTATGCTAATGACTAAATCTACTATGCTCTGAGTTTTGTGATAAGGGCCAGATTGAGGTCCGAATCTGTCTGATATAAATTCAGGCTACCGGATGAAGGGTCAAATTCGCTTGATATGTAATTTCGAGTTGGCTCTCTTGTGAAAAAATATGGTAATGAGTGCCAGAATGAGTGTTGGGATCTCAAGCCATTTGATCCTGATCCAATGTATGGAAACACCTATCTCCCACAATATCAGGAATTAGTTTATCATTAATAAAACCATATAAAATACACTAAGAATAATAAATTAAGCACAAATTCACATCATTTACTTTTATTTTTTTTAATCAAAGGATTTAAATAAAATACCAACATTTTTAAAGTAAATGTGATGGTTTATGGTTAAATGTGATGACATAGAAGTGAAATAAGGTGGAAGAAAGAATCAAATTTAAGAGCCATCAACCACCAAACCAATAACATAAAAGTATGTTGACCCTGGATGTTAGGGACCTAACCACCCTAACCCCTCACGTATATAGAATAATATATTTCCATGTAATAAAGGTCAACATTAGTTAATAAGGCCTATTTAATAAATTGGAATAAGTCAATGCAAGAAGACCTAATAGAATCTTCCACTTCTAGAAGGATATTACTCTAGAATGAAATTTAGAATATAGAATTAATATAAATAAGAGTATGAGTCATGAGAAGTTTTGTCTTGAGAATTATTTTAATAGAGTGATGCTTTGCTGGAGGTTGCCCCCTCGAAGAGGCAAGTGAACATTGTTTCCTATCAACAAAGATATTATTTTGGTGTTGTGGTTTCATATATTGTGTTGTTCCGATGTTATTCTTTGCAATATTTTTGTTTTCGGCTATTATAATAGATCTGGTACCTTACAAGTGGAATTAGAGAACTTTCCTTGGCAGAAAATCGTGGGTTATTTATTTCACGGTAGAGAAATATTTCGACGTCTTAATGATACAAAGATATTTCATTCCATGCATAAATCCGTGGTCAGGGAAGCATACATACAATAACTACAAGTGATACTTAAGCACACATTGTTGGCCACCCTTGTAACCCCTATTGATACCCCTTCGAGTGATAGCGCATCATAAAACACCTATATACAGATAGACCTAGATATCATGTAGCCCTCCGTAGATAAATCCATCGGTTTCCTGACTGCTATAGTTCCACCTAAAACAACACTCATGAAGATACTCTCTATTACCTGGGTAGTCGAGTACTATGACTAAGGGCACAATCTGACCTCCTTAGTTTTTGTTCTGAGATATTGGGATGAGTACTACTATTGGACCCCACACATATATCAAAGAGCTATAGAACAGGGAAAACCCTTTTCTGTAGAAACCTTGCAAAAAAATGTTAACCTCAGGGACTCAAAAAACACCGAAAGGGAACAAACAAGATATTTTTCCTGTTCAAAATTTGGGCATTTCGACACTTCTTTTTTTCTATTAAGAATTTGGGCATTCCGAACTGCACTATTATTTAGATTGGAGTATAAATCCACAGGAGTAAGAAAAAAAAGTCTGGGGCCTCCCTGCACCCTTATTTGATACCTATCCCATTTCGACTCTTCTTTTCATCCTGATCGCATTGGTCCCTATCATTTTTTAGAAATTTTTTTTTTCTTGTGGTGTAGACCCCCTTCTGACACCCCTACTTGGAACCTATTCCATTGGACTCCTCTTTCCATCTTGATAACAATGATACCTATAATTTCTTAGCCTTGTTTTTCCATGGACCCACCCATCCTTTTCACCCACCTTTCTTTTCCACCTCTTCCTGTGTTTTCCCCTCATTGTGGCCAACACTTGCAACCAAGACCTTGAAAATCACATAGCTACCCACATTGAGTCCAAAATGGACTACCTAAAAGAGGAACTGAAGAAGGAAATCAATTCCCACCTTTCCAGCTAGTTTGAATCCCACCTTGAGTCTCAACTTGACTCATTTGCTGCCAAGGTCCTGGAAAAATTGCCCATTTCTGGAATCCCTTCCTCATCTAACCAACATTCTAACCTATAAGGTACTGCTGTTGGATCATGTTGTCATTGATGCCAATGGTTTGATTGATTGATGTCAGGTGATTGATTGATGATTGATGTAATGTATATGTATTTTCTTTGATGAGAATGATAGATGTAAAGTGGAAACCAATCGATGAAGATGAATCAATGAGTTATCATTGATACATGATGCATAGTTGATGTATATGATGTAGTGGTGGATTGATGCATAGATGAATCATTATAGTCTTATCATGATTGATAAAGTGCACAAATGGATGAAATCCAAAGTGGTCCCCTTACGGTGAAATCCCTCACGAGAAGATGCTTTGTGGTTGAGTTGTGGTTGGGAGGACCCATGCTTGTATGTGGAATAATGAGATGAAGATCAAGAAAATTGTTGGTAAAAATATCCTAGATGGATAGTGCTTTTCATGCCATTTCTAGTGGTATGTGTAATGTCACATAACTCCTCATGGTTTGAGAGTTATGGCCTTACGAGGTTGGAGGACCTCCATATGAAGGCTTGAAGCCCCCAAGGTCAAAGAAGTCAAAGTGACCTGAAAGAAGAAATCATTATTTAAATGATAAAGAAGTGACAAAATCAAGAAGGAATATTTAAATGATAAAATATTGGAGAACTTTCTATTTATGGAAAGTAGTTAACCCTAAAATAAGGAAAATGGGTTAAGTGACCTAAAAATGGGTTAAGTGACCTAAAGGATGAAGGTATAAATAAGATAGCTATGGTCTCTTGTAGATCATCCTTTTTGTGGATCAATGGAGAGCTTCTTGTGAATATATTTTGGAGTATTGATGGAGAGCTTCTTGTGAGAAAATCTTATTGGTGTGGATCTCTTGAGCATGATTGAAGACCTATTCCGAGGAAGAGAGCGAGAGGAGGATCTCATGGACGCATCAAAGTTTCAGCAATGGCGGAGATCTTGATGACAAAATTATCGGATTCACATAAAACCCTATTTTATGATGCATACACAGGCTGTCTGTGTATAGGGTGCGTATACATTGAAGTTATACGTGTGCTGGCTGTGTATAGGGAGAGTATGTACACGGGCTAACTATGTACAGGGAGCGTATAGTGGATAAAATCATGGAGATTTGTGTTTGAGTTGGTGCCAAGCTCTTGGATGATGAGGCCGGTTCTATATCTACATTTTGTGGGCTCAAATCTATCACTTAGACACTGGTATGGTTACATTATTTTCTTGATGGATACTGTTGTTTGATGTGTTGTGAATGCTTAGGGCATTCTTGGTATGGATTCTATGATATGGTTCAGTTTGGATGATTTGGTTGATGGAGTGATCAATACTATTGTGTTTCAGTGGTGACATGATTGCTATGGTATAGTAGTTGTTTATACATGATTGAGATAGCATTCATATTGATTTGTTGTGGAGCATGAGCAAGCTATTGGAGAGCTTGGATGTGTTGTGACTGGCTGGTGGTCAGATTGGTAAGCCAGAGACAGAAGAGAATGATATATTGATTGTAGACAATCTAAGTTGATCTTGAAGGACAAACCCTAACATCTCAGAAGGTATACACAGGTTGTTGTATACACTGACCGCGTGCATACACGGGATGCAATGAGCCAGGGCATGTGCACACACTGGCTGCACTACTAACAAGTCGCGTACCTGTTGACAGATTGATATCTGTTGAGGATTGTTGCCTTATCTCAGTTGGTGCTGAGGGTGTAAGCTGAGTCTTGCATTATAGAGCTAGTGCTCTTATAGATTTGTACTCTATTCAGTTGTTGTTGATAAACCCCCAGATTGTTGTCCATATTAAAAAGAAAAAAATGTACATACATCTTGTGTTCTTTGTGTTCTTTGTAGTGATGACTTGATGATGATATATTGCTGATATATGTTCTCATCTAACTGGTTATAAATGACAACAATGGGTAATGAATAAATGTTGAATGTTAACTAAGGATTTTTTGTAAAGAGGGAAGATTTTGGGAAAAATAGCCCCACACTCATTCACCCCCCCTATAAGTGTGGTAGGTGTGTCCAACAACTGCTTCCTCCAATTTCTAGGAGTTTTAGTCCAACCCTTTTCATTGTGATATGCATCTTTCACGAGTGGAGGTGAATAAATTTAATGGCTCAGATCCCACTGGTTGGGTCACTCAAATGGAACACTACTTCTCCTTGCATGAAATCACTGATGACTTGGCCAAACATAGTTACAATGTCCTCTATTTTGACCCTGAACGTTGGTAATGATGGCAATGGCATCGGAAATCACACCAAGGATATGTGGCTTGGAACTAGTTTGTGGTTTAACTTGATCCAGGTGGATATCAGTGGCCACCCACATATTCCAGCTGACTCAAAACAGTCTTCTGGCAACTTACTATTTATAATAGTTTTTTTCGATTCCTAAAATTTTGGGGCCATTTTGAGGGCCTAAATGATTTTTTTCGGGAATGAGAACCTCAATAATAATAAAACACTTGGATTGAGCCCCCAAAATGAATCTCCTCGATGATGAATTTCCAACGAGCTATTGTGCACCCCAAACAAAGATCGTATGCCGAAGTTACGCCCCCAGGAAGTTGATACACCAAACTACCCAAAACAGGGTCCACACAACTGTTGGATTTTGATCTTTCGGGGTTAGGGTTTTGGATTTTATTTATGTTAAAAATACATTTACATCCTCATTGTAACCATATTCTTGCAAATGTGAGTAGCCATCACATATCTTCTTAGAGATAAGTTGCCACCATTCGAGCGAGTCTTTCACTCTGTATTTCTACAGTTTTGTTCATTTCGCTCATTAATAGAAATTTATGTATTACTGTATATCTGTGTTTATGGTTGCATCTCTGATATATTTATGTTATATTATTGGATATCTAATATATCTCTGTACATTTCTTTATTACATCTCCGCTCTCATTTCGTGCCAAAAATAATCCGGATCAGTGGTATCAGAGCATGCTGCTCTTGATCGTTGTTTTAGTGCATGTCCCTGACGAAGTCTAAGTATAGAAAGTTTGGTCTCAAGCTTGTCTCTCTTGAGGACAATCGCTCTTGAATGCCCAAGAAACCCTCCATTGTGGAAGAAAAGAAAAATGATAGAGCAAACAATTCTATTAATCTGTTGCTTGAGCAAGCTCTCACGCGATAGAGGGACAAAATGATGGAGAATTTTTCCCACATCCTTCAACGCCTGTCGATAATAACATACATGTCTTCATCAAGCGACCACTTTGGAGGAACCTCGCCTTTCGAGGTACAAGTTAATTTTGATATTCCCATATTTTAAAGACAGATAGATGTGGATACCCTAGAAAAATGGTTAAATATGCTAGAGGTTTATATCTTTGTTCATAATTTCTCCGACAGGGAAAAGATCACCTTTACACTCCTTAAGGCTCTCCCACATGTCAAACATTGGTGGGAAACTTACTGGGAGAAAAGTTCCATAGATGATTCTGAAATATATGGGGCTGACCCCACTTGGTATTTTTTTGTGGATGCAATCAAGGAACTATATTACCCTGTTGGAAACTATGACGACCGGTACATGAGATGGACCACACTGTGACAAGAGAGGGGCCAAGCAGTGCCAGAGTTCACCAATACCTTCTATAACTTGTGCACCAAGATGGGTATAAAAGACTCTGAGCGACATCTGGTTTTGAAATACTGTGGGGCTGTACACAGATACATCTAAATTGAAATGGATTCTCTTGACATCTCATCACTGGGTGCTGCTTATTAACATGTTGTTAAAATTGAGCAAAAAATTAAGCACCAGAACAAGCGGGAGTTCAGGTCTGCAAATCCGAAACAACCAAAGTATGGTTTTGACGGCCCTAACAACCAACCTTCATAAAACCAATCCAAGCCACAAGAAAAGAAGGGTAACATAAAGACAAATAAGGACACTGGAAAATGGTGCGATTTACACAAAATACACTGGCACAAAACTGATGAATGTCACTCAAAATAGTCATTGGTGGCTGAGATCAAAGACAAGGAACCAATCCCTGATTCATAATCCGATTAAGAAAATACTAGTAAAAGATAGATTATTGATGCAGACCCCACTGCTATTGTCATAACTGCAACAATTCAACCAAAAGAACCAACATATACTGAAGAGGGGGAGCGCCTTTTTCATTCAGAGATGTGGGTGAAGGAGACCTTGCTGCATTTTATTGTTTATAGTGGAATCCAGAAGAACCTCATCTCAACAAAGGTCGTCAAACAATAGGGATTGTCGACAACACCACACCCACAACCATACAAGATCAGATGGCTTCACTAGTGATGAGATCTTCATGTCATCCAGAAGTGCGATTGTCATACGACATCCGACCCTTCAAGGATGAGGTATTATGTGATGTTGCCCTACTGGATGTTTGTGATGTTCTCTTGGGCCAACCATATATGTGGAAGTGCCATGTTATTTATGAGTCTCGACCCCGTAGTGTCATTTTTACTCTAGGGTGTCATCTCTATAGGATACCAGAGGTAGTTCCGATTACTCTCCCACCTAAACAGTGCCACAAGGTAGTATCTTATACTACAAAATTCATCTTCTTCACAATCTGTTTAAAAGGTGAACAAAAGGACACTACAACCACTGCAGCCTCAGTCTAAGCACCTTCTATCCAACAAAAGAAGGTAAAAAAGATTGCAGCAAAGCGTAAAGATTCCTTCTGCACATAGACATAGCATGCAACCAGAATAGTTAAAAATGTCCAACCCTTCCAACCACAGGTTCATGACAACATTCAACAAGCTAAGCAACACAACTTCTCCAACAAGGCAAACAACTCATCAAGATGCAGATTGAGTAAACGATTTTCCCTCTCACATGGATACACAATGCAATGGAGAACATTGCTTCCTAAGGAGGGAGGATTGATCCAAGTGGATATCAGTGGCCACCCACCTATTCCAACTGGCTCAAAACAATCTTCTTGCAACTTACTATTTTTAGCAGTTTTTCGGTTCCTAAACTTCCGGGGCCATTTTGAGGGCCTAAATGAAGTTTTTTTCAGGATATAGCACCTCAATGATAACCAAAATATTTGATTGAGCCCCAAAAATGAATCTCCTCGATGATACCTATCCAACGAGCTATTGTGCACCCCAAACGAAGATCGTATGCCAAAGTTACGCCCCCGAGAAGTTGATACACCAAACTACCCAAAACAGGGTCCACAAAACTGTTGGCTTTTCGTCTTCCATGGTTAAGGTTTTGGATTTTCTTTATTCTAAAAAGGCCTTTAGAGCCTCATTGTAACCATCTTCTTGTGAATGTGAGTAGCTATCACATCTCTTCTCAGAGATAAGTTGCCATCATTCTAGTGAGTCTTTGACTCTGTATCTCTACAATTTTTTACATTTCACTCATTAATAGAAATTGTGTGTTACTGTATCTCTGTGTTTGTGGTTGCATCTCTGATATATTTCTGTTATATTATTGGATATCCAAGATATCTTTGTACATTTTTTTATTATATCTCCGCTCTCATTTTGTGCCAAAAATAATCCGGATCAAAACTTTATGACCGCTTTGACACTAATACACACTCCCTGGATCATCTGACCAAATTGAAACAATCAGGTACATTGGAAGAGTTTATAACTGCATTTAAGAAATTATCTTTCAGAATAGAAGGCATGCATGCTACTTTTTTCCAAGAATACTTTATCAGTGTCCTCAAGGATGACATTCGAGCCCAAGTCTCATGAATCACCCCTAGACTTGATTGGAAGCTACTCAATGTGCCAAGGAAGCCCAACAAGTTGTTTTTTCCCAAAAACACAAAGATTCTTTCCCTCTGTTC
Organism: Picea engelmannii; assembly: GCA_009831015.1. Lineage (NCBI taxonomy): Eukaryota > Viridiplantae > Streptophyta > Pinopsida > Pinales > Pinaceae > Picea > Picea engelmannii. Next base: position 311,349 of record ML799948.1, on the reverse strand, counting down.
CCTTTCCCTACCAGTCTTGCCTCTCATACCACCCCTCTCAAGATCCAAAAATTAACCTGGGAAGAAATGGTTGAATGCCAACTCAAAGGTCATTGCTATAATTGTGATGAAAATATTTTTTGGGGCTCAAGTGTAAATAAAAAAAGTTGTTCATGGCCATCTCTGAGGATTTTGTTGAAGATGAGATCGAGGCTTCTCATGCAATTGAGATACCCGAGCCAAATCCTATCACTCCATCATATGATCCACTAGAAGTTGAACCAGTCATTTCCTTGAATGCACTCACTAGATTCTCTTCTCCCCAAACCCTCAAGCTAATTGGATACATTAAAAACCAAAAGGTCATCATCCTAATTGACAATGGTAGCACTCATAATTTCAATCATCGATGCATTTATCAAGAAACCCATTGCGATATGCATGCAGTCAAAAAATTTCAAATCATGATTGCCAATGGAGGTTCCATGAAATGTGGGGAGCGTTGTGAAAATGTGCATCTCCAAATTGGCCAGTACTACTTGAAATCTCATATGTTCACTATAGACATGGGTGGTTGTGACATTGTGTTAGGTGCATAATGCTTACGCACTCTTGGTCCCATCCTCATGGATTTTAAGGAATTGACCATGCAGTTTCAACAGGAGGACTAGCAGTATAAGTTCCAAGGCATCACAACAGGCTCCCTTGAGATCATCAATTCCCATCGAATGGAAAAGATCCTAAAAAAAGGCCATTCTGAAATTATTTCCCAACTCATTGCCATTCAAGCAGTTGAGACACCATGTGTGCATCCTGACCTGCAATCTATATTTTCCAAACACCACATTATTTTTTCTACTCCCCATGGCCTTCCCCCTTCCTGCGGTGTTCATTATCATTCCATTCCTCTAGTTTTGGGTAGTCTTCCTCCCAATGTCTGTCCATATTGTCATCCATTTTCCCAGAATAATGGAATTGAGAAATTTTTTCAAGAATTTCTCGATGCGAGTGTCATCCTCCATAGTACTATCCCCTATTCTTCTCCTATGGTCATGGTCCTCAAGAAAGAATGCACATGGCACATGTGTCCTGACTTTAGTGCTCTCAACAAACTCACCATCAAAGAAACGTTTCCCATTCCTGTCATTAATGATCTATTGGATGAATTGATTGATTGATCCAAAAAGGATCCAAAGAAGACTAAGGACAACTTAGAATTCGTAGAAGCAACTCAGGAAGCTCAGAATGGCCTCAACAAACAAAGAAAGGGAAACAATTCAAAGTCCTAAAAAGGAGATGAAATTGGCATCATTGCAAAGAGCGTGTCACAATATTTCCAATGACGTAAACAAATCGTCAAACATAGTTACGGATCAAAAGATATTCACGGTCAAAGTTTTGGTCAACCTAGCCCAATCAACAGGGGATGAGTCAACATCTGTACTGCTGACATCAACGTCAGTACAAATGACATCAACATCTGTACTACTGACATCAACATTAATACAAATTATGTCAACATCCGTACAGTGTACATGGAACACACAAAAGTGACACGTGTCATGCTGACGTGGAAGAACCAGAGGTTGCCACATGTCACTCATTTTTGGAAATTTTGGGTCAGTCCATGGACCAATGAAAAAGATCCACGTGGCAATCTGTACAACCATGTGGCAGACTGTACGGTGAGGTGGAAGGCTGATGTGACAGGTGGTTGGCATGGCCAAATGGTTGGCTGCCACATGGCAATGGGAAAATGCCCAATGAGGGCCCAAAAACTGAATTTCAAAAATAAAAAAGGTGGGCCCACCAAATTTGGTGGATCCCTGCCATATCTGGCAGCCAAACAGTACACTTCGAAAAATCTAAACCACACTTCAAAATTGGAGAAGTTCCATTCCACATATATGTATACGTTATAACTATAACCCAAAAGGGGAGGCCCATAGGCTCGACCCCGGGACATCCCCCTATACAAATGCCTTAACTATAACATCCGCCACTGTTGGGACAACAAAATACATGGTGTAGTTCACCCCACCTTTTGTTTATAAGATGAGTCTGTCCAGAGATGGAGGGGGGGTGCACGACGTGTTGACGGGCGAAAATGACCGTCTGTCAACTGGGAGAGTGGAACCGGTCCGGGGTTGTCTAAATAACCCAAGCCGTTTGCTATGGACCACCCTGACGAGTCTAACGGCTCCGTTGGCCGCTCTAAGGTCTCGCAAGGAAACCGAAGAGAAAGTGATTTAAGCTAAATGATCTAAACTAAGGAAACTAGAAACTAATAAAACAAACTACAATAAACTAACTAACAAAATAAAATAAATTAAACTAAATTAAAGGAAACTAGAAACTAATAAAACAAACTTAACTAAACTATACTAAACTAATTATAAACTACGCTAACTATTCTAACTACTAAATACTAACTATGATCATAATAACTCAAATCAACTACTTAATTGTCAGCTGCAATCATTCTTTATTTACAAATATACAATATGGACAGATTATAGATTTAATTAAAACCTGCAAAAATCGTGTGTTTGCTGCCCTAAGACAGCCAAGGATCTATTTTTGTCTTTTTGTATTTTATAAAATCGAAAGGAAACTAACTGCAATTAAATAATCTGATCTAAATCTAACTAAACTACTAATTAATTAAACGACGAACATCTATCTAATTAACCTGGATACGCTCCAAGTTTGCCCTGTGTAAGATGACTTCGCAAGCAGATTGGAGGAAGAAGTTCACACCATTTAGCTCTCAAGCTTCTCGCAAGGGATCAGCTATAATGCTTCCTGAAGTGAGTTACAGGACAAACAAGACATAAAAGAAATCATAACAGTTCTCAGATTATGAATTTATGCAA
>ML799948.1:283338-294057 GCA_009831015.1 Picea engelmannii | reverse complement strand
ATCTTAATTTGGAGCTCAGGAAGGGATTGAAAAGTTGCCTGCAAGTTTAAGTGTCCTTTTCCCATTCACAATTCAAAAACTTTAATCGAACCTTTGTGAACGAGTTAGCAAAATAATGGTGTTATTTTGGGAGTTAACAGTATATTTAGACAACATTCTTATATTTAGCAGGACTTGGGATGAACATGTAAGGCATGTAAAGCAAGTATTGGATACTATGAAAAGGGAAAAGTTGTATGTAAAATTGTCCAAATGTGAATTTGGTAAGATTTCATTTGTGTACTTAGGTCATATTGTAGGGGGAGGACAATTAAAAATTGATCCTTCCAATATTGATGTAATTGTAAATTGTCCTGAGCCCAAAACTGTAACCAAAATATGGAGCTTCTTAAGTGCAGTCCAGTATTGGAGGAGGTTCATTTAAAACTTCTCCTTTATAGCATCTCCTTTGCATGCCTTAACCAATGTGAAGACACTTTTCAGTGGGGAGGAAAGAAACAAAAATCTTTCGACACTTTGAAGGAAAAGCTCAATACCGCACCAGTATTAGCACTGCTTAGTATTCAACATCCCTTTGAGATCGAGACAGATGCCAATGGATATGCCATGGGTACAATATTGATGCAATATCATAAGCCTATCTATTAACACTCTGAAACTTTTAACCAAGTTGTTAACTATCCTACATATGATAAATATTTGTATGCATTAGTTCAAAGCGTAAAGAAATGGAAGCAATACTATTTAGGGAAGGAAACAATCATACATACATTTCATCAACCCTTATAGTATCCCCAAGCAAAAACCAAACTGCAATAATCTCGACATTACAAATGGACGTGTTTTCTACAGAAATTTCATTTGGTAATCAAGTATAAAAAGGGTACGAGTAACAAGGTAGCTGATATGATTTCAAGACCTCCTATTGTTGCTTCTATTATTTTGAAGAATGCTTCTTTATCTCATGATATCTATGTGGAACAATATGCCATTGATGGAGATTTTAAAGAAGTATATGAGAAGCTAACCTATGGTGCACAGGCAGAGAACTATTGTCTGCAGGGAAAACTACTCTACCATCTTGGAAAGCTATGTATTCCTACAAGTGAATGAGTCCATGTGATATGAGAAGCTCACACTTCTCTTGTATTTGGGCATTTTGGGGTAGGAAAAACTATGGATCATCTGTAGAGGTTTTGTTACTAGCCTCAGATGAAAGCAATTGTAACTAAATATGTAAATGGGTGTGTGATGTGTTCTACTAGTAAGCCCACTAATAGAAAACTGGGGCTATAATCACCACTGCCTGTTCCATCCCATCCATGGGAAAGTATCTTCATGGTTTCTATAGGGGGTTTACCAATGTCGAAAAGGGGTCATGAATATTTTTATGTTGTACTGGATAGGTTCAACAAGATGTGTATCTTAATGCCATGTAAAAAGAAGATCACTGTTGAGAAGAATGCTAATCTATTCTTTCAGTATGTTTGGGTTCACTTTGGGTTACCCACATCCATTATCTTGGATCAAGATACTTGATTCCTTGGGGATTTTTGGACAATCTTATGGAGAATGATGGACACCAATTTAAAGAGGAGCATTGCTTTCCATCCACAGACCGACGAAAATACAAAGGTTGTTAACTGAACAATGATACTTTTTCTTCAAGGCTACTACAACAAGCATCCCAAGTTATGGGATGAACAAATACCCTATGTCCAACATGATTACAAATGAGCCTTACATTCCTCCACTCAATGTTCACATTTTGAGACATATTTTGGGTATTTACCTAAATTTCCTTTGGACTTGATGTATGGGAGAGATGACAGTTAAAATTAAGAAAGAAATGAAGACAAATCCCACAAGTTCATCGAGAGGATCCATCAGGTACACCAAGCAGTCAAGGAACAATTGGAGAAAATTCAAACATAGTATCGACATGACAAACACAAGGTTGATCATTAGTTCTAGGTTGGAGACCAGGTATGGCTTCACATCAGTAAGGAAATATTGAAGGGTGAAGGCAAGAAACTCAAGGCGATCCATTATGGACCCTTCACTATTTTGGATAAAAGTGGTACCAATGATTTTTGTCTAGATTTTCCACCTTATATGAAGATCTACTCAACTGTAAATGTAGAGAACTTGAAACTTTTTGAGCCTCCCATGATCATGGATCAGGATGAGGAAGTTTCAATACCTTTAGTTGATGAGTTTTCTATTGAGTACTTGGATGAGTTAAATGAAGATATCATCCTGGACAAAAGGATGAGGACTTCATGCAGGGGTGATGTTGATTATCTTCAAGTAGGCTTAAAGGGCACACATCCAAGCAAGGTAAAGTGGATTGAGAAGGACACGGTGAGGGAACTCTTCCCTCACTTATCCATTGATTGATGTAAGGTTTTGGTGGTCCAAAAATCTCTCAGTGGGAAGGCGTGATCTAAAACGGATCCAGAGAAGACTAAGGACAACTCAAAATTCACAGAAGCAACTTAGGAAGCTCAGAATGGTCTCAACAGACAGAGAAAGGGAAAAAATTCAAAGTCCTCAAAACTCAGTGAAATTAGAATAATCGTGAAGAGCACATCACAATCTTTCCAATGATGTAAACGACTCGTCAAACAAAATTACATATCGAAAGATATTCGCAGTCAAAGTTTTGGTCAACCTAGCCTAGTCAACAAGGGATGAGTCAACATTCATACTGCTGACGTCATCATTAGTACATATGGCATCATCATCCATACAGTGTACATGGAACACGCAGAAGGTGACACATGTCATGTTGACGTTAGCATGGTGACATGGCAACAACAGAGGCTTCCACGTGTCACTTGTTTTTGACATTTTTGGGTCAATCCATGGACTAATGAAAAAGCACCACGTGGCAGACCGTACGGTGATGTGGAAGGATGATGTGACAGGTGACATGGAATGTTACTGTGCAGGTGGTTGGTGTGACCCAATGGTTGGCTGCTACGTGGCCCAGTCATGGGCTTCCAGGTGGTAGTGGGAAAATGCCAACGAGGGCCTGAAAACTGAATTCCAAAAATAAAAAAGGCAGGCCCACCAAATCTTGTGGAGCCCTGCAAGATCTGATGACCAAACGATACACTTCAAAAAATCTAAACCACACTCCAAATTTGGCATAGTTCCATTCCACATATATGTATACGTTATAACTATAACCCAAAAGGGAGGCCTGCGGGCTCGACACTGGGACCTCCCCCTATACAAATGCCTTCACTATAGCATCTTCCATCGTTGGGCCAACAATCTACATTGTGTAGTCCACCCCAATTTTTTTTTATAAGCTGAGTCTACCCACAGATGAAAGGGGGGCGCGCAATGGTATGAACAGGCATGGAAACCAAGACACAATACAGAGAATTAAATGCAGGGAGAGGGCACAAAAACCGAGACAAGATTTCTTAAGGGCCTGGGAGTGACAGAGTCGGATTGAGGCCTGGAGACAATCATTTTTGGGTAATTCGATGCCATAAATTCAATGGTGTTGTTTGTTTTCTGATATGAGAAAATCTTCTGCAGCTTAATTCCATAATGAGGTATACTTTTGTATTTTTCCAAATTATTTTGCTGAGTTAATAAATAGCCCTACCCATTTGGGAGCAGGACCCAGAGATGTAGTCCACCAGGGAAAAACTACGTTATCAAGTTTTTTTGTTCATATTTGATTCTTATGTCTCTTCATTATTGAGATTTTCCTTCTTTAATGGTGCACTTTAATTTATGCTCATCTAATAAAATTCTTTATAAGTCAGTTCGATGAAAAGATCCTGGATTAGTGGTGCTCAATACTTTACTAAAATTGATCTTTGTTCTGGTTACCACCAGATACCTATGAAAGAGGCTAAAATTCCCAAGATGACCTTTCGAACTCACGAGGGCCACTATGAGTTTTTGGTCATGCCCTTTGGCCTGTGTAATCCCTCCTCCACTTTCCAAAGTCTCATGAATCACGTCTTCCATCATTTTTTCTTAGTTTTCTTTGATGATATTCTCATCTATAGTAAATCATGGACAACCCATATTTTCCATGTGGATCAAGTTCTCCATCTCCTTTCTCAACACCAAATTTTCCTCAAACAAACTAAATGTTCCTTTGGAGCTTCAAAAAGTGGAGTATTTGGGTCATATTGTTGGAAAGGATGGTGTCAGGGTGGATCCTAAGAAAATTAAAGCCATGTAGGATTGGCCTCGCCACAAAACTCTCAAGATTTTGCATGTTTTTTTTGGTTTAATGGGCTATTATCCCAAATTTGTTAAGAACTATGGAAAACTTGCAACACCTCTCACTGATCTCCTTAAAAAGAATGCTTTCACTTGGACTCCTGTAGCTGATCAAGCCTTCAATGCTTTGAAAGAGGATATGTGCACAACTCCTATCCTATCCCTTCCCGACTTCAAAAAGAATTTTCTCTTGGAATGTGATGCATCCGAGAAAGGAATTGGCACAATTCTCATGCAAGAAGGGCGACTGGTGGCCTTCACCATCAAACAAATTTCAGAGCGCTATTTGGGTCAATCAATCTATGAAAATGAAATGTTGGCTATTATTCATGTTGTGGATCTATGGAATCCTTATCTATTGGGCCAATGCTTCCAAATTAAAACATATCATCATAGCCTCAAGCATTTTCTGGAACAATGAATTTCCTCCCTAGAGCAACAAAAATTGGCCACCAAGCTATTTGGATATGATTATGAGATAATTTAAAAGAAGGGAAAAGAAAATGTGGTTATTGATGCTCTTTTCCGGAATTATGAAGGTGAAGGATCCATTTTTTTATCTCTCCTTCATTGTACCAAATTGGCTCCAAGCTGCTCACTAGGAGTGTCTACAAGACCCCAAGATTTATGGCCTTATCCAACAATTGCAAGCCAATTATCTAGTTCCTCCCGGGTACTCTTGGCATAATAACGAACTTCACTACAAAGGTCGTTTGTATCTCAACAAACAGTCACAACTGAAATCTTAGGTTCTTTCAGAGCTTCATGCTTCCCCCACAACCAAGCATTTAGGGTTCACCAAAACATATGAAAGGGTCAAACACTCTTTTTTCTGGGATGGTATGAAACAAGACGTTTGCACCTTTGAGGCTGAATGTGATGTCTATCAACATAATAAAGGAGAAACAATAAATACCCCAGGAACACTCCAACCGCTCCTGATTCCATCGATTATTTGGTAGGGCATTTCTATGGAATTCGTTGTTGGCTTAACTAAATCAGGCAATAAATTAGTCATCATTGTGGTAGTTGATCATCTTTCCAAATAAGCTCATTTCCATGCTCTCCAACACCCATTCACAACATCCACAGTGGCTCAAATTTTCATGGATTATATCTTCAAGCTTCATGGCATGCCTCATTCTATTGTCTTTGACCGAGACCCCACTTTTACCAAAAAGTTTTGGCAATAATTCTTCTGTCTCCAAGGCACCCAATTGCATCTCATCACTGCCTATCATCCCCATACTTATGGCCAAACTGAATTTTTCAACAAGTGTTTGGAAACCTATTTGTGATGTTTTTCCTCTGAAAGACAAAATCAATGGACTCAGTGGTTAACCCTCGCTGAATGCTGGTACAACACATATTACCATATAACTACTTCCATGGCTCCTTTTGAAGTAGTCTATGGAAAAAAGCCACCATCAATTATTTTCTACATGCCCAATGTATCGAAGGTTCATGAGTTTGAAAACAATTTTGGAGTTTGTGAGGCCATTCTTTGCACCCTCAAAAGATTTTTGGCCATGGTTCAGAATCACATGAAGCAACAAACATATCATGGTCATTCCGAATGACAATTTGTTGAAGGGGATCATGTGTTTCTTTGTTTGCAACCCTATAAGCAGCCTTCACTCAAAATGGACCACTTTCAGAAGCTTGCTCCCAAATTTAATGGTCCTTATACAATTATCAAGTGAGTGGGGCAGGTGGCTTACCATTTAGCTTTTCTCCATTTAGTCATTCTAAGCTCCATCCTGTTTTTCATGTCTCATGCTTAAAGAAGGTGATTGGTACTAAGTGCCAAACTCAAACCAGTCTCCCTGAGTTGGATGAAGAAGGTTCCATTTGGTTTCAGCCACAAGTAGTCTTGTCCCAACGTGAGCGTTGTCTCCATCAATGCACCATCACAGAAGTGTTAGTGCAATGGAAAGATACAACTATCGAAGATTCCACTTGGGAGCAGTCTACTATTCTACAATAGTTTCCTCATCTAAATCTTTGAGGACAAGGCTCTTTTTCAAGGGGGATGGAATGTTAGGGTCCTAACCTCCCTAAACCCTCACATATATAGAATAATATGTTTCCATGCAATAAAGGCTGACATCAATTAATAAGGCCTATTTAATAAATTAGAATAAGTCAATGTAAGAAGACATAATAGAAACTTCTGTTTCTAGCGAGATTTTACTCTAGAATGATCTTTAGAAGATAGAATTAGTATAAATAAGAGTAGGAGTCATGAGAAGTTTTGTCTTGAGAATTATTGTAATAGAGCACTACTCTGCTCAAGGTTTCCCCCTCGAAGAGGCAAGTGAACATTGTTTCCTATCAATAAAGGTATTATTTTGGTGTCGTGGTTTCATATATTGTGTTGTTCCACTATTATTCTCTACAATATTTATGTTTTCAACTATTATAATAGATCTGGTACCTTACACTGGAATTCCAGTGGTTACAATATTTTTCAATAAATTTTCCATCCCAAACACACTAATAGATTTAGGCGCAACAATAAACATCATGACATTCGAAACCATGCAAAAATTTAAAAATTACAAATCTTAGACGAACCCCTACGGTTCTAGAACTAACATACATATCCAAAATAAAACTGGAGGGTATAGTAGAAAATATCTCAGTTTCATTGGATTCATGGAAATACCCAACATAATTTATGATTCTTCAACCCAAATCCTATTTGGGTGGACATCCTCTAATCTTGGGTAGACCATGGGTGGAAACATATGATGCATATATTAGTTGTCGATAAGGTGATATGAGAATAACAAATGGAGATGAAATAAAAAACATATTACACTATACCCCCTAGCTAAATCAGTTAATGAATTAGAGTATGCCAAATGGTTAGAAGAAACAAACATAGAAAATGAAATCATTCAACCAATTTTAACCATTACACATGATTTAAACCTTAAGCAAAATACATAATAAAATTAGTTCAATCATTATATCTCCTATCCTGATGTTCCTCCGTATTTTAGGGGGAAGATAGTGGATTCTGAACCATCTACATCTACATCATCTTCACAAGCTTTATCATCTGAGCCTTTTTCTATTGATTATCTTGTTGGGTAGAGTTTTTAGTAGACATGCATAATAGATAGATTATCATCTTTATTCCAAACCGTGTTTCCTATAAACTCTGTAACAAATTCCTGTAATAAAATTATTGAAATTTTTCCTAGGAAAAGATTAAACATTAATGCCGATCTTGATGAATCACAACAAAAACAATTAATTTCTATTTTGCAGAAATTTTCTAAATATTTTGCTTGGGAATGCATTGATATGCAGGGTATCCATCGAGATACTTGCACCCATCACATATATACATGAAAATGACAAACCACTATGACAACCACAAAGAAAAATGAACCCATCCTTAAAATACATTGTAAAAGGGGAGCTTCATAAACTATTAGACGTAGGTTTCATCTACCCTGTATCAGACAACCAATGGGTTTCACCCTTGGTTATAGTTCCCAACAAAAATGGAAAATGGCGTGTATGTGTAGATCATCGAGAACTCAATAAATCCACATTAAAAGACCACTTCCCTCTACCTTTCACCAACCAAGTCTTGGACACATTGGATGGAAATAAATACTTTTCTTTCCTCAATGGTTTCGGTGGCTATAACCAAATAAGAATAGCACCTGAAGACCAAGACAAAACAACATTTAATTTTCCTTAGGGAACTTGTGCCTACAAGGTATTTTCCTTCGGACTTTGTGATGCACTAGCCACCTTCCAAAGGGAAATCTTGGCCATTGTTTCTTGATTTAATATATGATTGTGTATATGTGCATGTGGATGATTTTTTATTTTATGTAGATTCTTTTATGGAAGCCTTAGATAACCCGGAAATAGTTTTAAATAGATGCCGAGAAACAAGCCTTTCCCTAAGCAATGAAAAATGTTTTATGATGTATACTAAAGGTATTGTGCTTGGTCATCATGTTTCAGTTGCAGGGATCGAGGTAGATCCAACACATATTGTAGTGATTATCAATTTACCCACTCCATCCACTCAAAAGGATGCGAGGAGATTTCTTGGTCATGTAGGGTACACTATACCATAGATGGTTTATCAAAAAATTTACTAGAATTGCATCTCCTTTATTTAAGTTACTTGCAAAAGATGTTGAATTTTATTGGGACACTAACTGCCAAGTTTCATTTAATGGATTAAAAGAAAAACTTTCTACAACTCTAGTATTGAGAGGACCCAATTGGACATTTCCTTTTCACATATCTACAGATGCCTCTGAGACAACAATAAGAGCGGTTTTGGGACATAAAGAAAATAAACAAAATTATGCAATTTATTTTGTCAGTAAAAACCTAACCCTTGCTGAACTCAGCTATACTGTGACATAAAAGCAATTTTTGGCAATCATCTATGCAATGAACAAATTTTGATATTACATTACAAGATATGAGATTTTTGTGCATACATATCATTCTGCCATCAGGTACCTTAGGAATAAACCAATAACCAATGGAAAGATAACAAGATGGCTTCTCTTATTGCAGGAATTCAATATCACTGTGTTAGAAAAACCAGGAAAGGAAAATTTGGTAGTAGATTTCCTTTCCCGGATCAACAATCTCAGTGAGACCTTTCCTGTAATAAACACTTTTATTGATGAAATTTTATTTGCAATTTATATTAAGTCCCCTTGGTTTGCTGAAATTGCAAATTATTTGTCTATAGGAAAATTTCCACCGCACTTTTCAACAAAAGAAAAATAAAAGGTTATTAGACATAGTGCTATATATTTCTAGATTGCAGGAGACCTTTTCAACACAAGAGCACATCTGATCATCCACTGATGTGTTAGAGAAGATGAAATGTTTGACATCTTGAAGGCTTGTCACAATGAGCCTTGCAGTGGGAATTTTTTAGAAAAAAGGACAACCTATAAAATCCTTCACTTGGGGTACTATTGGCCCTCTATTTTTAGAGATTCCAAACAATACGTGAGGATATGTGATAGTTTCCAAAGGACGGGTCATCCTGTTGTAGTTGATGAGATTCCACTTTAGCCCCAAGTCCTTGTGGAACCATTCAAGAAGTGGGCTTTAGACTTTGTAGGGCCTATTAATCCACTGTAAAAAGGAAAAGGTATATTCTAGTTTGTAAAAACTATGTTACTAAATGTGTTGAAGAGAAATATTTGACATATGCCACTGAGCAATCAATAGTAAATTTCTTGTTTGAATATATTTTTGTTAGATTTGGTGTGTCTAGAGAGATTTTTATTTACCAGGGAACACAATTCACCTCAAAATTGGTTCAATCTATTGTGCAGGAATATCAAAATTAGACACACTGGGAGGTCCACACCATATCATCCATAGGTCAATGGCCAAGTGGAATCTACAAATAAGGTTTTAGAGGGGATCTTGACAAATATAGTTCAACTCAATTAGATAGATTGGGTGAACAAACTCCTAGAATCCTTGTGGGCGTACATAACTACATGGAAGAATGTTATTGGTCGAACCCCTTATGAACTGGTATATGGAAAGAAGGTGCTTCTCCCCATTGAGTTTGGGTGAAGACTTTCAAAATTGCATCAAAATTAGGATTAAATTGGTTAGAATCTCAACAACAATGAGGCTTAAAATTAAATGAGCTAGATGAAATTCACCAAGATGTACTACAAAAAACCATTCTTGTATAGGAGCAAAGAGAAAAATGGCATGAAAAATTTATCAAGAAGAAGAAGTTTAAAGTCAGTGACCGGGCCTTACTATTCAATTCAAAGTTCAATAACTTCAAAGGGACGTTCACCACCCATTAGCTCAACCTCTATGAAATTGAAACAGTATTCGACAATGGCTCTGTAAAGATCAAAACCATTGATGGTTTAGGAATTTAGTTTGTGGTCAAAGGCCATAAACTAAAATTCAACCATAAGCCAACAACTAGAGATGAAGTTGTTTCCAGTTTAAATCAACAATCCGAGATGAAAATTGTGGAAATTAACTCCTCCAGTCCTCTTCCATCCTGAATTTAATTTTCTTATGTGTGTGTGTGTGTGTTTGTGAGTGTTTACACACACACACATAATAATAATAATAATAAAGTAAAGAGAAATATAAGGTTCAGAAAACCAATTTCATGCAAAATTTTCAGAGATCAGTTAGAATAAATTAGTCACTTTTTTTAGTGATTAATGGTTGCATAAATCTTCATATTTGCTAGCCACATTAGAATGTTTCTATTCCTTTGTAGCAACATTTCTCTGCAATAGAAGAACACTGTCAATTCTTGTAATAAAAGGATTTCATTCATTTCAGTAGAATATTATAGTCACTTCCTGTAATAAAGGAGGGAATTCTAGTAATTAAAGAAAATTTCAACTGGTGCAACAAACATCCATAATACTCAAAGTTGAACCAGATTGCAGAGGAAACATAAACATT
>ML799948.1:269105-283211 GCA_009831015.1 Picea engelmannii | reverse complement strand
ACACAATAAAAAAGTAAAAAGAAAAATAAGGTTTAGAATGTGAAAACCATGATTCCTGGCGCATTTGAATGCAAACTCTGCTTGCAAACCAATTTCATGTAGAATTTTCAGAGATCAGTTTGAACAAATTAGTCACTTTTTTCAGTGATTAATGGTTGCATCAAGCTTCATATTTTCTAGTAGCGTTAGAATGTTTCTATTCCTTTGCAGCAAAATTTCTATGTAGTAGAAGAACACTGTCAATTCTTGTCATAAAAGGACTTCATTCATTTCAGTAGAAAATTACAATAATTTCCTATAATAAAGGAGGGAATTCCAGTAATTAAAGAAAATTTTGACTGGTGCAACAAACATCCATAATACTCAAAGTTCAACCAGATTGTAGAGGAAACATAAACACTTGTTTCGATCGTGTTCATGATCATTCTTTCAACATCGACAATTCCTGGTAATGGTAGGTTGGTATGCAAGGTAGTAGTATCTTAATATTTATTTACTTGTTAAACTAGAGTAACTTCTCAAATGCAACTTACATTCATGTTATATGCTATATGAATTAGAGTTACCCTAAATCATTATCTTCTGGTTACTCTGATTTCATTTCCTCCACCCATGACCATACCATTCATTCCAGATACAAACTAATCAAATTGAAATTATTATGATTATGTGTTGTGCACATAATCATATTTCATGTGTTCAATCTTATTTTCATACTTACCGATTTATTCACCTATGATTATGATACCATTTGCTGACTACCATAACCATAGCCAATCCTTATGAGCCATCATAATCAAATGATGATTCTCATATAAAATGAAATCATCAGTACAATTAAACATCATTTGGTATGATGAAACCCTATCATGATATGATACTACGACGATCCCTCATACATTCAAATTTAATCTATTAAACGGTCACACAAATCGCCTCATTCTCCAACATTTACCCTGTCGCTTTGTAACTTCTATCTATTACCCATCTCCACCATTTTTACCTTTGTCTATGCATGTATTCGAACCCATCACCCAAAATATTCACCATACAATGTGATAAAAATAACACCACCGTTTGTAGTAAGATTTGAGTCAGAGGGGAAAATAGTACTCCATGAATTTCCAACATGCAGGGTAGTTTTTCAAAAAGTAGGGTTACTACAGATGTTTGGAAAATTTTAGGGGCATAATGTGGTAGTAACTATGGGAGAAAAATGAAGATTGGCAATATAATATCACTTTAATATAGGAATTGTTGGTCACCATTATAGGGTTAGAGAGAAAATGGGAAAATTGGTTTAAGAGCCAACGATTGAAAGGAAAAGGGTGAACGACCTTCTTGAATACGTCACAACGAAATCCAGACTAGGCCAAGGGCATTTTGAGGGTTTGGATCGATGACCCATGGAAATATCTCATCTTTTTCATCCAGAAATACTTGAATTGTGAAGGTAGGTACAACTTAATCTTTCTCTGTCATATGCGTTTATTACAACATTTGAAGGATAAAACCAAATGAATCAATATGACATATTATTTGTTGAAAATTCTTGCAAAAATGAAAACAACAATTCAAAGAGATCCACCAAACAAAGAAATTTTATATACCATCATGCTTTGATTAAGATGATTGTGTTAAATAATCCAGAGCAAATGAATCAAACATGGGAAGAATTTCTGATGAGGAATAACTTTCAAGAGACTAGTTTATTTGGTGATAATTCAGAAAAAGGTGGAAAGCCTGTAAATCCTACACCATGTATTACATGAAATAAGGATAAAAATAAATAAGGGGATAAGGGTTTGTAGAAGATCAAACCACAGG
This sequence comes from Picea engelmannii, assembly GCA_009831015.1. Classification (NCBI taxonomy): domain Eukaryota; kingdom Viridiplantae; phylum Streptophyta; class Pinopsida; order Pinales; family Pinaceae; genus Picea; species Picea engelmannii. Next base: position 281,384 of record ML799948.1, on the reverse strand, counting down.
AAAAACAATAGTTCAAGGAAAAAGACTCTTATACCCCTGAGAAATCTAAAAAAAAAAATTATACAAATCTAAGCAGGGATCGAGCACGAAGAAAACACAATCCCCTAAAGAATTTTTGATTGAAAAATAAAGCAAAAAGGGTAAACAAAAAGTAATAAAGGTGGATTCTGATTCCTCTGAGGAAGAAACTCCACCGAAAATAGTCAAGAAGATAAAAATATCAACATATAGGCACTTGTTGGTAGTGACATGGAGGATAACCAAAGGAATGACATGAAGAGAGAAAGTGGAAAAAGAGGAAAATTCATTAAAAGTGACAGAGGATGAGAGGAAGGAAGAAATTTTATTAGAATTGATTAGAAAACCTAGAACAAGGAATTCAGTGAAGGCCAAAAATGATGTAATTAAAACTTAAGTTCCCGAAGAAGAAAAATTCCTCAAGTAGAGCATGATCTAGAGGAACATATTTCTAGTGTAGAGATTAATTTCGAGGAAGAGATTCATGATGAATGTTGGAGTTTTTCATATGATACATGGAGAGAATATTGACATAAAGTTTGTGAATGTGTAGCACATTCTCAAAGCTTCGATTTGTGAGTTCAATCCTTCCTTTGTCGGTGACCTCGACTGGAGAGTTGTCCCCCATCAGAATAGGAGGACCTTTGCATGCATCCAATGAAGAATAGACTTCCTTTTTGGTATCCATGTGGTGTGATGCACTTGGATCTATGATCCAAGCATCGGGAGAGGATTTGATGGCAATCAAAGCATGGCTAGAATTGTCTTTCTTTGGATTATGATCTTCTGGATTCTTCTCCTTGGCACCCTCGGGGATGTAATATCCAAGGTTGTTTTGCTAAAGTATTTGGGTCATTAGATCTATCTATTTTTGCATACATGCAGATTCTGGATGGAATCCTTTATGGCAGTAAGTGCATTTCTTTCCTTTTCTTCCCTTTCCCCCTTTGGATATAGAGGCATCGTTGAAGGGTTTTGAGTACCCTTCCTTATTCGGATTTGCATGTGCTTTCCTTTTGTCTTTATCTTTATATTTCTGATATTGATGACCGCTTCCATATTTCAAAGTAAGTGCATGCGCCTTTGGGCCTTTGATTTTTCCCATATTTACGAGCTTGTTCTACTCTTGTGTCAGAGACTCAATAAAGGCCTCAAGAGAGGGAATTGTCCATGTAGATCCAGAGGCAAACCTAACTGAATGAAATGTGGATATGAACACTGATTATTCTGGACCAAGTTTGGAGAGAATGGTGAGAACCATTTGTTTCTCCTCCTTAGATTTATCAACCCTGCAAGCCTTGAGTTGCAACAACAAATCCTTATATTTGGTAAAGAAATCTTGGAGATTGTCGAAGTTTTTTGGATCCAATGTGAGAAATTCCACCTCGATCATGTGTCCCCTTGTCTCATCCTCTTTTTCAAAAATCCATTCCATGGTGGTCCATGCTTCATTGGGAGTTTTACAGGAGGATATGTGAAAGAGGAGTTCAGGAGAAATGAGACTTCAAATTGTTCCGAACGTTTCATCCATTCAATTTAGGTACTTGTATTTTTATATGGATGATGTTGGTTCTATCTCTGTGTTCATGGTTAACCTGTACAATCCTATTCTTAGAATATTCATTATCATCTTCTCCTTCCATGCAAAGAAATTGTAAGGTGTAAGAATGAATTCTTTTGGAAATTCCATTTTTCTGCTGTCTTCAATCTTTGGTACCTGCAAAAATAATTTGTTGTGTCTTTTCCATAGAATTCCATCAGTCATGATACCATGTAAATGTGTTGAAACTGCACAAAATGGATCTAGCTAGGAATTGACATACACATTTGCAGAGAAAATATGAGAAAAGAGAAGCAAAAGAGAAATAATGGAATAATTCTCATTAACCAAATGAATGAATGATAATTTACACATGATATACTCTGTATAAATCAACCAATGCACACTAGAGGAGAAGATAATGTGCCATAGTGATGCTCTAGAGTGATATGGACACACACCAATAGTTACAGGAGTAAACTGCCACCTAGTCTAGTCTCTCGAGCAGTTACGAGAGTGAACTTCCACCTAGCTGAGTTAACTAGTCTATCAGTCTTCAATTAACTGACTGAAACAAAGTGAAGTGAGGAGGAGATCAAGGAATCATGAGTAATGCGCTAGTCTAGTGATGATCTCGAGGAAAATGTGCATTAGCTGGTTTTGATCCCAATGTTGCATGGTGATAATACCAATGTGGCATCTAGACTCCACTCAACTGATCAAACTGAAGTGTGAACTGAAGAGAATATTCTCCTAGAGGAATATTATCCCTAAAATATATGATACTGAATAATGACTAATAAACATAGGGAAAACCTTAGGAAAAATAAATCTTAGGTGTGTGTGAAGTAACTCCAACAATGAAGAAACCCATGATGAGGATATTCTTGAAAAGGAAATCCAAATTTCTAACACAGAGGCCATTATTAATGATCTTTCTGTTAAGCTAAAAGGTAAGAAAAAAAGATAAGAAAACTAAAGAAGACTATTCAGGAATTGGAAACCTTAGATAAGGTCATTAAATAAGAGAATGGGAAATTCAAAGAACAAAGTGAAAAGATAAGAGAAAAATATGCTGGACTGAAAAAACAGTATAAATCCCTGAAGCATGATACAAACAAATGTTATGCCCAGAACTTGAAAACTATCCAACAAAACAAAAGATTATCTGACAAGTTGAAGAAGCAAAAGACTAGAAACATGGGACCTTCCACAACCACAGTTTCAGAGCTAGAGGACATATGAATAAGTGAAGTAAAGGAACACATTTTTGAAATTTTGAACCAATAGTTACTTCAGAATAAAATTGCATTATGACATGCAATATCCTTTTTCTGGGAGAGATGTTGGGTGCTAGTTTTGATCCTTTCAGCAGACCCATTCACCTCCAATTTTGACATCAAAACCTCCATTGTTTTTCCCATTTTCACCTAATTAATGGCATAATGAGCATAAATATGGTAATACATTGTCATTTTAAGATTAACTCTTAGTTTTACTTGTAAATGGTAATCAAAACTATTTCTACAGTAAGATTGCCTACAATTCCATTATTACAGGAATTAACCCTATTTTACTAGTTATTATAGGAATTGGAGGTTAGCACACTTCCACTCACTGAAAAGGGAAATTTTCACTCAGAGGCACTTCATCGATATCATGAGATGGTAATCCACATATCATACTATTCCTATGACATTCAACATTCAGTGGTCAACCCATGATAAAATACGACATGTAACTATAGGAAATTCACAGAATTAGTTGCAAATCCGCCAACCATCGGACATAATAAAAAACACAATGCCAGAAGTGAGGAATACGATTCACCCAATCAGAAGATCGAGGATTCAATCCATAGGATCATGGAGAGTATATGCTAAGCACTAAAATGAAGATCTAAATGATTTTCCTGTAATCAATTTTGTAAAATAGAGTGTAAATGAAAATCACTCGAATTCCTGAGATATGTATAAATATGAGAAAACAAGGGATATCTAAGTTAGTGAGAATATTGAGATTATGATCCGAGACTTGAATTGTAACTATTGAATTGCACCGAAGTTTAATAGAAATGAAGCTTTGAATTAAATTTATGAGTTAAGAATTCTTCTATGGTTTGAGTTTCTTTAGAAACATATTCCAGGAGGGCCCCCTAGTATGTGTTGTATTTTTGTAGGTTATTTTAGAAGTTATATTCATTAATTTCCTTCAGATTACTATAGTTTTACATGTACTATTTTAATTTCATGTAGATTAAGAATTTGCTTACAGGAAAAGTTACTTTGACTATGGTTATTACTGATTGTTTAAGATATAAATGTTAAATAAAATCAATTACTTGAATGATCTTTCATTTACTGTGCCTTACCAACAATCATCACACAATTATATTCAGAATTTGAACTGAGTTTGCAATTTCTTTCTATTCTTTCTATCACTACATTCCTTATTGCTTTTACCTTTCATTCAACCTTTTAACTCACACTTGGAAATACTCCTTGTTTGTTTTATAGTTTGGTTGACTAAAAACAGAGTGTGTTTGCAAATAGGCAGAATTAAGAGTTTATTTGTAATCTGATTCCTTACCATTCACAGTCAAATCTGAGTGATTATAACCAAAAGAATTAATTTATGTTTGTGAGTTTGGGATTTTACTGCTTTATTTTAGTAGAAATTTTTATACAATCTCAAGATTAGTTTTGCACATATTATTCTTGTGCTTCATAAGTTTACCTACCTATGTTGAGTTGAGTAATCTAGACCACTAGATCAACCCAATATTGGGCACACAACATGGAAAAGATATTAAAGAGTAAAGTTCTTTTGCAATTTGCAAAGACTACAATTCTAGACCCTTATGATGATCAACAAAAGTTATTTGGTCACATATCCATCTACCTATATCACCGCACTTGAGAAGAGGTACATTTTTTTTAATATTTTTTTGATGACTTGATCCTTTGGGGTTTTGAATTCATCACCATTTGGATTAACCCTTACTGCATGGGGTGAAGACTACATGTAATGCCCCTTTTCATGCTTCCATCGATCTGTTTTCAAAGAAAAACTTGATGACATAAGGCCATCACCCCCCTTTGAATGATCATACCATTAGGCCCTTTCAAGAGTTCGATCCAATGAAAAGGAAATAGGTCATTCAATATTTTAAAAATATAGCCCATCAGTCGCTTTTGAAATATCTTCCTGATGCAAGGGAATAAACATTCAATTTATTTCAAAAGATCACCCATAAATTACTTTCAAAAGAATCTTCAGATGTAAGGAAATATGCTGTCAATTTGTTTCTAAATACCACCCATCAACCCTTTCAAAAGACACACCCAATGTAATGAAATAAGCCAATAGCCCAATCGAAAGGTTGCCCATCAAGTTCTTTCAACAGATTTTCACTATTCAAGGAAATAAGCTATCATGCCATTTCTAAAGATCACCCATGAAAGAAAATAAACTATTGCCCATCACGTTCTTTTGAAATATTTTCTCGATTCAAGGAAACAATCCATCAAGCCATTTCGAAAGATCACCCATTGGGTGCTTTCAAAATATTTTCCTGAGGCAAAGAAATAGGCCATTGGGCTATTTCTAAATATTACCCATCATATTCTTTTGAAAGATAGAACATCATGCCTCTTACAAATACTAGGCTCGATATTCATTGGGTGTCTTTCAAAGATATGGCTTGATTTCATTAGGCCACTTTGAAAGATAGAACAAGGCCACAAAGTCTACTTCATAAACTCTCATCAACCAATTTTGAAGTATCACCTTATCAAAATAAATAAGACATTCGACCCCTAACATTACAAAGGTCGTCTACCTTGTTGGAAGTAAATAATTTTAATTTCAACATAGAGGGATTCACATCTCATTTGAAGAACACTTTGAACATGAACAAAATACTTGAACTTAATGAAAAGACACACAAGATTTGGACAACATTTGAACTTTGAAATTTTGAAGGCCTGTTTGAAGGACCATAATCCCTATTGGTGTCTAGCCCACGACCATGCCGATATGCATAAAGGATTTGAACTAAACATGACCATTACCATCCAATTTCAAATGCATATCACATATCTAAGCCAAATAAACTCTAAGGTGATTTTTCATTTACAAAAGCATGAAGCCAAACCATGCAACGAATATGCATGCAAATTCATATAAACCTTGAATTCCATTCCAGATTCACAAATAAGAAAAATGCACCTATCTTCAAAATTATATAAGTAATAATTTAAAATAGATTCTGGAACATGAAGTAAAACATGTTCAAATTTTTGGGAACTCTTCCTCGGTGACAAAATGGATGACATATGACTCATAGATATTAAATGTTAATATTTGACCCATTTTTGAATATCTATAGGTGGTCTGAAGAGTCTTTGAGCTGGTATCATATACCCATGTTTATCAAGAACATAATATGAAAGTTGATTCCCTATCTAAGGAGGAAGAAAAGATGGTAGAGGTACTATGTTTCTAGATGAAACGAGGGCTGGTTTATCAGTATCATCCCTTCACACTATATGATGCTATCACTTTTTCCATCATGGATCATTGGTCAGCTAGAGAAATTCAACTTTTAGTTTTGATCAACTAATAAGCCTTAGTCATGGTTTACTATGCTATATTAGTTTTCTCCATGTTTTTTGTTTTTTAGACCCATGTTATAGTAATTTTTTTATTGACTACATAAAGGGAGACATATATGTGGTTTATTTTAGTTTGCTTTAATGCATACATATGAGATGCGAGATATTTTTCATATTTATATGTCCGTCCACTTTTGCGCTACAGAGACAACCCCTGAGAAATGTGATTTCTATTATTACTTTCAAATAGAAATTACGATTTTCTCCACGCAAAAAAAGACATTTAAAACATATATGTAACACTTATCTTTTGAACATAATGGTCCAAGGAAACTCATTTCTTGTGATCAATTTTCCACCCAACTATATACATATACTATATATGTCACACATAAGCTCAACTATGAGGCTGTTAGGGCGAATGAAATAATCTAGGGCTCTCATGTCTCTCATCCAACCCAATTTATCTCGAGCTCACACAAGTTTTTCTCCATAGAAAACTCCAAGTAACCATCCAACCAACCTAGCCACAACATTTTGTTCCACATCCCTACATAACACAAGGAATATATTTCCCTTCTTTTCTAAATAGTCACTCATGGATATAATTCCCTCTAGTTTTCTTCAATGTGTGCATAAGGAGGCCAATCTATTGTCTATCTTCAAGAAAACCCAACATATTTTATCTTATCTCTTGACCACTAGATTAACAACAATCTATAGGGAAATGGGAATGGTTTACTATCAACCTAGTCTCTATGCTCATCTACAACCTTCCATATCTCTTCTTAGGTTCAGAGTCTTCTGCTATACAACTCTACTTGGTCACTTACAGGTTTGAATCATAGTCACCATGATGAGAATGTAGCTCTATAACATTATAGGTGTTGATATGGAGATTAATGGTTCCAAATGAGAATGGTTGTGAGTAGCATGGGAATGCATGAAATGAATAATAAGAAAATAGGGATAGTTGATTCAAATTTGCATGAAGGGAGGGTGCATAGGAAAATGGATGATTTAAATTTCTATGGGGATGGAGTCTTTTACACTCCTCATGACTTGTAATCAAACCCCATATACTCATAAATATGGAAGGTGGACTTCCCCACCAATCTCCACTTGCATCTAGTGATCGATGGTTGGGTTTTAATAAGGAAAATGGTGAAAAGGTGTAAGTTAGGAAGCTTGGGATTAATTATCATCCGCTTGGACCCCCCTTTATTCTTCCCTTCTATTCGACTCATATCCCTCTCATGTTCTCTACAACCATCCTTGGACCTTTATATTATTTTTTGAAACAATATTTACATATATTGAGAACGCCATGACAAGTATACCTCGTGGTATATGAAAATAATATTTACTGCAATACATGCTTAGACATTCACTAGTTGGACTTGGCCTTGAGATCCACACTATGATTCCATACAAGACATTTACATATGGGGTCATTTGATCTAATCTCATATAGCTTGACTCCTGTTATTATAACCATTTGTTTACCATTTGACCCCAACACATCCAAAGGGTCTAAATTATAATAGTACATTCCCATCCCTATTTGAATTACACCATCCATGATGAAGCTTGCAACTAGAACAAAAATCAATATGTATCTTTCATGGCATCCTCCATCTCCCATGTAGCATCATCTAGGCCAAAGTGATTCTATTACACCTTTACTGATCCGATGGCTTGATTTCAAAGCATTGTTACCTTGTTTTTGAGTATGTATAGTGGCTCTACTTGGAACTCATCCTCTGGTTTCACTTGAATCATAGTTGAATCAATCATGTAGTTAAAATCATGTACACATTTTTTAAGAAAAGAAATATGGAAAACATCATGAGATTTAATATTAATAGGTAATGCAAGTCTATATGAAACCATCCATATTCTATCTAGGATTTTAGATGGCCCACAATATCTAGTTGACATCTTGGCACAAATTCCAAGCTTCAAGGAACTCTTCCTTGATTTTAATTTAAGGTAAACACAATCCCCAACTTTGAATTCTCCGTGTATCCTATTCTTATATTCATAACTTTTTGTTGTTCTACCTTCAAATTATGTCTATATCTAGTATTGTTCCATTTACTTGATCATCTCCATCTCGAGCATAATATTATTAACTGGGTTATCCCAACTTACTAGAGTACTACATTTCCTCCCATATGGAGCCTCTGAGAGACTCATTTTAAATGATGCATGTTTCAACTCAATTTATTTTCATAAAAAGTACACTTATCATGTAAATCCAGGGTCAGTAAACTTGTGAGGCACAATCACTGTATGTGAGGGAACTAGCTTCAAAATACAGACTAAGTAAGAAAACCAATCCTGAAAGTAAACGCCAACTAATCTAGGAAGTGTAGTCTAGCCTAATATTTAAAACTTCAAAACAAGTCTAATTCTTTCAACCTTAGGTCATCATTGTTCCACTGTTAGGAAATTAGGCTGCAAAGTGACTCTTTACACCAATACTCTGTCAACTAGTGAGGTTAAAGGTTTTGAGAGAAGGTTCTAACATATATGCAAAATTAAAAGACTTGAAATAAATGTTATCTCTACTTAAACTGTTGCAATGTAAAGCCAAATTCTAATTAATCAATCCAACAAGAAAGTAACTAATCTTCTCAACCAAGAAACAAAAGATTACACAGGAAGAATATCAGGTTGTGAGGTGAAATATGCCTTCAGAAAGGCCCACACAACAATGTTCTTTTCACTAATGTAGGTTATTGGTTAAAGAATAAATTCTAATGACACAAGCACACAACTCACTTAGATCTACTTAATTGATCAAGTATCCATTAGTGTCTCACATGTAGAAGGATTAGGTTGTAGTGGCTTTAGCCTACTCTCTTGGGTGGATTAAATACTTGCAACAATACTCTAATGACTCCTCAATTCTTACTCCCATCAAAAAATTAGTTCTAAGTGTTTAAGAATAAAGAAAACCTTCATGAAAATGCTACAAGAAATAAAATTTTGTAACTAGAAATGAAGCAATGAACAATAAATAGTGATCTAAAACTTATGGATAGTGAACCATTAGCATACAAGTAAAGAGTTAGTAACGAGTATAAACAATGGATATATAAAATAATATTAAAAGGAAATCAAATAATATATACCAACAATAAAGCTACAACAAATGTACATAGAAAACAATGATCCACATGATGAAGAATGGGGGCCCTCCAAGCCTTAAAATGTACATTCAAGAACTTATCAGCTAAAACAAATCATTATAGCTTCATATATTAATGAAATAAACTGGTACAAAACTTTAAAGAGTCTCTTGGGAACCAAAAGCTTCAACACCAATTCAAAACTAGAAATCTGATTCTCTATGTATCAAAGTATCCATATGTTTTTGTATATATACATCATGAAATGAAACTAAAATACTATTAATCCTCAAACCAACTATCTAAATATGATCTTATCCATCTATTCAACTCAAATTCATCCTTTGGAGTGTTGAAAATCGTGAAAAATCATGTGTGGTTGAGATCTAGCCGATTTTTTTGCTAAAACATGCCATTTTCTAGCAAAGTAGGTGCGTTGATTGTGTGTTGACCGGGAAAACATGAGGAAGTTTTCGTACGCCCAGGAGGTCACATTCCATGCCATGAGACAAAGAAAAAACCCAAGTCTTCATTTTTCCTATCTCGGCCTGCACAAATCTTAATGACATAGAAATTACAAGAACAAAATTTTTCTAGTAAACAAAACTGATAAAACCCAAATTTAACTATTTCAAAATGTTGATTTTAATAAATTAAAAATAAAATAATTGTTTACCTATTTATGGCTTAAAAATTTATTTATTGAGCTGAAGTGAGTGGAGAAAGTGGTGAAATGGTGAGGTATAAAGGAAACAAGTTTGTCAGTTAAAGGCCTTTTAGTTGTCAAAACAAAGTGCTGACATTTTGCCCCAGACTTATTCTTTTGCATGACCTCATGCAAACCAAAAATTTGACAAATTCGTGTTTTGTCCTCTTGTTTAGATAACAACTGCATCTCTAAGTGAGACATCCACATTAAATGTGGAGGTTCTTATTAGTTCTCTTCTTCCATCTTTGTGTAGTTTTGACCTCTATCTTTTCAACTTGTGGCTCCTCATGTCTCCTCAATTTGTATCTCTTTGAAGGTTGGGCTACTATTTGAGTTTGTCCATGAAGGAGTTTATGATTTTATTCCTTTAACATTTTAAGTTCTTCTTTGAGCTGCTTATTCTCATCTCTTATCTGGGCACTAGTTTTCTTCAGGAGTTCATTTTCAGATTTTATGTGCTTTTCCAATATCATTATTTCTTTGATTTATTCCTTTAGTTTTCTGATCTTTCTTTTCTTCTTTTTCACCTTTGATATTGCAAGCAATGTAGATAGTGGTACTTGGTTTTCTCCCAATCCTAAAGACTCAATTGGCATGTTTTCATTCATTTCATCAAATTTTGGAGAAACTTCCTTTTCTATGGCCGTTGTTTGCATGCTTCTGGCTGTAGAAGGCTCTCCCAAGTCTTGGTCAATAATCATCAATGGTAGTTTGAATGATAAGGAAGGATTTATATATTCTTTCTCCAAGATATCTACATAATCATAAAATTTATGGTAGCTTCTATCAATCTCAAGTGTAGGCCTTCTTGTTTTTCAGTACCCTGTTCTATGTTGCTTGGCAATGTTCTTGAACCCTTTGTCTTTTTATTTGTTCTTTTCAAGCTGCTTGGTCCTTGCTCTTGTCATTCTTGGATGAATTGAAGATTCACCCATTTATTTCCCTTTCGTTTGTTTTTTCTTTTCTCTCTTTTCCTTTCCATGCTTTGTCTAGAATCTTGAGGCACCTCTTCAATTGCATCATCCACTTCAACTTCTATAGTGTTTCTTGGCACATCTTCTAAAACTTCAAATCGATTGTCAACTAGAAATTCAGGCCACACAATCCACTGCTTCTCTAATTCATGTGTGATGATCATATTTATCAGTCCATGATGATAGATGGATATTTCTAAGTTCTTAGTTTGTATTTGTATAACCCTTGCCATTTTTGTTAAACTCCGGAGCAAGCAATATGAAAGATTTAATGGCTTCTCTTCACTCAAATGTGCCAACATGCTTATGTGATATAAGAAAATGAAACTAAACCTTCCCTCATAGGTTATATATTTATGGATAAAAAATGCGATGGCCTTCCAAATATCTTTGAGCCAAAGCCTTGGGACACCTGCTGGCCAATTCAAATCATTTTTCCTGTTTCTTAATAAAAAGGGTGTCCAAACCATCTCCTCCATACTTTTGTTTTTGAACCATTTTTCTCATATTTGTGGCAAGATGGTAATTTGGGAAATGAGATGCTATGCAATATGTAAAGTCAAATTACCTATATGTTCTTGTTCCCCATCAAAAGTTTGTGCAAATCCTCTTGTAACCTCTATGTAAACTCGACCAACTTTCTCTTCTCAAAATCAGCTTACTCTTTGGATGAATGCTCTCAAGATCCACCTCAGATGGTTCAAATATGACTTCCATTGTATTTTGAAAACCTTTCCTTCTTTATGCTATGTTTTGAAACTATGTCTCAAGTTTTTCATAGTCTTCAAGCTTAGATTTCTTATAGTTGCAATATGAGTTATTGCCTTCAAACTTGTTCAATATATACCTTGTTTCTAGGCTTTGTTTTCACAATTGAAATATAACTTTGTTTTCAAGCTTAAATTTATTGTTTTTATGTATGCTCTGTCCTCATATAACTTTGTTCTCCAGCTAGATTTTACTATCTTTATGCTCTATCCCCAATTAAGGTTTTCACTAGTGAAATTCTAAGTGATAAGTGTAAAAGTTTTGAAGAACAATTGATTCTTGACAGACCCCAAATCTTGTCTTTATACCTACAGTTTAGGAACAATTTTTATCTTCATTAGACTTGCAACATAAAGGGGATCTCCCAATATTTTGTTTCAGTTAATAAACTAATACGATACTCCCTTTTCAAGTGCTATTTTGGTTATGAATCTATTTGAAAAGGGTTACTCATCTTGATTCATATAAGACAAAGATAGAAGATTTTTGTTGACAATAAATTTATGCTATTTCATTT
>ML799948.1:221227-243724 GCA_009831015.1 Picea engelmannii | reverse complement strand
TTAATAAGGCCTTTCAATAAAATAGAATAAGGCGGATGTAAGAAGACCTAATAGAAGCTTCCACTTCTAGAAGGATCTTCCTCTAGATGCTTCTCTTAATAGACATATTTAGTATAAATAAGGGTCAAGGGTATGAGAACCCTGGCTTGGAGATTATTGTAACAGAGCGCTGCTCGATTGGAGGTTGCCCCCTCGAAGAGGCATGTGAACATTTCTTTCTGAATCAAAGTGCTATTTCTATTGCTATTGTTATACCATTTATGTGTATTTTGAAGATTATGTTGGATATTTTACTGTTATTCTGCCATTTCTAGCATTTTATTTCTGTTCTGCATATTTTATATATCTGGTATCTTGCAAAAGTCCAGTGAAATAGAGATACTATATGAACATCAGACAAAAATCTTCTTCTCTTGAAACAAGATGACCTGTTTGAATTCTGTTTTAATTTCAGAATATGAAAAAGAACTGCAAATTGTTGTATAGTAAACTTTGGAACAAGAAAATGACTACTGCAAGCTGTTGATGATACCATAAACCATATAGTATTCACATATAACTCTTATTGGTACAATTCAATCTATGTGAATGGATTTACTTGAATTTGAACATAGAAATAATTCATTGGATTACTGACCAGTAATGTAAATAATTAACCAATTTGAGATAACTCACCAGTGATTACAATGAGTGTCAAGGTACCTAAGTACACCTTGATAGGAACTAATGGTTATGTTGGAGTCAAGTCACCTGCAAGATCTGTCAATCAAGATACCTTGATGAATTGCAATGGTTGAGAGTGAGGAGGCTTTCCATTGATGTATAAAAGTCCCAAGGTACTTATAAACATCTATAATATCAATCCTAGATGATGTGTTGGACTCGATGGGATGATATTTTCCGGAAGGTGGGCCTTAAGGAATCCCACATCATCCATCATGAGCAAAAGACAAATGTTTTTGAAGAACAAAATGAAGGACTGTACCAACATTAATATACAAAATTTATTATGGATCTTGCCATCCGTAAACTTGGTTTTCAAGCAAGGTTCATATCTAAATATGCTAGAAATATGGTTTTCACAGTTAAACTTTTTTTTTCTCTTTACTATTTTTTTCATTCTATTTTTCTATGCTATCCTACCCTACTAAAAGAAGAAAAACCTCCTTCAAGTGTAGGAATAATTCCAGTGCATCCATTCACGTAAGAAGATATCAATTACGCTCATATCCAAATCTTAAAAATGTACCTTGATGATTATCCAAATATGAGAGGCCAACTTCTGTAGTAGAGATAATTCCAAGAAATGTTGAAATATGGAGTGATGTTGCAAACCGATGACTGATTGAAACCAAACTTCAATATAATCCCTATTTCGTTGATTTCCTGTAGCTCTCATGTCATGAATTACTTCAAAAAATTGATCATCATTCAAAAATCGATCCTTATTGCCATCAACAAATCAGTTTTAAGTGTTTAAGGATAAATAAAACCTTCATTAAAATGCTACAACAAATAAACTATTATAACCATAAATTAAGCAATGAACAATAAATAGTGATCTAAAACTTATGTATAATGAACGATTAACATATAAGTAAAGAGTTATAAATGAGTATAAATAGTTGATATATGAAATAATACGAAAAGGAAATCAAAGAATATATACCATCAATAAAGCTACAACAAATGTACATAGAAAAAAATGATGCACAATATGAAGAATGGGGGCCCTCCAAGCCTCAAACTGTACATTCAAGAAATTATTCGCTGGAAGAACTTAGTATTGATCCATATATTAATGAAATAAACTAGTACAAAACTTGAATGAGTCTCTTGGGAACCAAAATCTTCAACACTAAGTCAAAACTACGAAAAACGTTCTCAGGTTAAATGATTTTTAGTTATCAAAACAAAGTACTAACAACATGATGCCCATTGTTACTTGCAAACTTTACAAGATGTAGACAATTCTCTATTTTGATGGTTTATCCATCACATACACATGAAGCATGTCTCCAAAAACTTGATTTACTCTATTAATTTTCCCATCTATTTGTAGATGGGAAGGTAAGAAATTTATCTTGTTTCTCAAGCCTTAAAAAATACTTCCAAAAATTTGAAGTAATCCTTGTCTGATACAATTGTTGTGGTCATCCCATGCACCCTACAAATTTCTATCATGGAAATATTTTCAATGTCTGTTTCCTTATAAGTAGACTTTATGGGAATGAAATGAAAAACCTTTCTTAATTTATCAACCACAACAATGATGGCATCGTGTTGCTTCACTATATTTAGCAACCCAATATTTGTTATTACTCCCATTTCCAATCTAGAAGTGGCAAAGGTTTCTTCATTATCTTTAGCAACCCAATAACTGTTATTACCTCCCATTTACTGGATGTTGATGCTCAACCTTCACCTGTTGACATTCCGTACACCTTGCATTGCATTCCACAACATCCTTTTCATTGTAAGCTAAAAATATTGCTTCCTAACAACTGGTAGTGTGGATGGCCATAATATGGTCTCTTATGGATTTCATCCATGATGATTTCTCTTAAATCTATTGATTTGAGAATATACATTTTTTTATTGTAAGTAAGAAGCTCATCTTCACTCAACTGATAAAATTCATACTTCTGCTCCAATTTCTCTTGTTGCAGTCCAATTATCACCTAAACATAATACCCATTAGTAGCAAGGGACTTTATTACTCTTTTCCTCAAATTTAATTTGCAAATATTGATCTTTACCACATGCATTTTCCCACTAAGTGCATCTACCGATTTGTTGTTGGAACATCATGCATTGATAGTTCATCACACATCTCATGGGTTTAGTCGGTCAAGAGGTCGACCAACATCTGGAGACAGTTAGTTGGGCAATTGACCAACACACTACACTAGTCGGTCGAGTAGTCGACATGCCTGTTGGTCGGACAATTGTTTAGAAGTCGAAGATATTTGGGCGGTGTATTGACCAGCCCAAAAATCGAATATAAGTTGGACATGTAGGAGGTTGGGTCAAGCATCCTTGTCGAGTCAATTCGATAATGAGGGATTGGCAGAGTTAATTCTCACAACCGATGATTATATGTGGAAAAGATCTTCTAGATTCTATGGAAGTTGGTTAGATATTGAAGCTATAAAAAGAAGACCCCTTCAACCATTATTATCATGGAGATTGTGCAATAGATCATGAAGATCAAAATGTGCAACATGCATTGTGATGTTTTGATCATAGTGCACTCTGCTTAAGTGCTGTAACAATGACTCTAGACACCACCCTTTATCTTAGAAATTGTTGTTCCTCTTCGATTATCTATAGTACTATATTTTATGTTTCATGTCGTGTTCCACCCTATTACCCAACATGGTATTAGAGTCGATGGTTTAAAACCTCGACCTATTATCTGTGAATCTTGTTGAGTTGGATCTATTGTGTGATTGAATTTTATTGGAATGTTTTGAAACATGTCAGTTTCTATCTAGATATCGAAGATGGCTTTGAATATTGATCATGGTTTTATGAACAAATCAAATTATGCAGTATGGGCACTAGATATGAAGACCCTACTGAAGAGAAAAGGATTATGGCAGTATATGAAGGTTTCAATTCCAGATCCAACAAAATATCAAGCAAAGTTTGTTGTTGATGGTAAGAAGGATGAGGCTGTAGGGGTCATCACGACCTACATATGACGAGAGATTTTATTTCACCTCAGTGTAATTGACTACCCTCATCAAGTCTGGAAGAAGATGAAGTCATTTTTTAACCGAGTCGACAAGAGACACATTGTGCAGTTGGAGAAAGAGTTGATCTCTCTCGATCCTCATTCTTTTGAACGAATGGAGGACTATATGGTGTGTGTCAAAGAAATCTAGTTGAAATTGGGTGAATGTGGAAAGAACTATCAAAGGAAGGATGGAAAACTCATCGAGATGGTCATGATGAACTTGAGAATACCATTCAACATGTTTGTGTCAAATTTCCACACCAATTGGAAAGGACATAAGGAATATGCTAAGGATTACACCCTTGAAGCTTTTTTTGGTATTTTGATTATTTATTAGCACATAATGCTTGAAAAAGGAAATATTGGTGGAAAAACCATGACCATTTTCTCAAGGGAACGGGGAATATGGATCCAAGGGATAGAGTATGGTTTGATGCCTCTACATAGAAAACTGCATACCACAACCAAAAACCTTAGAGACATACTGATGCCCCCCAGCGAAGTCGAAATAAGAAGACATTTCGGTTCTATGGAAATATTGGACATGTGGAGAAAGTATGTTATAAGAAGAGAGATGATTTAGAGAAGACAATTCAATGCCTTGAAGGATACATGTCTGATATACCCCAACCCGCTAATAATTTCACCTTCCAAGTCATAACTTCCCATACCTTTTTGTCTCATTCTACATAGAATGAATGGGTAGTTGACTCTGGGTGCACTCGTCACATGGCTAAGGATGCCTCCTTGTTCACGTGGTTGGATGAAGCTAAGGAGAGGAAAATATATGTTGCTGATAATTTTTCTTTGGTTGTTGCTGGTTAGAGTGATGTTGCTTGTCGACATGGGAAGATTTTCGACATTTATCATGTGCCAAAACTTAAAGCCAATATGTTGTTTGTTTCTCAGCTAACAAAGACAGGTAAGATTGTTGAATTTTAGCTAGATCATTTCTATGTTCATGATTTGAATAACGACAAGTCGATTGTCACTGGTGGGATTCTTGACCTGACAAAGAACTTGTACAAATTTCATGACACGAATCGACCTAACACTGAATCGACTACAGTTTTTGCTCACATCGACGAGTGAAGTCGAATCTTGCATGAGCGACTCAAACATATGAATTCCCAAAGTCTGCAAGCACTAACAACTTAGAACATGGTTTCTAGTTTATCGAAGGTGTTTCCCCTTAAAGGAGTCTTTAAGGGAAGTGTGCTTGGAAAGCATCATCATGCACCATTCAAATCTGGAAAAGTGTGGTGAACACAAAAATTACTAGAACTGGTTCATAGTGATGTCTCCTGCATCAATCTACCTTCACTTGTAGGTGCAAGTTACATATTGACTTTCATTGATGATTTCTCTCTCTTTACATCGGTTTACTTTATGAATAAAAATAACCTGGTCTTTGAAGATTTCAAGGAGTTTTGGGCCTTTGATGAAAAGAAATGTGGTCAAACCATCAAATTCCTGAGATCAGACAATGGTGGTGAGTATGTCAATCGATATTTTAAAGAATACCTCCTTCGATATAGCATTGATTGGCAACAGTCGGTTCCTCACACACCTTAGTAGAATGACATCACATAATGTTAGAATTGAATGTTAGTTGAAATGGATGGATAAACATATCCCTCCTTGATTCTGGGCTGAAGCAATGTACTGTGCAAATATCACATCTCGACTAGAGTTGTTCCCTACATGACTCTAGTTGGACCTTGGCCTTGAGATCCACACTATGATTCCATACAAGACATTTACATATGGGGTCATTTGATCTAATCTCATATAGATTGAATCCTATTATTATAACCATTTGTTTACCATTTGAACCCAACACATCCAAAGGGTTTAAAGTAGATTATTACATTCCCGTCCCTATTTGAATTAAACCATCCATGATGAAGCTTGCAACTAGAACAAAAATCAATATGTATCTTTCATGGAATCCTCCATCTCCCATGTAGCATCATCTAGACAAAAGTTCTTTTATTACACCTTTACTGATCCTATGGCTTGATTTCAAAGCATTGTTACCTTCTTTTTGAGTATGTATAGTGGCTCTAATTGGAACTCATCCTCTGGTTCCACTTGAATCATAGTTTAATCAATCACGTGGTTAAAATATTGTACATATTTCTTAAGAAAAGAAATATGGAAAACATCATGAGATTTAAGATTAATAGGTAATGCAAGTATATATGCAACCATCCATATTCTATCTAGGATTTTAGATGGCCCACAATATCTAGTTGACATCTTGGCACAAATTCCAAGCTTCAAGGAACTCTTCCTTGATTTTACTTTAAGGTAAACACAATCCCCAACTTTGAATTCTCCGTGTATCCTATTCTTATATTCATAACTTTTTGTTGTTCTACCTTCAAATTATGTCTATTTCTAGCAACTTATTGTTCCATTTACTTGATCATCTCTGGCTCGAGCATAATAATATTAACTAGGTTATCCCAACTTACTAGAGTACTACATTTCCTCCCATATGGAGCTTCCGAGAGACTCATTTTAAATGATGCATGTTTAAGCTCAATTTATTTGCATAAAAAGGACACTTATCATGTCAATCCAGGGTCAATAGACTTTTGAGGCATAATCATTGTATGTGAGGGAACTTGCTTCAAAATACAGATTAAGTAAGAAATCCAATTCTGAAAGTAATCATCAACTAATCTAGGAAGTGCAGTCTAACCTAATATTTAAAACTTAAAAAAAAAATCTAATTCTTTCAACCTTAGGTCATCACTATTCCACTGGTAGGAAATTAGGCTGCAAATTGAAATATGCCACTAGTTGTGGAGTCTTTACAATAGTACTCTGTCAACTAGTGAGGTTAAATGTTTTGAAAGAAGGTTCTAACATATATGCAAAATTAAAAGACTTGAAAATAAATGCTATCTCTACTTAAACCGTGGCAATGTAAAGCAAAATTCTAATTAATTAATCCAACAAGAAAGTAACTAATCTTCTCAACCTAGACTACAAAAGCTTATTTAGGAAGAATATCAGGTTGTGAGATGAAATATGACTTGAGAAAGGCCCACATAACAATTCTCTTTTCACTAATGTAGGTTATTGGTTAAATCATAAATTCTAATGACACAAGCACACAACTCACTTAGACCTACTTAGTTGATCAAGTATCCATTAGTGTCTCACATGTAGAAGGCTTAGGTTGTAGTGTCTTTAGCCTACTCTCTTGGGTGGATTAAATACTTGCAATAGTACTATGATGAATCCTCAATCCTTACTCCCATCAACAAATCAATTATAAGTGTTTAAGAATAAAGAAAACCTTCATGAAAATGCTACAAGAAATAAAATTTTGTAACCAGAAATTAAGTAATGAACAATAAATAGCGATCTAAAACTTATGAATAGTGAACCATTAGCATACAAGTAAAGAGTTAGTAACGAGTATAAACAATGAATATATAAAAGATTATGAAAATGAAATCAAAGAATATATACCAACAATAAAGCTACAAAAAATTACATAGAAAACAATTGATCGAGGTGGATATCGGTGGCCAACCACCTTGTCCAACTCGCTCAAAACAATTTTCTGACAATTTTGGCAATTTACTATTTTTAGCTGTTTTTAACTTTTGGGGCCATTTTGAGGGCCTAAATGAAGGTTTTTCCGGATAGAGCTTCTCAATGATATCCAAAGGCTATAATTGAGCCCCCACAATGAATCTCCTCGATGATACCTTTCCAATGGGTTATCATGCGCCTAAAACGACGATCGTATGCAAAAGTTATGGCCCTGGGAAGTTGATGTACTAACTTACCCAAACGGGGCCCACATGACTATTGGCGCTTCATCTCCTAGGGTTAGGTTTTTGGAGGTCTAGGGTTTTTGACATTCCTGTTTATTGTAAAAATGCCTTTAGAGACTCATTGTAGTCATCTTCTTGCGAATGAGTGCAGCCATCATATCTCTTCTTAGAGATAAGCCACCACCATTCCAGCAAGCTTGTTTTCCACTACATTTTATAGTTTCAGCTTATTTCCTTATTGAATAGAAAACCAATTTTACTGTATCTCTATTATTCTATGTTAAGAATATTTTAATAATCTGTATTCATTTCGTTCTGCTCATAAAATCCAGATCAGTGGTATCAAAGCGGCCCACTCCTTGTCATCTTAATGCATGTCCCCAATGAGGTCAGGATATAAAGAATTGGGTCTTGAGCTTGTTTCTCTTGAGCATAAAATCTCTCGCACACCCAAGATACCTCTCATGGCAGGAGAAAATAAATATGACAAGACAGGAGATCCTTTCAAAATGTTGCTTGAGGAAGCCCTCACGCAACAAAGGAACGAGATGATGGATAGTTATGCACAAATCCTTTGACGACTACCAACATGCGATGCATCTTCCTCGAGTGGAGGCGTCAACCCCTTCAAGGTACAAATCAACTTCTATATTCCTATATTTGAAGGTCAGATAGACGCAGATGCTATAGACAAGTGGTTGAATCTACTAGAAGGGTATTTTTCTATCCATAACTTTTCGAATAGAGAAAAGATTACTTTTGCACTCCTCAAAGCCGTTCCCCATGTCAAAGATTGGTGAGAAACTTTCTGTGAGAAAAAGGAAACATAGGAAGCCTCATTATTTACAGTCATAGCCACTTGGAAATCCTTCAAGGATGCTATTAAGAAAAAATACTACCCTATCGGAAGTTATGACAACTTGTATACCAAATGGACCACACTGCGACAAGAAAGAGACCATGCAGTGCCAGAGTTCACAAATATCTTCCATACCTTGCGCACCAAGTTGGGTATCAAATATTTAGAGTGACATTTGGGGCTCAAGTATCGCGACACTCTGCATAGATACATCCAGACCAAAATGTAATTTTTGGACATTTCGTCCTTTGGCATGGCCTACCGATATGCTGTCAAAATCGAGTAGAAGCTCAAACAAAAGACACGACAATTTCGGCTCAGGAACCCCTCAAAACAAAAGCAAGGAAGGGGTGGTCCCAACCCATAGAAAAAAGGACAAAGAAAATATGGACAATATCAAGACAACCATTCCAAGCCACAAACAAAGAAGGACACTAGAAAGACAAAGACAAATACTGGGAAGTTGTGCGACTTCCACAAGAGCCCTTGGCATAATACTGCTGACTGCTGCTCAAAGAAGTCAGTGGTGGACGAAGTGAAAGCCTCTAAATAATATGTGGGTTTTGACTATGAGTCAGAACCACAAAGGGGAAGATGGATCATTGACATGAAACCCATTGCCACCATTGCCACCGCCAAGCTCCATCCTGGTGAACCGGACGAGCCAGAAGAAGGCGAGCACCTCTTCCATTCACAGATGTGGGTAAAAGGAACCTCGTTTCACTTCATCATTGATAGTGGTATCCAGAAGAACCTCATCTCAACAGAGGTTGTCAAGTGACTGTCCCTGCGGACAATGCCGCACCCACAACCCTACACCATTGGATGGCTCTGCCAAGGAAGTGATCTCCGCATCAACCAACAATGTCGACTGTCGTACGATATCAAGCCCTTCAAAGATGAGGTATTGTGTGATGTTTCTCTTCTCAAAGTTTGTAATGTTCTTTTGGGCCAACCTTATTTATGGAAATGTCATGCTGTATATGAGTCCAGGCCTCATAGTGTTATTATTACTTTGAACAGGAAATTGTATAGGATACTTGAGGCAGTCCCTCCTAGTGCTATTTCCTTGATCTTTTCCAAGAAATGAAAGAAGGTCATCTCTCATATCAAGAAATTTGTCTTCTTCGTGATTCTCTCTCAGAGTGAGCGAAAGATCGCAACCACATCCAGGGCCTCCACGACCGATATCTCCACTCAAAAGAAGCAAGTGGACAAGGTCGTGGAAGAATAATCAAATATCTTATCCTCTCCTACTGGGGTACCTCTGCACTACTAGGTCAAGCATCCCATCGATTTGACCCCAGGTGCACCGCTACCCAATGGTCCAGTCTACTGCCACTCTTTGTTAGAAAATGAGGAGATCAAGAGGCAGATCCAAGAACTGCTCCACAAGGGGCACATACATCCCAGCTCATCGCCTTGTGGGAGCCCAATCGTGCTAGTGCAGAAGAAAGAAGGGACTTGGTGACTCTGCATTAATTACCGAGCCCTGAATAAAATTACAGTCTGAAACTGATACCCAATTCCCCGAATTGACGACCTCCTTGATCAACTCAGGGGGAAAAATACTTCAGTAAGATTGATTTGAAGTCTGGCTACCATCAGGTCCCAATAGTACAGACAAATGTACGGAAGACCCCATTCAAGGCAAAATAAGGTCTTTTTGAATGGTTGGTCATGCCCTTTGGTTTGAAAAATGCTCCAACAATTTTTATGAGGATGATGGACGATATCCTATGAAATTTCACCAATAATTTTGTAGTGGTGTATCTGGATGAAATCCTCATCTACAACAAGACTTGGGTGGAACACTTACAACATATTCAACAGGTTTTGCACACCCTACGGCAACACAAACTATATGCAAACTTGGAAAAATTCTCCTTCGACATGGAGAGGGTCCATTAGTTAGGCTACATCGTTGATCATCATGGTGTGCATGTGGATCCAAAAAATATCCAAGTCATCCGTGACTGGCCAACGCCAACCACATTCACTGAACTTCGATGCTTCTTGGGCCTCACCAATTTATATCGCATGTTCATGTTGGGATTCTCTCATATCGCATGGGACCTCAACCAAGTAACCAGGGGGATACCACTTGATCCGTAGGATCTTTTAATGACTTATGGTTGAGTTTTAATTTTGCATGCGTTAATTAACCATTTGAGAAAACTTAGTGAAGAATGAGGAAAGAAGAGGAATTATGACAGCCATATATACATTTGCAGATCTAAAATGAAAGAATAAACAACAAACCATAACACGCAGATTGATAATGGAGTTCAACACAACTTTGCCTACTTCTCCAGGCCTTTTCTCTGTGGGGGAGGCTTCTTTATTTCCATTCAAAAGCTCAAAAGTACATCGCTGCAATGCCAAATGGCTACAAGACTGATCTGGTCATGTTCGTCCAGATCTCTAGAACCATGCAAAGAAAACGGCATGCAAAACGGACGTCCAGAGCTCTCAGAAATGGTCCGACAACATCTCCTCCTCAAAAGCTTCTCTGCCTCAAACTGGCTTTGGCTTGGATTCTCCTCAGCATAACTCTACTCTGAATGCCCTCAAAGCTGCCTCCATGGCCTCAAACAGGCCTTGGTTATATAGTCAGGAAGGTAGTTTCTCATCTCCAACTTCCTCCAAGAAGTTAGGCTCCAAAACTACCCAATAACTCCCAAAAATGGATTAATTACATTAAAAATGGGCTTAATTAATAACTAAAACTCAAAAATTGGTTAAAAACCCACTTTTCTAACTATAAATTGGGCCTAGCCCCCAAACCATGGCGCGCGCCCCTCTTGAATCGGTCATATGGGCTCCATATGGCCAAGCGCTAGCCCAAAGGGCTAAGTGCTGGCCCTTGTTCGGCATTGATACCTGGTTCTGTGGGCGGTTATAGGCCCACGAGCCTAACTGTTACATACGCCCGCGTGCTCTATTGGATCAGCTTCCGGGTCACATGGCATATGTTATACGATCGTGGCTTAACACAAACCCCCGTGCTGTTGGTTATGCGTTTCACCTCCAATGCCGCGCTCCGGGTTCTATGGTGGGGTCACATGATGTCGAGGGCTGGGGCTTAGGCCCCGACCCTTTTCCTGCCAAACCAAACTTCACACCACCTTAAATAATATTTCCACCGTTTACGTAACAAGTCACAATTGGTGGTATAGTGGTTGGGTGTAGTTTGTTAAGGCGAAGCCCATGGGGAGGTCCAGGGTTTGAATCCCCTGGACTCCATAAGATTTTGACAAAAACCATATTGACCAATACCGGGGTGCCACGTGGTAGCCCTTGACTGGGCCACGTGGCACCTCTACATCCAACCGAACAATGCCACGTGTCAACCGATGATTCATCCACGTCAATAGCCGTATTGCCTCGTCAACCTTGCCACGTCAATCACCACGTCATCTTTCGTACTGTCCAGTCACCTTGCCATGTCACTCACTGTACTACCCAGTCATCTGACACGTAAGTTGCTGACATCATCCCGTGCCACGTGTCACCCTTACAGTGGTGACACATGTCACCTCGAGATAGGTCCAACCGTATGACCAAATGTCCAAATTTTCCTGACACGTGTCATCACCTGGAGGTGCCACATGTCATCTGTATGGACCTGCCACATTAGTGTACGGACATGCCACGTCAGCATCCGTACGGACTGTACGGATTGCACAGTCAACAAATTTTTTTTTTGCCTGTTTGACTTTTTAGACAGAATGAGATATCTTCTCCATACGGATTTCGTTTGACAAAGTAAATATACCATCGAAATTAGGAAGACGAGACAGACGCAATGGAATAGGTTTCGTCACATTTCGAGCACTTTCATTTTTGAGCATTTTTCAAGCCCTGTCAGGCTTCTGGATCCAATTTTGGATCAGGCGGTAAGGAAAATTTTTTGTGGGGCCTGTCCCAACAACAATCCTTCGATGACTTGAAGAATCATTTTTTCTCATCCCCAGTACTTTCATTACCATACCTGCAACATCCCTTTGAGATCAAGACAAATGCTTCAGACTATGTTGTGTGCGCTTTTCTCACTCAACACGAACACCCCGTGACATATCATAGTGAGACACTATTAGATGTTGTCCATAATTACCCTACTTATAAAAAGAAATGTACTCCATTGTGAAATATTTCCACCAGTGGAGACATTATATTCTTGGGAAGGAATGATCACAAGCCACTACAGTTCATGCAGACCCAAGGAAATTGCAGAATGACTGCCATCAAAAGTGGTCCACATACTTACATCAGTTCCACCTCAACATCAATTATAAAACAAGAAGTACCAACTGAGTTTCTGATTGCCTCAACTGACCTCTCGTCGTGACACTCCCCATGGTGCTAGACTCTTGCAGCCATGAGACCTTTGGATGGCCCCACCTCTATGAGACAGACCCTGAATTCTCCACCGCCTACCAAATGTTGGGCGCCAACTCAGTGGTCGCTAATTTCCATCTTCAAGATGGGTTGTTGTGTCATTTGGGCCATATCTGTGTTCCATCAAGTGAGTGTGTGAAGCTAATTTTGGAAGCTCACTACAGTCAGGTGGCAGGACACTTTGGTGTCGAAAATATAGTTGCAGTGTTGCAGGAACATTTCTACTAGACGAAACTTCAACGACAAGTATATCAGGTCCTGCACTGCTTGTGCTATTGCCAAATCGACCATTAAGAAACAGGGCCTGTACACCCCTATGCCTACTCCTGATAGGCCATGGGAATCCATCTCAATGGACTACATGTCGGGCCTCCCATCCACCAAGAGGGGAAATGACTGTGTTTTTGTGGTTATTGATCGCTTTTCCAAAATGGCGATTCTAACCGCCTGTAAGAAGAACATCACAACAGAAGCCACTGCCAAGATCTTCTTTGAATGAGTATGGATACATTTTGGGATCCCACAAACCATTATATCAGACCATGATAGTCAGTTCCTCAGCACATTCTGGTTGAGCCTCTGGTCACTGCTGGATACCAAGCTCACCAAATCCATTGCCTTCCACCCCCAGACAGATGTCCAAACTAAGGTCATCAATCGGATGATCGTACATATCATACGCATGTACAATTCAAACAACCCCGCACATGGGATGATAGTCTTCCCTATGTCCAACATAGCTACAACCGAGCCCTGCATAGCTCAACTGGCCACATCCCCTTTCAGGTGGGGTTGAGATTTCAACCATTTGGCCCCATGGATGTTTTACAACCCCTGGTGACCACCTCGACCGGCTCATCCCCTGCTCCACTAGAATATGCCAAAGCCACCCAGTTCATTGAGAGGATCCAACACATCCACCAACAGGTTCAGGATATTCTACAGAATTCTAATGCCAAGTACAAGCAACACCATGATCAACATCGGGTGCCACATAAGTTTCATGTGGGAGACAAAGTTTGGTTGCACTTGCAGAAAGAACGCCTTATAGTCACCCATACAAAGCTTCACCTACTCTGTTATGGGATATGCACCATCACCAAGGTTGTGGGTGACAATTCTTTTGAGCTCAACATTCCCCCTTTCCTTGGCCTGCACCCAGTCTTCAACGTGGCTCTCCTTCGACCATATTTCCCACCATTAATGGACACCTATGAGATAGCAGAGAAATTGACACCAACAGAGATCAACCCTGATTGCATGCAACAAGATTCCAATGATTATATTGTGGACACACAGATCAAGGGCACTCGACAACAAAGTTTCCAACTTTATCGAGTCGTCAAAGCAGGGCAACTCCTGCACCAAGGCAAGTGGCTCACCCAGGCCCAAATTTAATAGAAATTTCCTCATTTGATGGGGGAACTCAACGAAATGGAGACCATTGCTTCCTAAAGAGGCAGTATTGATCCATGTGGATATCGGCAGCCACCCACCTTTTCCAACTCGCTCAAAACAATTTTCTGGCAATTTTGGCAATTTACTATTTTTAGTAGTTTTTAATTTCTGGGGCCATTTTTAGGGCCTAAATGAAGATTTTTTTTGGATCGAGATTCTCAACGATGGATGAAGGATCTAATTGAGCCCCCAAAATGAATCTCCTCAATGATACCTTTCCAACGGGCTATTGTGCACCTAAAACAGAGTTTGTTTGCAAAAGTTACGACCCCAGGAAGTTTGATGTACTAACTTACCCAAATGGGGCCCACATGACTTTTGGCGCTTCATCTCCTAGGGTTATGTTTTTGGATGTATAGGGTTTTTGACATGCCTGTTTATTGTAAAAAGGCCTTCAAATCCTCATTTTAATCATCTTCTTGTGAACGAGCCCAACCGTCACATCTCTTCTCAGAGATAACCCGCCACCATTCCAGTAAGCTCGTTTTCCGCTGCATTTTACAGTTTCAACTTATTTCCTTATTGAATAGAAAACAAATTTTACTGTATCTTTGTTGTTTCGTGTTAAGAATATTTTAATAATCTGTATTCATTTCATTCTGCTCATAAAATCCAGATCAACAATGATGCACATGATGAAGAATGGGGGCCCTCAAAGCCTCAAAATGTACATTCAAGAACTTATCAACTAAAAAAATTCAGTATAGCTTCATATATTAATGAAATAAACTAGTACAAAAAGTCAATGAGTCTCTTGGGAACCAAAAGCTTCAACACCAACTCAAAACTAGAAATCTGATTCTCTATGTATCAAAGTATTCATATGCTTTTGTATATATACATCATGAAATGAAACTAAAATACTATTAATCCTCAACCCAACTATCTAAATATGATCTTAGCCATCTATTCAACTCAAATTCATCATTTGGAGTGTCGAGAATCATGAAAAATCATGTGTGGTTGAGATCTAGCCGATTTTTTTGCTAAAACATGGTATTTTCTAGCAAAGTAGGTGTGTTAATTGTGTGTTGACTGAGAAAACATGAGGCAGTTTTCGTGTGCCCAGGAGGACACATTCCATGCCATGAAGACAAAGAGCAAAAACCAAGTCTTCATTTCTCCTATCTCAACCTGCGCATATCTCAATGACATAGAAATTACAAAAAACAATTTTTTCTAGTAAACAAAACTGATTAAACCCGAATTTAACTATTTCAAAATGCTGATTTTAATAAATTAAAAATAAAATAATTGTTTACCTATTTATGCCTTAAAAATTTATTTATTGAGATGAAGTGAGTGGAGAAAGTGGTGAAATGGTGAGGTATAAACGAAAAAAATTCATCGGTTAAAGGCCTTTTATTTGTCAAAACAAAGTGCTGACATTTTTCCCCAGACTTATTCTTTTGCTTGACCTTATGCAAACTAAGAAATTGACAAATTCATGTTCTGTCCTCTTGTTTATATAACACCTGCATCCCTAAGTGAGACATCCACATTAAATGTGGAGGTCTTATTAGTTCTCTTCTTCCATCTTTGTGTAGTTTTGACCTCTATCTTTTCAACTTGTGGCTCCTCATGTCTCCTCAATCTGCACCTCTTTGAAGGTTGAGATACTATTTGAGTTTGTCCTTGAAGGAGTTTCTGATTTTCTTCCTTTAACATTTTAAGTTCTTCCTTGAGCTGCTCATTCTCATCTCTTATCTGGGCACTAGTTTTCTTTAGGAGTTCATTTTCAGATTTTATGTGCTTTTCCAATATCATTATTTCTTCGATTTCTTCCTTTAGTTTTCTAATCTTTCTTTTCTTCTTTTTCACCTTTGATATTGCAAGCAATGTAGATAGTAGTACTTGGTTTTCTCCCAATCCTAAAGACTCAATTGGCATGTTTTCATTCATTTCATCAAATTTTGGAGAAACTTCCTTTTCTATGGATGTTGTTTGCATGATTCTAGCTGTAAAAGGTTCTCCCAAGTCTTGGTCAATAACCATCAAGTGTAGTTTGAATGACGAGGAAGGATTTCTAGATTCTTTCTCAAAGATATCCACATAATCATAAAATTTATGCTAGCTTCTATCAATCTTAGGTGTAGGCCTTCTTGTTTTTCAGTACCCTGTTCTATATTTCTTGGCAATGTTCTTGAACCCTTTGTCATGTTATTTGTTCTTTTCAAGCTGCTTGGTCCTTGATATTGTCATTCTTGGATGAATTCAAGATTCACCCATTTCTTTCCCTTTCTTTTGTTTTTTCTTTTATCTCTTTTCATTTCCATGTTTTGTCTAGAATCTTGAGGCACCTCCTCAATTGCATCATCTGATTCAAATTCTATAGTCTTTCTTGGAACATCTTCTAAAACTTCAAATCCATTGGCAGCTAGAAATTCAGGCCACACAATCCCTTGCTTCTCTAATTCATGTGTGATTATCATATTTATCAGTCGATGATGATAGATGGATATTTCTAAGTTCTTAGTTTGTATTTGTATAACCCTTTCCATCTTTGTTAAACTATGGAGCAAGTAATATGGAAGATTTAATGGCTTTTCTTCACTAAAATGTGCCAACATGCTTATGTGATATAAGAAAATAAAACTAAACCTTCCCTCACATGTTATATATTTATCGATAAAAAATGCAATGTCCTTCCAAAGATCTTTGAGCCAAAGCCTTGGGACACCTGCTGGTCAATTCAAATCATTTTTCCCATTTCTTAATAAAAAGGGTGTCCAAAGCATCTCTTCCATGCTTTTGTTTTTGAACCATTTTTCTCATATTTGTGGCAAGTTGGTAATTTGGAAAATGAGATGCTATTAAATATGTAAAGTCAAATTACTTATATGTGCTTGTTCCCCATTAAAATTTTGTGCAAATACTCTTGTAACCTCTATGTTGTATCTCTTGAATTTATAAAAGAAACTCAACCAACCTGCTCTTATCAAAATCACCTTACTCTCTAGATGAATGCTCTCAAGATCCACCTCAGATGGTTCAAATATGTCTTCCATTGTATTTTGAAAACCTTGCCTTCTTTATGCTATGTTTTGAAACTCTGTCTCAAGTTTTTCACAGTCTTCAAGCTCAGATTTCTTATAGTTGTAATATGAGTTATTGTCTTCAAACTTGTTCAATATATACCTTGTTTCTAGGCTTTGTTTTCACAATTGAAATATAACTTTGTTTTCAAGATTAAATTTATTGTTTTTATGTATGCTCTGTCCTCATATAACTTTGTTCTCAAGCTAGATTTTACTATCTTTATGCTCTATCCCCAATTAAGGTTTTCACTAGTGAAATTCTAAGTCAAAAGTGTAAATTTTTTGAAGAACAATTGATTCTTGACAGACCCCAAATCTTGTCTTTATACCTACAGTTTAGGAACAATTTTTATCTTTCTTATACTTGCAACATAAAGGGTATCTCCCAATATTTCGTTTTAGTTAATAAACTAATACAATACTCCCTTTTCAAGTGCTATTTTGGTTATGAATCTATTTGAAAATGGTTACTCATCTTGACTGATATAAGACAAAGATAGAAGATTTTTGTTGACAATAAATTTATGCTATTTCGTTTTGCAACAAAGACAACAACTTTGTAGAAGGAATAATTTTGTTTTGTCACAACAAAAAAAATTCTTTTGCCATAAAGGAAGTAGTTTTTTCTAATCAACAAAACTTTAATAATTTAAATTTCTGTCATATGATAACATTTTGCATGATATGTCTATATAAAACATAAAATTCATTGACTTGTTCAATTCATTGGTGGCTTGTCAAACCCTAGCTTGAACCTTTGGCTTTGTGTAGAGGAAAAATTCCTTGTAAAAAATAATCCCTAATCCTTTTGTATGCAGCGTTATTCTTACTTCAATTTTGCTCAATTTTGTATGCTAAAGGGTTTTTTAATTCTGGCTTATCTTTGACATGTCACTTCTTATACTAACAGGGGAAGATTTTGTCGAATTTCCTCTTCATCTATGAAACCATAGTGTCATTGCTATCTAGCAAAAAGAGTCTGCATACCTATATTTGTTTGAAGAAATCTTTGCTATTGTTTTTTTTTTCCAGAATTTGTTAGAGAAAGGAATTTCTTACTACAACAAATTGATCCAGATTATTTTCGACACGAAATGAGAGTGAAGATATAATAAAACAATGTACAGAGATATCCCAAATATCCAATAATATAATAGAAATGTATAAGAGATGCAACCATAAACACAAAGATACAATAATACACAATTTTCTATTAATGAGCGAAAATGTACAAAGACTGTAAAAATACAGAGTGGAAGACTTGCTAGAATGGTGGTAGCTTATCTCTAAGAAGAGATGTGTCCGCTACTCACATTCACAAGAAGATGATTTTACAATGAGGCTCCAAAGACATTTTTATCATAAATAAAATCCAAAACCCTAACCTTAGAAGATGAAAATCCAACACCTTTGTGGACCCTGTTTTGGGTCGTTTGGTGTATCAACTTCCCGGGGGCATAACTTTGGCATACGATCTCCGTTTGGGGCGCACGATATCTTGTTGGAAAGGTATCATCGAGATTCATTTAGGAGGATTAATTATTCCTTAATCTATCATTGAGAAGCTCAATCCCGAAAAACCTTCATTTAGGACCTCAAAATGGCCCCGAAAGTTTAAATTGCTAAAAATTGTAAATTGCCAAAATTGTTAGAAAACTGTTTTGAGCGAGTTGGAAAAGGTGGGTGGCCACCGATATCCACTTGGATCAATCCTCCCTCCTTAGGAAGAAATGGTATCCATTGTGTTGAGTTCATGGGGGAGAGGGGGAAGCATTTGCTGAATCTAAATCTTTGTGAGTTGCTTGCCTTATTGGAGACGTTGCATTGCTTGGTTTGTGGAAGGCTGCCATGAACCTATTGCTGACATGGTTGAATCTGTTCAACCTGTCGGGCTACATGAGATGTTTGTGTGCAGATGAAATATTTGTGCTTTTCTATAGTCTTTTCGACCCTCTTCTATTGGATATAAAGTTCTTGGGTTGAGGCTATAGTGGTTGCAATATCTTCTTGTTCACCTTTTGAACAAATTGTGAAGAAGCTAAATTTTGTAGTATGATATACTATCTTGCGGCACTGTTTAGGTAGTACAGTAGTTGGATCTACCTCTGGTATTCTGTAGAGATGATCCCCCAAAGTAACAATGACACTACGAGGCCGAGACTCATAAAAAATATGGTGCTTCCACATATATGGCTGGCCCAAGAGAACATCACAGACATCTAGTGGGGAAACATCACATAATACCTCATACTTGAAGGGATGGATGCCGTATAAAAATCGAAATTGCTGGCTGACACAAAGATCTCATCCTTGGAGAATCCACCCAATGTTGTATGGCTGAGGGTGTGGCGTTGTTGACAATACCAACTATTTGACGACCTCTGCTGAGATGAGGTTCTTCTGGCTTTCGCTATCAACAATAAAATGCAGCGGGGTCCCCTTCACCCACATCCGTGAATGAAAAAGGTGCTCTCCCTCTTCAGGATCTGTTGGTTCTTCTGGTTGAATTTCCGCGGTCGCAACAATAGTAGTGGGGTCTACGTAGGTGATATGAATTTTACCAGTATTTTCATAATCATATTCTGAATTAGGGTTCGGATCCTTGTATTTGATCTCAGCCACCAATGACTGTTTTGAGCGAGAATCCTCGGTATTGTGCCAAGGGATTTTGTGGAAATCACACCATTTTCCAGTGTATTTCTTTGTCTTCCTGTGATCCTTATTTTCCTGTGGCTTAGACTGGTTTTCAAGAGGCTGTTTATTAGGGCCGTCTTTATCATACTTTTGTTGTTGCAGATTTGCAGACCCAAACTCCCATTTTTTCTGGTGCTTAAATTTCTGCTCGATTTTAATAGCATATCGATAAGCAGCACCGAGTGACGAGATGTCTAGAAAATCCATTTCAATTTGGATGTATCTGTGTAGATCCCCACGGTATTTCAGAACCAAATGTCGTTCAAAGTCTTTGATACCCAGCTTGGTGCACAAGGTATGGAAGGTATTGGTGAACTCCAGAACTGCTTGGCCCCTCTCTTGCCGCAGTGTGGTGCATCTCATGTATTGGTCCTCATAGTTTCCAATAGGGTAATATTGTTCCTTTACTACATCCACAAAAAATACCAAGTGGGATTGGCCCCATATATTCTAGAATTCTCCGTGGAACTTTTCTCCCAGTAAGTTTCCCACCAATGTTTTACATGGGGGAGAGATTTAAGGAGTACGAAGGTGATATTTTCCCTCTCGGAAAAATTATGAATAGAGAAATAACCTTCTAACAGATTTAACCATTTGTCTAGGGCATCCACATCTATCTGACGTTCAAATACAAGAATATCAAAATTAACCCGTTCCTTGAAAGGAGAGGTGCTTCCAAAGTTGTTGTTTGATGAAGATGCACATGTTTCTATCGACAAGCGTTGAATAATGTGGGAAAAATTATCCATCATTTCATCCCTCTGTCGCGTGAGAGCTTTCTCAAACAACATATTGATAGAATCGTTTGCTCCAATGTTTTTATTTTCTTCCGCCATGGAGGGTTTCTTGGGCATGCGAGAGAGATTGTCTTCAAGAGATATAGGCTGGAGACCCAAATTCCTATACTCGGACCTCATTGGGTACATGCACTGAAAAAAATGATCAAGAGCAACCTGCTCTGATACCATTGACCCAGATTATTTTCAGCACGAAATGAGAGTGGAGATATAATAAAACAATGTACAAAGATATCCCAGATATCCAATAATATAACATAAATGTATCATAAATGCAACCATAAACACATAGATACAATAATACACAATTTTCTATTAATGAGCGAAAATGTACAAAGACTGTAAAAATACAAAGTGAAAGACTCACTAGAATGGTGGCAACTTATCTATGAGAAGAGATGTGTCTGCTACTCGCATTCGCAAGAAGATGATTTTACAGTGAGGCTCCAAAGGCATTTTTATCATAAATAAAATCCAAAACCCTAACCACGGAAGATGAAAAGCCAACAATTTTGTGGACCCTGTTTTGGGTAGTTTGGTGTATCAACTTCCCAGGGGTGTAGCTTTGGCATACGATCTCTGTTTGGGGATAGCTCATTGGAAAGGTATCATAGAGGATATTCATTTATGGGGATCAATTATGCCTTCAACTTCAATTGAGAATATCTATCCAGAAATACCTTCATTTAGGCCCTTAAAATGGCCCCAGAAGTTAAAACTGCTAAAAATAGTAAATTGCCAAAATTGCCAGAAAATTGTTTTGAGCGAGTTGGAAAAGGTGGGTGGCTACCGATATCCACCTGGATCACAAACCCTAATATTTTGCAATTCGAGACCTTGTTATTCGATCCTCACCGAATTCTATATGTTGTACTTTTCTTGTTGCTAGATAAATTCTTGATGTTTGTTCTCTGTTAAGCCCTAATGTTGGCTCATTACCCCTTAATTGGGGCATATTAGAGTAGTAATGCTATTTTATTTATGTCAGATTTAGGCCATTAGTTGTAATTTAGATTAGTAATGTTATTTTAATTATGTCGGCTTTAGGGCATTATTTGTAATTATACCTCCTAGTCTCCTATATATACCAAGGAGACATTTTCATTTTGAATCATCTTGGACTTGAACATTTAAGTGGGGTAAAAGGAGGTTGCCCCCTCGAAGAGGCTTATTATCTGAAATTATCTCTTTTTCAAGGCGTTGAATACTTTTCCTGAGGTTTTTATATGCTATATTGATGTTTGGTTCTTAACATATGGTATCAGAGCTCAAGGTCTTCGGGTTTCGCTGCTACATCTGAGACACCGTGGAATTTTTGCTATAACTTTTTTTATACAACGTTTCAGAAGGAACCTCTTAGAGGGTATTTAGCAGACGGATCAAGGTACGTTGGGTTCAAAATTAAGCTCCTGAGGCCTTATACTTTCTAAGATACAACCTGTACAAGATAGGGTTATGGAATCATCCTGAAATGAGTCATTGAGGAATTTTTGCTATAAAACATTTTCTGTAAAGTTTCAGACCCTACCCTCTAGATACCATTTACATAAATTAGTAGTGTATCGGTGGTAAAAAGTTCAGCTTCTGGGTCATCTTAAATTTGTATATACACCCTATGTAAGATAGGGTATCTGACTAGCCCTATTGACTAGTCTCAAGAAGGTGTTCTAGGTAAAACAATCATAACTTCTTCCTAGAGTATCCAAAT
>ML799948.1:194668-216993 GCA_009831015.1 Picea engelmannii | reverse complement strand
TTTGTAATTATACCTCCTAGTCTCCTATATATACCAAGGAGACATTTTCATTTTGAATCATATTGGACTTGAACATTTAAGTGGGGTAAAAGGAGGTTGCCCCCTCGAAGAGGCTTATTATCTGAAATTATCTCTTTTTCAAGACGTTGAGTACTTTTCCTAAGGTTTTTATATGCTATATTGATGTTTGGCTCTTAACATTCTCTATGTCCTGATTTTGAGAACAAGAAGTGAGGAAAAGAATTACTTTGTCTCACAAGAAAATTTTGGATTTTGTAATGTCGTGTTGGGTTGTATGGTAATATGACTGCTTATATATATGTGAAATGTAGTTGGGTGGTAGATGGTAGGAAAATTAAGGATGATATAAACTAGTATAGGTAGTGTTTTAGATAAGACATGAATACGAAAAGTGAAGTAAAATAGGGAAACAATGGTAGGGTAAAAATGCGATAAAATGGTTTTTAAATATGGTGATATAAATTAAAATAGATTATGTAATGGTATAGATAGAATAGGGATGATAGAATAGGTAGAACAAGGGAGTGGTATGATAGGAGAGGGATGATAGGATAGGTAAGGTAGAAATAAGAAAACATGGTAAGCAATTTTAGGATGAAAAGGGAATATGTAAATTTTATTGCATTTCTAATTTAAAATAAAAAATTTAAAATAGCAAACATGGAGTATACCATTCCTTGGATTTTGAATTCTTGAAGCTAATGTAATCTTGTAGCAAGTGTAGTCTTGTAGCTGGTACTTGATGCAATCCCTTTTGATGTGATCCTCTTTTCCTTTTTCCCTATTTAGATTTTTGAATTGGGAAGAAAGATGCCTCCTCTAACTTGAATATCGTTCAATAGTTGTTGATATGTTCATGCTAGTATTTCCATGATGCTTTGTTGATGCCAATTGGGAGTCTTCAATTTTCTGCTTATGATCTCTTGATTGTTGAATTTTAAAATGAATTGTTTTTGTTTGACAAGTACAATTGAACTCATTTTCTATTGAAATAAATGCTCATAAAAACTGACCTTTATTTTTGATTTGGATCGAAAACCTTTTCAAATCCTTCTCCTAGTTCATTATGAAATAATATGCACTGCTGAACTGATCTTAATGAATGGAATAAGTCTTCATTACTTATAGTAAATCTTTGATTACCAATAAATAAGAAGACTTGTGCTTCTACAGAACTGAAGAAAGGTCCGTTATTCTATTTGGAACAAGATTCAAGTCCAGTGAAATAGAGATATTATATGAACATCAAACATAAATCTTCTTCTCTTGAAAGAAGATGACCTGTTTGAATTCTGTTTTATTTTCAAAATATGAAAAAGAACTTCAAATTGTTGTATAGTAAACTTTGGAACAAGAAAATGAATACTGCAAGCTGTTGATGATACCATAAACCATATAGTATTCACATATAACTCTTATTGGTTCAATTCAATCTATGTGAATGGATTTACTTGAAGTTGAACATAGAAATAATTCATTGGATTACCGACCAGTAATGTAAATCATTAACCAATGTGAGATAACTCAACAATGATTACAATGAGTGTCAAGGTACCTAAGTACACCTTGATAGGAACAAATGGTTGTGTTGGAGTCAAGTCACCTGCAAGATCTGTAAATCAAGAGACCTTGACGAATTCCCATTGTTGACAGTGGGGAGGATTTCCATTGATGTATGCAAGTCCCAAGGTACTTATAAACATCTCTAATATCTATCCTAGATGATGTGTTGGAGTCGATGGGATGAGATTTTCTAGAAGGTGAGCCTTAAGGAATCCCACATCATCTATCACGAGAAAAACACAAATATTTTTGAAGAACATAAATGAAGGAATGTACCAACATTAATATGTAGAATTTATTATGGATCTTTCCATCTAGAAACCCGGTTTTCAAGCAAGGTTCATGTCTAACTATGCTAGAAATATGGTTTTCACAGTTAATTTTTTTTTTCTCTTTACTATTTTGTTCATTCTATTATTCTATGCTATCCTATCCTACTAAAAGAAGACAAACCTCCTTCAAGTGTAGGAATACTTCCAGTGCATCCATTCATGTAAGAATATCTCAATTAAAGTCATATCCAAGTCTTAAAAATGTACCTTGATGATTATCCAAATATGAGAGGCCAACTTCTGTAGTAGAGATAATGCCAAGAAATGTTGAAATGTGGAGTGATGCTGCAAACCGATGACTGATTGAAACCAAACTTCAATATAATCCCTATTTCATTGATTTCCTGTAGCTCTCATGTTATGAATTGCTTCAGAAAATTGATCATCATATTCTTAAGTACACAAGGGATTCAATGATAAGAGTCCAAGAAACTCTTCAATTTCTAGCTCTAGTATTTTCTACTCATCATAGATTGTCCACGACTCATTGAACTTGTCTTCTTACTGATAAGGATTAGAAGAAACTTCTTAGTCCTCTTTTTGTGGAAACTATTCATGGATCCTTTGTTCTTCATCTGTTTCTTGAGAGACTGACTCATCCCTAGTGATAATTCTAAACTTTGGACAAGGATTTGAGAAGATCCTTGTTGTAACACATCCTCCTTTTCTCCAAAAATTCCTCAACATTCTTAAGTTGTTCTGGCTATTCTAGAGGTCTTGCTCATGAATGAATTAGTTCATGGGTTTTTTTTTAGCACTTAAAAATAATTGAAACTTAAATTATTGAAGAAATAAAATAAAATTAAATGAAAAAATACTTCATGTACTTGAACTCCTCATGCGATTAAGACCCTGCTGTCACCAAGTTGTCTTTTAACACGAGTTAGTCTTTCCATGAATAAAAACATAGTTACATTAATGAAACATGGTCATCCAACATGACGAGGTCTCGTGAAGACTCAAAAAAGTGGTTGCATAGGTTCTTACCTTCCGTCTTACCATATTCGCTCCTCTTGGTCTTCAATGTGTGGACAAAAAAAACCTTTTTTATATTTTTTGTATTTTTAGTGAAAACTAAAATATTTTAAAACAAATTCCTTTAGTGCCTATCCTAAAATGGGGAAAAAAAGAAAGCTCAATTTCTCTGCATAAGAAAGGACACTTGTTAGGTCAATCTAGGATCAATATACTTGTGAGGCACAATCACGGTATGTGAGGAAACTAGCTTCAAAAAACAGACTAAGTAAGAAATCCAACCCTGAAAGCAATCATCAACTAATCTAGTAAGTGCAGTCTAAACTAATCTTTAAAATTTCAAATCAAATTTAATTCTTTCAACCTTAGGCCATCAATGTTCCATTGGTAGGAAATCAAGATGCAAAGTGAAATATGCCACTGGTCGTGAACTCTTTGCAACAATACTCTGCCAACTAGTGAGGTTAAAGGTTTTGAAAGAAGGTTCTAACACATATGCAAAATGAAAAGACACAAAAATAAAGCTATATCTACTTTAAATGTGGAAATGTAAAGAAAAATTCTAAATAATCAATCCAACAAGAAAGTAACTAATCTTCTCAACCTAGAGTAAAAAATATTACACAAGCAAAATATTAGGTTGTGAGGTGAAATATGCCTCGAGAAATGCCCACACAACAATGCTCTTTTCATTGATGTAGGTTATTGGTTAACGAATAAATTCTAGTGACACAAGCACACAACTCACTCAGATTTGTTTAGTTGATCAAGTATCCATTAGTGTCTCATAGGTAGAAGGCTTAGATTGTAGTGTATTTAGACTACTCCCTTGGGTTGATTAAAGACTTGCAACA
Source organism: Picea engelmannii (assembly GCA_009831015.1). Taxonomy (NCBI): domain Eukaryota; kingdom Viridiplantae; phylum Streptophyta; class Pinopsida; order Pinales; family Pinaceae; genus Picea; species Picea engelmannii. The sequence continues at coordinate 213,248 of ML799948.1, read as the reverse complement.
ATACTCTGATGACTCCTCGATCCTTACTTCCATAAAAAATCAGTTTTAAGTGTTTAAGAATAAACAAAACCTTCATGAAAATGCTACAACAAATAAACTATTATAACCATAAATTAAGCAATGAACAATAAATAGTGATCTAAAACTTATGAATAATGAACGATTAACATATAAGTAAAGAGTTAGAAATGAGTATAAACAGTTGATATATGAAAGAATACAAAAAATGAAATCAAAGAATATATACCATTGATAAAGCTACAACAAATGTACATAGAAAAAAATGATGCACAGGATGAAGAATGGGGGCCCTCAAAGCCTCAAACTGTACATTCAAGAACTTATTCACTAGAAGAACTCAATATAGATCCATATATTAATGAAATAAAATGGTACAAAACTTCAATGAGTCTCTTGGGAACCAAAATTTTCAACGCCAATTCAAAACTAGAAATCTGATTCTCTATGTATCAAAGTCTTCATATGTTTCTTTTATATATACATCATGAAATGAAATCGAAATACTATTAAGGCTCAACCCAACTATCTAAATATGATATTAGCCATATATTCAACTTGAATTCATCCTTTTAAGTGCCAAGAATCATGAAAATTTTTGTGTGGTTGAGATCTAGCTGATTTTTCTATTAAAACATGGAATTTTACAACAAAGTAGGTATGTTGACTATGCACATGTGAGGAAATTTTTGTGTGCCCAATTCTTCGTTTCTTCTAGATCGACGTGGACATATCTCGATGACAGAGAAATTACAAGAACTGATTTTTTTTCTGGTAAACAAAACTGATAAAATCTGAATTTAACTATTTCAAAATGCTAATTTTAATAAATTAAAACTAAAATAAATGTTTACCTATTTATTCCTTGAAAATGTATTTATTGTGTTGAAGTGAGTGGAGAAAGTGGGGAAATGGCGAGGTATAAAGGAAAAAAGTTCACAGGTTAAAGGATTTTTAGTTGTCAAAACAAAGTAAAGGCAACATGATGCCCATTGTTACCTGTAAACTTTACAAGGTGTAGATAATTATCTATTTGGATGGTTTATCCATCACATACACATGAAGCATGTCTCCAAACACTTGATTTACTCTGTTAATTTTCCCATCTATTTGTAGATGGCAAGGTAAGAAATTTAGCTTGTTTCCCAAGCCTTAAAAAATACTTCCAAAAATTTGAAGTAATCCCTATTTGATACAATTGTTGTGGTCATCCCATGCAACCTAAAAATTTCTATCATGGAAATATTTGCAATGTCTGTTGCCTTATAAGTAGACTTTATGGGAATAAAATGAACAAACTTTCTTAATTTATCAACCACAACCATGATGGCATCGTGTTTCTTCACTATCTTTAGCAACCTAATATTTTTTATTACTCCCATTTCCAATCTAAAAGTGGCAAAGGTTGCTTCATTGTATTTAGAAACCCACTAACTGTTATTACCTCCCATTTATTGGATGTTGATGCTCAACCTTCACCTGTTGACATTCCGTACACCTTGCATTTCATTCCACAACATCATTTTTATTGTAAGCCAAAAATATTTCTTCCTAACAATTGGTAGTGTGGATGTCTATAATATGGTATCTTATGGATTTAATCCATGATAATTTATCTTAAATCTATTGATTTGAGAATATACAATTTTTTATTGTAAGTAAGAAGCTCATCTCCACTCAACTGATAAAATTCATACGTTTTCTCCAATTTCTCTTGTTGTAGTCAAATTATCACCTAAACATAATACCCATCAGTAGCAAGGGACTTTATTACTCTTTTCCTCAAATTTAATTTGCAAATATTGATATTTACCACATGCATTTTCCCACTAAGTGCATCTACCACTTTGTTGTTGGAACATCATGCATTGATGGTTCATCACACATCTCATGGGTTCAGTCGTTCGAGAGGTTGACCAACATCTAGATACAGTCGATCGAGAAATTGACCAACACACTACACCAGTCGGTCGAGTAGTTGACATGCCTGTTGGTCGGACAATTGACTAGAAGTAAAAGATAGTTGGGTGGTGGATTGACCAGCGCAACAATCAACTCTAAGTTGGACAGGTAGGCAGTTGGGTCAAGCATCCTTGTCGAGTCAACTCGACAATGAGGGATTGGTGGAGTCAATTCTAACAACTGACGATTACATGTGGACACGATCTTCTAGATTCTATGGAATTTGGTTAGATCCTACAACTATAAAAAAAAATACCCCTTCAGCCATTATTATCATGGAGATTGTGCAATATATCATGAATTTCAAGATGTGCAACATGCATTGTGATGTTTTGATCACACTACACTCTTCTTAAGTGCTGTAACAGTGACTCTAGACACCACCCTTTATCTTAGAAATTGTTGTTCCTCTTCGATTATCTATAGTACTATATTTTATGTTTCATGCTGTGTTCCACCCTATTACCCAACATGGTATTAGAGAGGATGGTTTAAAACCTCGACCTATTATTTGCGAATCTTGCTGAGTTGGATCTATTGTGTTATTGACTTTGATTGGAACTTTTTGAAACATGCCAGTTTCTATCTGGATATCGAAGATGGATTTGAAGATTGATCCAGTTTTTATGAACAAATCAAATTATGCAGTATGGGCACTGGATATGGAAACCCTACTGAAGAGAAAAGGATTGTGAAAGTATATGAAGGTTGCAATTCTATATCCAACAAACTATCAAGCAAAGTTTGTTGTTGATGGTAGGAAGGATGAGGCTGTAGGGGTCATCACGCTTTAGGGGTCATCACGACATACATATAACGAGAGATTTGATTTCACCTCAATGGAATTGACTACCCTCATCAAGTCTGGAAGAAGCTAAAGTCATTTTTCAACCGAGTCCACGAGAGCCACATTGTCCAGTTGGAGAAAGAGTTGATCTCTTTCGATCCTCATTCTTTTGAATGAATGGAGGACTATTTGCTGTGTTTCAAAGAAATTTAGTTGAAATTGGGTGAATGCGGAAAGAACTATCAAAGGAAGGATGGAAAAATCATCGAGATGGTCATGATGAACTTGAGAACACCATTCAACATGGTCGTGTCAAATTTCCACACCAACTAGAAAGCACACACAGAATATGGTAAGTATTACACCCTTGAAGAATATGGTATTTTGATTATTGATTAACACATACTGCTTGAAGAAGGCAAGCTTGGTGGAAACACCAGGACCACTTTCTCAAGAGAAAGGGGAATATGGATCCGAGGGATAGAGTACATTTTGATGCCTCTACATAGAAACCTGCATACCTCAACCAGAAACCTTAGAGAAAGACTGATGCCCCCCATTGAAGTTGAAATAGGAAGAAATTTTGGTTCTATCGAAAGACTGGACATGTGGAGAAAGTCTGTTATAAGAAGAGAGATGATTTAGAGAAGACAATTCAATGCCTTGAAGGAGACATGTCCGCTATACCTCGACCTGCTGATAATTTCACCTTCCAAGTCAGAACTTCTTGTTGGAAGATTGGTTGTTGTCATTGATTTTGGACCGCAAGATTGATGAAGGTATTTGGACATCAAGGACAATGCACATGCAGATACAACACCCATGGATGGATAGTATACATCATGTTGTTTCCGGTGGTAGGTGGTATGTCACGTGGATCCTCATGTTTGAGGAGAAATGATTTTTTGAAGATGACAAAGTGAATTAAAAAAGGAAGTACAGGTCGGCCCTGAAGATAATTAAAGAAAATAATTATAAAATAAGAAAGTGTCAGGTCAACCCTAATGAAGTGACATTAAGGGTATAAATACATATCATTATACATTCATTTGAGATACACAAGTTTGAAGTCGAATTTCAGAGGAAATCTGAAGTAAAGAAGGTCAGATTTCAAGGGAGGATGAAGTATTTTGGTGATGTGTTCTAAGTATCAACAATTGGTATCAATTTCCTTCAGTACATTTTAACCTATGGAAGGAAGATCCTAAGAATAAATGGAAGACAACATTCCAAATGGGATTCCACCATTTGATGGAAGCAATTTTGAATACTGTAGTAATAGAATGGAAACTTACTTGAAATCTCTTGGGATAGATGTTTGGTTCTAAGTTGCTTTAGGATACAATGCTTTGAAGAAACCAAAGACTGCAGCTCAGAAGGAAGCAAAAAGGAACAACAAATTGGCAATAGATACCATCCTGAATGGATTGACAGATTCAGTGAAATCCAAGGTGGGATTATGTGTATCAGAAAAAGAGATTTGGGACAAGCTACAAGACATTTATGCAAGGGAAGAAGCAAAAGAAGAAGAAGAATAAGAAGAAGAAGAAGAAGTTGAAGCAAATTACAACATCTCAGATTTCAAAGAAGCAAATAGATGTCAGTTCTTTTGTTTTAATTGTGAAGGAGTAGGACATGTTGAATTTGAATGTCCTCATCCAAGGATGGAAAGAGATGACACTAAAGAAGAAAAGTCCAATGAAGAAGAAGAAAATCATGAAGCATAAATGATTCAACAAGAAGATGAGAATCTTAAAAAATTGAAGCGTGTTGAGATTGAAAATAGCAAGCTCAAAGACATGCATAGAAAACTAAGAAGTGAATTGGGTAGTTGTGAAAAGGCAGTTGTAAGATTGAAGAAACAATTAGAAGACTTTGAGAAACTAAGAGAAGAAACCATTTCCTTGAAAACTCTACTTGAAGAAGCAATAAGAATAGGATAAGTAAAGAATGTCCAAATGATGAAGAAATAAGAAGATTGTGAGAAACTTGAACAAGAAGTTGTCTCATTAAGGAAGAGCTTAAGAAACTCTTAAGTGCCAAAAGAATTAACACATCTTGGATGCATGGGTGAAACCTCATACAAAGAAGATGCAAATACCAACAAGAAGGTTGAAGAAAGAGCTACACATATAGTTGATGAGAAGTGGACCAGGATACCAGAAAAAAGGAGTGATTACAAAAGAGATGAATATCCAAGAAGACCTCCTACCTTCAAGAATCAAAGAAGCTTCAATCACTATGAAGGAAACTACATAAGAGTAGATCATGAACCTAGATAACTACATCACAAAGAAGGTCACTTATGCCCAGGTATCAAAATTTGTTTCTTGGTCATTGTTATACTTGCAAAATTTTTGGACAGAAGGAAATTAATTGCAGAATCAATGAAAGGAACAACTATGAAAGAAACATGAATGGTGTAAATAGAAGATATGGAAATAATCATGGATTTGTCAACATAAGTTATAATTAATTTTCCCCATTGATGGACAAAAACATTGTATGCTACAAATTTAATTACCTTGGTCACAAAGCATGATATTGCAGATATATGAATGAAGATGTCCCTATACCAACCACAATATGGAGAAGGAAAGAGTTTCCAAACAATGAAGATTTTCGAATAACATTGATTGTTGAAGAATTTAAAGAAGAAGATGAATGGTACATAGACAATGGATGTTCTTCACACATGACCAGGGATCAAGACAAATTCATCAGCTTGAAGAGAAAGGGTGGAAATGTTGCATTTGGAGATGACTCGTCTGCCAAAATAATTGGAAAAGGTGTAGTAGAGCTTGGAATAAAAAATGTAAAAGAAAAGAATGTCCTATTGGTTGAAGACTTGAAGCATAATCTACTCAGTGTAAGTAAAATGTGTGATCAAGGACATACTCTCACGTTTGACTCACAAATATGCAAAATCAAAGAAGAAGGTTCATGAAGATTGGTTGCAACTACAACAAGAAGACCAAGTAACATATACGTCCTAAATTCATGAAAAATCTCCAAGCAATAAAGAGACCATAAAAATGAAGTGTTATTAAGTGCTATATGTTCAGGGGGAGAAACCCCAAAGAAGAAGGTCACCTTATGCCATTGAGCTCAGGGGGAGAAACCCCACCCTTTCCAATTGATGTCAAAGGAGGAGAGAAATTGGGATCATGATGATAGGGGAGCATGATTGTTGCCATCAATGATAAGGGGGGAGATTGTTGGAAGATTGGTTGTTGTCATTGATGTCAACCCTAGTCATTGGTTTTGGACCACAATATTGATGAAGGTATTTGGACATGAAGGAAAGTGCACATACATATACAAAACCCATGTATGTATAGTATACATCATGTTGTTTTCGGTGGTAGGTGGCATGTCATGTGGATCCTCATGGTTGAGGAGAAATGATTTTTTGAAGATGACAAAGTGAATTGAAGAAGGAAGTATAGGTTGACCCTGAAGATAATTAAAGAAAATAATTACAAAATAAGAAAGTTTCAAGTCAGGCCTAATGAAGTGACCTAAAGGGTATAAATACATATCATTATATATTCATTTGAGATACACAAGTTTGAAGTCAAATTTCAGAGGAAATCTGAAGTAAAGAAGGCCAGATTTCAAGGGAGGATGAAGTCTTTTGGTGATGTGTTCTAAGTATCAACACTTCTCAGATCTTTTTGTCTCATTCTACGTAGAATGAATGGGTAGTCAACTCTGGGTGCACTCATCACATGGCTAAGGATGCCTCCTTGTTCCCATGGTTGGATGAAGCTAAGGAGAGGAAAATATATGTTGCTGACAATTTTTCTTTGGTTGTTGCTGGTTAGAGTGATGTTTCTTTTCGACATGGGAAGATTTTCGACATTTATCATGTGACAAACCTTAAAGCCAATATGTCGTTTGTTGCTCAACTGAGAAAAATAGGTAAGATTGTGGAATTTTGGCTATATCATTTCTATGTTCATGATTTGAATAATGACAAGTCGATTGTCGCTAGTGGGATTCTTGACCCGACAAATAACTTGTACAAATTTCATGACACGAATCAACCAAACACTGAACTGACTATAGTTGTTGCTCACATCGACGAGTGAATTCGTATATTGCATGAGCGACTTGAACATATGAATTTATAAAGTTTGCAAGCACTAACAACTTAGAACATGGTTTCTAGTTTATCGAAGGTGTTTCCCCTTGAAGGAGTCTTTAAGGGAAGTGTGCTTGGAAAGCATCATCATGCACCATTTGAATATGGAAACGTGTGGTGAACACAAAACTTACTAGAACTGGTTCATAGTGATGTCTCCTGCATCAATCTACCTTCACTTGTAGGTGCAAGGTACGTATTGACTTTTATTGATGATTTCTCTCTCTTTACATGGGTTTACTTTATGAAGAAAAATAACCCTGTCTTTGAACATTTCAAGGAGTTTCAGGCCTTTGATGAAAAGCAATGTGGTCAAACCATCAAATGCCTGAGATTAGACAATGGTGGTGAGTATGTCAATCAATCTTTTAAATAATACCTCCTTCGATCTAATATTGATTGGCAATAGTCGGTTCCTCACACACCTTAGCAAAATGACGTCACAGAATGTAAGAATCAAACGTTAGTTGAAATGGCTAGATGTATTTTGTAGGATAAATATATGCCTCCTTGAATCTAGGCCGAAGCAATGTACTGTGAAAATTATCTGCTCAATCGCATCTCGACTACAGTTGTTCCTTCCATGACTCTAGTCAAATGATGGTATGGGAAGAATCCTTTAGTCAACCACCTCCGTGTATTTGGATGTGTTTCCCATGATCACATTCTTGATGATTTCAGAAACAATTTGGATGCCAAAAGTCATGCTTGCATCATGATGGGATACTCTGAAGAGTCCAAATCCTATTGATTGTTTGATCCCGTCAAAAGAAAAATCATTATCAAATGAAATGTTGATCCGAATTTATGAAGGAACACAACAAAATACACAAATAACCATGAATACAAAGATGCAGTGGAAATAACACTTCATTTCATTAATATCAAATAACTAAAATTTGTTTACAGACAAAATAGAACTAAACTAGCTAGGGCATTGGTAGCTTATCTCTAAGAAGAGATGTGGCAACTAAAAGCCTTTGAAATCTGTGTTACAATGAGGCTTGAAGGCCTATATGTTATTGAGAAACAATGGAAACCCTAAACATCCACAAACCTAACCCTAGGAGATGAAACACCACAATATGGGCCCCATCGAGGTAAATTGGTACATCAATTTCCCAGGGTCATAACTTTGGCATACTATCTATGTTTGACGCATCTGATACATAGTTAGAAAGATCTATCCGAGGAACACAAATGTTGACAAAAAATATCATGGTCGAAAATGGAATAATATTCATTGACTGGACCATGCCCAAAAAATGTCGTTTAGGGATTCAAAATGGCTCCGGAAGTTCAGGACCCGAAAAACTGCCAAAAATAGTAAATTGTGTTACAATTAAGGAAATTGAAAAAATGCAAGAAACAATGGTGGGGGTCCAAGTGGAATAGGCGGGTGGCCACCAATATCCACTTGGATCATTCCTCCCCCCTTAGGAAGCAATGGTCCCCATTGCATTGAGTTCCTCCATGAGACGATGAAACTTCTTCTGAGCTTGGTCCCTAGTGAGCCACTTGCCCTGGTGAAGGAGTTGTCCTGCTTTGAAAACTTGATATAGTTGGATTTTCTGCTGGCGAGTGTTCTTGATCTGTGTGTCCATAATCCGATCAGTTGTGGCTTGTTTCATGTAGTTTGGGTTTAACTTTGTTGGTGTGAGTTGTTCTGCCATGTTAGATGTGTCCAGTAGAGGTGGAAAGTAAGGCTGAAGGCGGTCCACATTAAACACTGGGTGCAGACCAAGGAATGGTGGGATACTGAGCTCGAAGTCATTTCCCCCTATTACCTTGGTGATGTTGTATGGACCATATCTGAGTGAGTGAATCTTGCGGTGGGGTCCAATGAGGCGCTCCTTCTACAAATGTGGCCACACTTTGTCGCCCACCTGGAAGTTGTGTTGCAACCGATGATGATCATGCCGCTAATTGTACTTAGCATTGGCTCTATCCAATATGTCATGAAACTGTTGGCGAATGTGTTGAATGCACTCAATGAAGTTGTTTGCCTTGGCATATTTAGATTGGAAATGAGCCGAATTAGCCTGAGTAGATGAAAATGGTATGGCTACGTCAATGGGACATAGTGGCTGGAATCCCAAGCCCACCTGAAAGGGGTTGTGGTTGGTTGAGATGTGGAGGGCCTGATTATAGCTATGTTGTACATAGGGGAGGCTCTCATCCCATGTGCATGGATGCTTTGAGTTGTACATGGGTAAAATGTGCACACTCATCCTGTTGACGACTTCTATTTGGCCATCAGTTTGGGGATAGAAAGATGTGGACTTGGTGAGCTTGGTGTCCAACATTGACTAGAGACTGGACCAAAATGTACTGAGGAACCTGCTGTCCCGATCTGAGATGATATACTGTGGGATCCCAAAGTGTACCCACACTCGTTCAAAGAAGAGTTTAGCAGTGGCTTCTGTTGTGATATTCTTCTTGAAAACCGCCATAATGGCCATCTTCGAGAATCTGTCAACGACCATGAAAACACAATCATTGCCATGCTTAGTATAAGGAAGGCCCGACATGTAATCCATGGAGATGGATTCCCAAGGTCGAATAGGGGTAGGTAGTGAAGTATATAGGCCTTGATTCTTTATGGTCGGTTTGGTAATGGCACAGACAATGCAGGATATGATGTACTTCTCGACATCCTGTTGAAGGTTTGGCCAATAGAAATACCTCTGCAGTACTGCCACTATTTTCTTGACCCCGAAATGTCCAACGAACCGACTATAGTGCACTTCCCAAATCATCTTGGCACGCTTTCTCGAAGGAACACAAAGGTGTCCCAGGTGAAATAGTAGTGCATCCTGAAGGTGAAAATTTGGAGCTTGGTTTCCCTCCAAGAGCATCTTGTATATGTGGCTGAAATCGGGATTGCTATTGTAGATAAGTGGCCAATCAGAAGTCTCGTGCCCGCAAGATTTGAGCACGGTGGTTATCTCCACGATTGGTGGTCGGCTGAGGTAGTCTGCAACATTATTGGTGCTTCCCTTTTTATACATGATGTTCAAATGAAACTATTGCATATATGTGGACCACTTCTGATGGCGATCGTTCTGCAACTTCCCTTGTGTCTGTATGAACTGTAGGGGTCGGTGGTCTATGTGGATGATCATTTCCTTCCCCAAAATCTAATGCTTCCATTGTTGGAAAGCCTGGACAATGGAATACATTTCTTTGTCATAAGTGGGATACTTTCAGACAGTGTCAGACAGTGTTGCACTGTGATATGCCAATGGATGTCCCTGTTGAGTAAGAACTTCCCTAATAGCATAGTCAGATGCATCTATCTCGATCTCAAATGGTTGTTGCAAGTTTGGTAATGTGAACATTGGGGCACAACAAAGGTGATGTTTCAATTCTACGAATACCTTCTGTTTATATTCTGACCAAAAGAATTTTTCTTTTGCTCCTCCCTTTGTGACTTGACTAAAGGAACAAGTGATATGAGAGAATCCCAACACGAACTTGTGGTAGAAATTAACAAGACCCAGAAAGCTACGAAGATTTGTTAGAGTGGTCGAGGCTGGCCAATCCCGGATGACTTGGATCTTGGTTGGATCCACATGCACTCTATGCTCATCAATAATGTATCCCATATACTAAACCTGGGTCATTCCAAAAGTACACTTCTCTAAATTGGCACACAACTTGTGATTCCGTAGTGTTTGGAGGACCTGTCAGATGTGGTGGAGGTGCTCTTCCCAACTTTGGCTGAATATAAATATGTCATCCAAGTACACTACTACAAATGAGTTGGTGAATGGCCACAAGATGTCGTCCATCAGCCTCATGAAGGTTACAGAAGCATTCACTAACCTGAAAGGCATGACCAACCATTCGAAAAGGCCCTCCTTAGCTTTGAAGGAAGTCTTCCATACATCAGACGGTTCGATTGGTACCTGGTGATACCCAGACTTCAAGTCGATATTGCTGAAATATTTAGCCCCTTTGAGTTGGTCCAGATGGTCATCAATCCATGGGATTAGGTACCTATTTCAGACAATGATCTTGTTCAATGCCCGATAGTCAATACAGAGTCTCCAAGTACCACCCTTCTTCTGCACCAACACGATTGGGCTCCCACAAAGTGATGAACTTGGATGGATGTGACCTTTCTGCAATAGCTCCTAAATCTACCTCTTAATTTCATCGTTCTCTAGAATAGAGCGCTGATAGATCGGTCCATTGGGCAACGATGCACTTGGGGTCATATCGATGGGGTGCTTGACCTGACAATGCAGAGTCACCCCTGCAGGTGAGGTGAAGATGTCCCGGTACTCCTCCACGACCTTGCCATTTTGTTGTTGTCATGTGGAGGAGCCCTGTCTGGAGGTCGTAGCCATAGTCTTCTTCTTTCCCTGAGGGCAGATCACCAGGAATTTTTTTTTCCCAGTTTTGGAAATGAGCTTACTGCATTGTTTTGCAGTAACCAAAGAGATAGCAACAGGCGGTGGTACCTATGGTATCCTGTACAACTTATTTCCCAAGGTAAAAATAAAAGCACGAGGTCGTGACTCATACACAACATGTCACTTCCACAAGTATGGTTGGTCTAATAATACATCACAAACATCAAGAGGAGCAATGCCACATAATACCTCATCGGTGAAGGGATTGATGCTATAGGGAAGGCGACACTACTGGCTGATGCAGAGATCACGTCCTTGGTGAAGCCAACCGATGGTGTATGGATGTAGGTGTGCTATTGATGGAAAGCCCAACCCCTTCACGACCTCTACTGAAATGAGGTTCTTTTGGCTCCCACTGTTGACTATGAACTGTAGCAGGGAACCCTTTACCCACATCTGGGAGCGGAAGAGACACTTCTCCTCCTCTGGATATTCCGGTTCTTCCTTTTGGATCTTTGTGGTGGTAACGATGGCGTTGGGATCCGCATCAATAATCTACTTCCCTCTGTCATTCACCTTCTTGGGTTCTGATTTAGTGTCAGATCATGCATCTGATTCAGAAGCCCTCATTTCGGTCACCAGTGACTGTTTGGACCGACACTCACTTGTGTTGTGAGTGGAGCTCTTATGGAACTCACACCACTTTCCTGTTTCCTCCTTCATATTCACGGTGTTTCTATTTTCTTGTGGCTTTGGCAGGTTGTCTTGAGCTGCCATACCTTGGATTTCTCCTTTGTTCTGTGGTTTGGGGGCACCTTTCGCTTGCTTTTGATTCACAGATCCAAAGTCTCGCTTCTTCCATTTGAATTTCTGCTCAATCTTGGCAGCATACTGGTATGCCGTACCAAGCGAGGAGATGTCGAGGAAATCCATTTCCTTCTGAATGTATATGTGTAGACAACTGCAGTACTTCAACACCAAATGTTTCTCCAAATATTTGATACCCAACTTTGTGCGTAGGGTATGGAACATATTCGTCAGCTCATGAACATCTTGATCCCTTTGCTGCGTATGTACATGTCCTCATAGCTCCCCATAGGATAATATTGTTCCTTGATGGTGTCTCAGAAATAATTCCAAGTGGGTACGGTTGAGAACAGAGAGGGTTCCTCCTCGTACTTTTTCTCACAGTAGGTTTCCCACTAGTCCTTGACATGGGGGGCGACTTTGAGTAGTAAAAAAATAATCTTCTCTCGGTCGGAAAAGTCATGAACCGAGAAATATCCTTCTAATAGATTCAACCATCTATCTATGGCGTCTGCATCTATTTTTTCTTTAAATATGGAAATGCCAAAGTTTACTTGTACCTTAAAAGGGGTTGTGCCTCCAGAGTGGTTGTTGGATGCAGATGTGCCGCCAGTGGGCAATCATTGAAGGATATGGGTGAAGTTATCCATCATTGCGTTCCTTTGTTTTTCAAGGGCCTCCTCGAGAAATATTTTGATAGGATATCTTGCTCCCTCATATTTGTTTTCGTCCCCCATGGGCGACCGTCGGGGTTTGCGAGGCTGATCTTGCAAAGGTTCAACTAGATCGAGCCCCAACGCAATGGGGACATGCAAATAAGGATCGTGAAAGAGCAGACCGCTTTGATACCATTGATCCAAATTTATGCAGGAACACAACAGAATACATAAATAACCATGAATACAAATATGCAGCATAAATAACACTTCATTTCATTAATATCAAAGAACTGAAATTTGTTTACAGAGATAATAGAACTAAACTAGCTAGGGCACTGGTAGCTTATCTATGAGAAGAGATGTGGTAGCTACAGGTCTTTGAACGTTGTGTTAAAATGAGGCTCGAATGCCTATATGTTATTGAGAAACAATGGAAACCCTAAACATCCACAAACCTAACCCTAGGAGATGAAATGACAGAATATAGGCCCCGTCGGGGTAAATTGGTACATCAATTTCCCGAGGTCATAACTTTGGCATACTATCTCCATTTGACGCATATGATACATCGTTAGAAAGATCTATATGAGGAATACACCTATTAACAACAAGTATCATAGTATAGAACAAAATCATATTCACCAACCGGTTGATGCCCAAAAACATTGTTTAGGGCCTCAAAATGGCTCCAGAAGTTCAGGACCTGAAAAACTACCAAAAATAGTAAATTGTGCTACAATTAAGGAAACTGAAAAACTGAAAGAAACAATGGTCGGGGTCCAAGTTGTTAGGATATTTAGACACTTAGGAGTTATTTAAGATCTACTTGGTCTAATGTGTCGTTAGGTAAAAGTGTGTTTCCTTAGTATGCATCAGTATGAATTTGTAGTTAGGAAATTTGACGGTCATGATATGTTCCCAACATAGAGTGATCCGACGGTTCATACTCTCCTCGATATTAACAACCATTGATCCATGGATTAACACCCGATTGGTACATGATATCTATTTAAAGAGAATGGAGGATCATTTGCCGATGATCGATTGTGAGAAACTCTCTTGTAAAATCTCTTTGTAATCTTTTTCTTTGCATTAATAAACTGCTCCAAGTGGCCGCGTTGGCTGGGGCCATGGATGTTTCCCCGTAGAGGTTTTACCACGTGAAAACATTGGTTTGTTGATCTTTGATCTGGTTATGTGAGTGGTTATCGAAGGTGTTCATCCTCTGTTGGAATACCTGTGTTGTCGAACATGGTATCGTAGCTTGTTTGAAGACCTGCTCCTGTTGTAGATCGAGATCGTGAAGCCGAGTTGCCTCATATCCATTTTCTGTCATTTTCGTACGTTTTTGGGTTGAGAGGATTGTTCAATTTCATCCAAATCACTCGTTTAAGTCAGGAACACTTTTCGTTTCACTCGAAAATGTTTTCGTTTTCCTAAGATACAACCATTACAGTAAGATCTAGAGGTATAAAGCCCGAATACACATAATTTTAAATTTCTGCAAAGTTTTATTTTGGTTTGATATTATTTGTTTTCAGGTTTCTACTCTTTTAGATCTGTGTATGCTCTTTTTCCCGCGCCTTGTGTGATCTCGACAAATCAGAAACATATAGGAAAAGGTACATCTTCCAGGTAAGCTAACCGAGATCTAACCCTTGTTGTCATCTAGAAGAAATTTTTTTTTCTTGTGTGAAAATAGTTTTTTTTGAGCACGCTCTCCAAGGCCATCTTCAACAACAACAAAAAGAGTTTTTTTTGAGCACGCTCTCAAAGGCCAACAACAACAACAACAACAACAACAACAACAACAACAACAACAACAACAACAACAACACCCCCGATCCTCCTTTTGAACATTACAATATGTTTTGCTATACCATTTGGTTAAAAATTGCCTTATTAATTAAGAGGTCTTGAGTTCAAGTATCTCTTTTGTTACCTTATTTGAAAAAGTTCATGCTAAAATTGTAAAGTGTATTTCACTTCAAGTATAAAAGTGAATCACTATAAGTAGCTTTAATATTTTGTTTTAGAGTTATTTATTTTGCATGCAGCTTTTCTGTTATAAAGTAGCTTCATTGTAAAAGTGATCCCCACTTCTCTTTATAAAAGTGGGTCACTTCATAAAGCAACTTACACTATCACGTGGTCATTTGGTTACCGTTTATGCCTTTTTTTAAAAGGGCATAACTCTCACATCCGAAGTCTGTTCATCATGTTCTTGCAACTGGAATTGCTAATGATATTACCGAGTTGTACAAGTTTGACAACTTTGGATCATCATATTTTTCATCAGTTTTTGTTTCTCATAGCGATGACTTAAGCAAATTTTGGCATGAGCGGTGTGGGCATCTAAACTATCGCTCATTTCAGCAACTATGTAATCAACAGATGGTGAATGGTCTTCTTCTTGTTTCATGCAGAGATGGTGTTTGTGCCAGTTGTGTTCTCGACAAACATCATTGGGACCATTTTGAAAAATGTGCATCTTGGCACGCCTCAGGTCATTTGCAACTTGTTCACAGTGATTTGTGTGGTCCACTTTCTTCTCCTTTTTTTGGGTGCAAGTATTTCTTAAATTTCATTGATGAATTTTCCAGACGTACTTGGGTTTACTTCTTAAAACTAAAGATATGAGTTTTTGACAAGTTTTTGGCCTACAAGGCCCTTGTAGAAAAGTAATCTGGACATCAAATTCAAAGTTTAAGAACATATAATGGAGGTGAATATGTGAACAATAATTTACAAATTACTGCACTACACAGGGAATCCAAATGAAACATACTGTTCCATATACACCACAACAAAATGGTGTTGCTAAGAGAAAGAACCACACATTAAAAGAAATGGCTAATTGTACGATCCAATCTAAGGGATTAAGTCTAAAGTATTGGGCGGAAGCCATCAACTGTGAAAATTACATAGTAAATCACGCTCCCACAAAGGCTCTTAAAAATATAACACTGGAAGAAGCTTGGACTAAAATTAAACCAGATGTAAGTCACTTTTGTGTATTTGGCAGTATAACATGGGCTTACATTTCTGATGAGAAAAGGAAAGCATTATAGCCTAAAAGTGAGAAGTGTATATTTGTTGGTTATTCTGAAGATGTCAAAGGTTATAGACTTCTTCAATCACATTGTAATGAAATTATTATTAGAAGAGATGTTAAATTTGATGAAAATCTCTTGGGCTGCGAGCCTAATTCGGTGTTTGTGCCTTCTTTGGCCTACGATCCTAATTCAACTGTTGTGCCTTCTTCGACCTGCGAGCCATCTTCGACGTTTGTGCCTTCTTCTGATCTAGTTTCTTCTTCAGATGATGACAGTGAGGATGAAAATCCACCTCTGCCTGCTCACCCTCCTCCAGATGAGTCTTTTGAAACTGAACCAACACTAGTTCCATCGCTTCCTAGATGGGTCCATTCAACACGAGAAGCAACTGGTGATCTTGTCGATGATTCTTCAGATCAACGTCGGACATGTTCATAGTTCCAACAAGCCTCTTCTCTTTTGGCTCAAGTTTCAGAAACTCATGATCCAAAGACATTTGCAGAAGCTTCAGGTCATCTAGAATGGGATACAACAATGAATGAAGAGTATCGTTCTTTAATGGAAAACAATACTTGGGATCTTGTACCTCTTCCAAAAGAAAGAAAACGTATTAGATGTAAACGGGTCTACAGAACTAAGTATGCATCATATGGAAGTGTTGAAAGACACAAGACTTGTTTAATTGCCAAAGAATTTTCCCAAGTTGAAGGAATTGACTATCATGAAACCTTTTCCCCTGTAGCCAAAATGAATTCCATCTAGCTTGTTCTTGCCCTTACTACCTCACATAAATGGGAGGTCCATCAGATGGATGTTAAATATGCCTTATTGCATGGAAATTTGAAAGAAGAAATCTACATGGAACAACCTCCTCACTATGTCCAGAATGACTCTAGCCTTGTTTATCGCCTTAAGAAATCTCTGTATGGTCTCAAGAAATATCCCCAAGTTTGGTATGCCAAAATGGAAACCTTTCTTATTGCCACTGGATTCTCTAGATGTAATTCTGATCCTAATGTCTATACCAAGAAAGTAGGAAGCCATCTCATAATCCTTGTCCTTTATGTTGATGACTTTATCCTTACTGGTAGTGACTCAAAAATTTTAAACCATGTGAAAACCAACATTAAGAAGAAATTTGAAATGACAGACTTAGGTTTTTTGCACTACTTCCTTGGCCTCCAAGTTTTGCAAACCAATGAAGGAATTTTTCTTTCCCAGTCTAAGTATGCTTGTGACCTTCTTCGTCGCTTTCACATGAATGATTGTAAACCAACCGCTTCTCCCTTCCAGTCTGGAGTCAAGCTTACTACCACCTGTAATTCTCCCAAAGTTGATGCCACCCTGTACCGTCAGTTAGTTGGTAGCCTCTTATACTTGACTCATACCCATCCTGATCTTTCCTTTGTTGTTGGTCTTGTTGCCCGGTATATGAAAACACCCCATGAAATCCATTGGAAAGCAACTAAAAGGATACTTCGCTATTTCTGTGGTACAATTCAGTTTGGGATACATTACAGTTCAGGGGGGACTCCTTTATTGGTTGGTTTCATTGATTCTAATTGGGCCGATGACCCTGATGATCGGAAGTCTAATGAAGATTATGTTTTCAGCCTTGGTTCATGACCTGTCACTTGGGCCTGTAAGAAACAACATGCTATTGCACTTTCTTCAGCAGAAGCAGAGTACCGAGCAACAATAAATGCAATTTAGGAAGCCTTGTGGCTTCAATAGATCCTTTTAGAGTTAGGATTCCAACAACAACATCTAACTAGCCTTTGGTGTGACAATCAAAGTGCCATCAAGCTCACCAAATACCCAGTTCAACATCAACGTAGCAAACACATCGAGCTCCACATGCACTTCATCAGAAAGCTCATTCATGATAAAGTTGTTGAAGTGGTCTTTTGTTCTACAGAAGATCAAGTTGCATACATTTTCACTGTTGGTTGTGGAGCCTGATTATCTTCCTGATGTAGAGGTCCTTTACTTTCAGCCGTGTCTATACCCCATGAAGTATTTACACCCCAGAAGTATGTACACTCTTCCACGTGAGGGAGTGCAGAGGGGGGGTACCCCCTCTGTGGGGTCTGGGGGCAAGTGGGGGTTCGGGGGTGAAGCCCCCGAAGCAAAAATTGCCTTATAAAAGTATATTGTAATTTCATTGTAAATCTGAACTGTTCATTATAAGGTCGCAGATCTAACGGTAGAGATTATGCTAGGGTTTTTTCCCTAGAAGGCAACCCTCTTTTATGAGGGAAATGTATTGCAGCTATGTATGCGGGTGAATATTGTATTCTGAGATAGGAGACTGTGGGAGAAAGAAGAGGAAGTTACAACAGGTTTTGCTGTAGGTTGTATCCCTTCATTTGCTGGATAATAATAAAGGAAGGACCTGGCAATTTCTCTGGTAGACGTAGCCCACACTGGGTGAGCCACGTAAATCTGTGTCTCTCTTGTATTGTGTGTCTTCTGTGTTTTTTGTTTCTACATTTGTTTTATTTTATTGCTCCACGATCCTGGTTTTCTAACAACTGGTATCAGAGCGTAAGGTAACTCGCAGGAAAAGAGGGTTCCTAGTTCGAGTGGGAGCAATGTCAGAAGATGGAAAGTTTAGGGTCGAGAAATTTAACAGCCAAAACTACCAGTTATGGAAGATGCAGATGGAAGACTATTTATATCAGAAGGATCTATTCCTACCATTGAGTGGAGTAGCAAAGAAGCTGACGACCATGAAGGACGAAGAATGGGAGATTCTTGACAGAAAGGCTCTAGGAACGATA
>ML799948.1:166540-177925 GCA_009831015.1 Picea engelmannii | reverse complement strand
GTACTTGCCATCAATGAAAAGTCTATGCTGCCTGTAAAACATGCCAACAATCCTTTGTACATTCTTCCTGCACCCATGCCATCTTCATTGCTGTACTTTCCATCAATGACAAGCATATGCTACTTGTTAAACATTTTCCAACAATCCCAACCCCACTTGAAAGGGGTTGTGGCCGATTGAGCTATGAAGGGCTTGGTTGTAGCTATGCTGGACATAGGGAAGGCTCTCATCCCATGTGCGAGGGTGCTTTGAATTATACATGCGAAGGATATCTAAAATCATTAGATTTACAGCCTTGGTTTGGCCATCTGTCTGGGGGTGGAAGGTTTTGGATTTGGTGAGCTTGGTGTCTAGCAGTGACCAGAGGCTCGACCAGAATGTGCTGAGAAATAGAATATCCCGATTTGAGACAATGGTTTGTGGGATTCCAAAATTTACCCAGACTCATTCAAAGAAGAGCTTGGCAATGGCCTCTACTATGATGCTCTTCTTGTAGGCAACCAGAATCACCATCTTAGAAAAGAGATCAACAAAAAAAAAAACACAGTCATTTCCCCACTTGGTGGATGGGAGGCCCGACATGTAGTCCATTGAGATGGATTCCCATGGCTTGTCAGGAGTAGGAAGAGGGGTGTACATGCCCTATTTCTTAGTGGTCGGTTTGGCAATAACATAGGGAGTGCAAGACCTGATATACTTGCTGACCTCCTGTCGAAGTTTCGGCTAGTAGAAATATTTCTGTAGTATTGTGAATGTGTTTTCAACGCTGAAGTGTCCTGCCACCCGACTATAGTGGGATTCCCAGATCAAATTTTCTCGCTCACTTGATGGAACACAGATATGGCCCATACGACACAACAACCCATCCTGAAGATGGAAATTATGGACAACTATGTTTGCACCCAACATTTGGTAGGTGGTGGAGAAGTCAAGGTCTGTCTCATAGAGTTGGGGCCATCCAAATGTCTCATGGCTGCAAGAGTCTAGCATCGTGGTGAGTGCTGTGACTGGCGGTCTGCTGAGGCAATAAATGACACGATTGGTGCTTCCTATTTTATACTTGATGTTGAGGTGGAATTGATGCAAGTATGTGGACCACTTTTGATGGCAGTCATTCTACAATTTTCCCTGTGTCTGCATGAACTGCAGTGGCTTATGATTAGTGTGGATCACTGTCTCCTTTCCAAGAATGTAATGTCTCCATTGGCAGTATGCTTGCACAATGGAGTACATTTCTTTTTCATAAGTAGGGTACTTACGGACAATATCTGACAGTGTCTCACTATGATAGTCCATGGGGTGGCCATGCTGAGTGAGAATAGCGCCCACATCATAGTCTGAAGCATATTGCTCGATCTCAAATGGATGATGCAGGTCTGGTAGTGAAAGTACTAGGGTTGATCACAAGCACTTCTTCAAATCATCGAACTCTTGTTGTTGGGACCGACCCCACGCAAATTTCTCCTTACCATCACCCCTGTTTATTTGGCTGAGGGCCCATACAATATGGGAGAATTCCAACATGAACCTGCGGTAGAAATTGGCAAGGCCCAAGAAGCTCCGAAGCTCCGTGAGTGTTTTTGGGGCTGGCCAGTCACAGATGACTTGGATCTTGGCTAGATCTACATTTACGCCATGCTGATCAATGATGTAGCCCAGGTAATGGACCCTGTCCATGCCGAAGGAGCATTTTTTTAAGTTGGTGTATAGCTTGTGCTGCCGCTGGGTGTGCAGAACCTACTGAATATGCTGCAAGTGTTCGACCCAAGTCTTTCTATAAATTAGAATTTCATCCAGATACACCACTACAAAAGTATCGGTGAATGGTCACAAGATATCATCCATCATCCTCATGAAAGTGGATGGAGCATTTGTCAAACCAAAGGGCATGACCAACCATTCAAAAAGGCCTTCCTTTGACTTGAAGGCAGTCTTCCATGCATCTTTCTGTTCTATTGGGACCTGGTGGTAGAGAGACTTAAGATCAATATTACTAAAGTATTTTCCCCCCATGAGTTGATCAAGGAGGTCATCGATTCAGGGAATTGGGTACTGGTTTTTTACTGTGATTTTATTCAGAGCCTAGTAATCAATACAGAGTCGCCATGTTCCATCTTTCTTCTGTACCAACACGATTGGGATCTCGCAAGGTGATGATTTGAGGTGGATATGCCCCTTATGGACTAGTTCTTGGATCTATTGCTTGATCTCCTCATTCTCAGACAATAGACTGACCCATTGGGTAGTGGTGCACTGGGGGTCAGATCGATGGGGTGCTTGACCTGGCAGTGCAGAGGTACCCCTGTAGGTGAGGAGAAGATATCTAAGTATTCTTCCATGACCTTATCTACTTTCTTCTGCTATGTGGAGAGGTTGGTCATAGAGACCTTAGATGTGGCTATGATCTTTCACTTATTCTGAGAGAGAATCACAAAGAAGACAAACTTCCCCATCTGAGAGATGACCTTCCTGCATTGCTTAGAAGAGATCAAGGAAATAAAACTAGGTGGGACTGCCTCAGGTATCCTGTACAATTTCCTATTCAAATTAATAATAACACTACGAGGCCTAGACTCATATACAACATGACGTTTCCATAAATAATATTGGCCCAAAAGAACATCACAAACTTCAAGAGGAGAAACATCACACAATACCTCATCTTTGAAGGGATTGATGCCATATGACCGTTGACACTATTGGCTGACGCAGATATCGCTTCCTTGGTGGAGCCATCCAATGGTGTAGGGTTGTGGGTGCGGCATTGTTGGCAGGGCCAACTGCTTGATGAACTTTGTTGAGATGAGGTTCTTCTGGCTACTGCTATCAATGATGAATTGCAGTGGGGTGCCTTTTACCCACATATGTGAATGGAAGAGGCGCTCTCCTTCTTCTGGCTCATCTGGTTCACCAGGATGGAGCTTGGTGGTAGCAATGATGGCATTGGGTTCCACATAAATGATTCATATTCCCCTTTTAGGTTCTAGCTCAGAGTTAGAATCCGCATCTGATTCAGAGGCTTTCACTTCGGCCACCAATGACTGATTTGAGCGGTAGTCAACAGTGTTATGCCAAGGGCTCTTATAGAAGTCACACCACTTCCCGGTATCTTTCTTTGTCTTTCCAGTGTCCTTCTTTGCTTGTGTCTTGGAATGGTTGTCCTGATACTGTCCATATTTTCTCTGTCCTTTGTTCGGTGGGTTGGGGTTGCCCTTTCCTGGCTTTTGTTGTGAGGGGTTCCCAGGCCAAAATTGCAACGTCTTTTGTTTGAGCTTCTGCTAGATTTTGACGGTGTATCGGTAGGCTGTGCCCAAGGATGAGATGTCCAAAAATTCCATTTCTGTCTGGATGTATCTATGCAGAGAACCACAATACTTGAGCACCAGATGTCGCTCTGAATCTTTGATACCCAACTTGGTGCGTAAGGTATGGAAGATATTTGTGAAAACTGGCACTACTTGGTCTCTTTCTTGCCGCAGTGTGGTCCATTTGGTATACAGGTCGTCATAACTTATGACAGGGTAGTATTTTTCCTTAATAGCATCCCTGAAGGATTCCCAGGTGGCTGTGACTGAAAATAATGAGGTTTCCTCTGTTTCCTTTTTCTCACAAAAAGTTTCCCACCAATCTTTGACATGGGGAACAACTTTGAGGAGCGCAAACGTAATCTTTTCTCTATTTGAAAAGTTATGGACAAAAAAATACCCTTCTAGTAGATTCAATGACTTGTCTACATCATCTACATCTATATGACCTTCAAATATAGGAATATCAAAGTTTATTTGTACCTTGAAGGGGGTGGCACCTCCGTTCGAACAAGATGCATCGCTTGTTGGTAGCCACCAAAGGATTTGCATGAAACTATCCATCATCTCATTCCACTGTTGTGTGAGGGATTCCTCAATCAAAAGTTTGAAAGAATCTCATGTCCTGTCATATTTATTTTCTCCTGCCATGGGAGGTCGCTTGGGTGTGCGAGAGCTTCTGTCCTCAAGAGAAACAAGCTCGAAACCCAACTCTTTATACTCCAACCTCGTTGGGGACATGCATTAAGACGATAAGGAGAAGAATGCTCTGATACCACTGATCCAGATTTTATGAGAATAAAAAAATGAATACAAATTATTAGCAGGTTCTTAACACAAAATAATAGAGATACAATAAAACTGGTTTTCTATTCAATAATGAAATAAGATGAAACTGTAAAATGCAGCGGAAACAAACTTGCTGGAATGGTGGCGGCTTATCTCTGAGAAGAGATGTGACGGCAGCACACATTCGAAAGAAGGAGGTTACAATGAGGCTTTGAAGGCATTTTTATAATAAGAAAGAATTCCAAAAACCTAACCCTAGGAGATGAAGCGCCAAAAGTCATGTGGGCCCTGTTTGGGTAAGTTAATACATCAACTTCCCGGGGTCGTAACTTTTGCATACGATCTTCGTTTTAGGCGTGTGATAGCCTGTTGGAAAGGTATCATCGAGGAGATTCATTTTGGGGGATAAATCATTCCTTTGGCCATAATTGATGAGATATATCCTGAAAAACCTTCATTTAGGCCCTCAAAATTGCCCCAGAAATTAAAACTGCTAAAAATAGTAAATTACCAAAATTGTCAGAAAACTGTTTTGAGCTAGTTGAAAAAGGTGGGTGGCCACCAATATCCATATAGATAAACGTATGATTAGGTTGTTGATATCTTCAAAAAATGTTTAGCTGAAGTCAAATTTATCAAGCTTCGCACGATGCTTGGGATTCAGGAAGTTGAAATTATAGGGGGGGTGTTACACATTATTTTCGTCAACCTTATGACCATTAATGATGTAAACCTATCATTTGTCTTTAGAAGGATAAATAGCCTGAATTCCTGAAGAAAGAAGGGAGAAGAATTTTCCCTAAGAGAAGAAGTTGTATTTTCCTTTGTAAAAACCTTATTTTGGAGGATTTCTGCAGGTTGCTATATACATAGGGTGCAGAAATGCCTGATTTCCGTAGGTTTCTCTGTAGATAGGGTGTGGAGTTTCCGCAGGCTGCACTATAGCTAGGGTGTGACGACATCCTGTACATGGGAAAACCGAGCATCTTCTCGATGCTTCTAGAAGGAGAAGATTCTATGGTGAGGTGGACTCCGTACGGTTTGGATCTTACTCACTTTCATGATTTAGTGGGATCATCCTAACCTCCTCACTTTATCCTCTTCAACTTATAAAAGGAGAGGAACACTCATGAGGAAAGTTAGATTGGATTGTTATTGAGTTTTGTAGCTTGGAGTTTTTGGGCCTATGTTGGATTTGAGCTTTGCTTTGTCAAGATAGATTGTGAGTAGCTATCATATCCATGGTCTCAAAATCCTTGGAGCAAGAAGTGTGTCAGAAGGAAGGAATCGTTGGAAGGAACCTTACGACATCAAGGCATCCGGTTGTAATCTCTCTTCCTATTATTAATATAATACAATGGTATGTTTCTTTCCCATACGATTATTCTTATTTTATTGCATAATTCCTTGACCATATGCATAGGTTGTCATTGAATATATGCTCTCTGCTTTCACTTTGGTTGGTCTGTGTCTCACTGCAGGATTAGTATCACAAGAGCAGCGGAGCTAAACAGGGACACCAAAGACATAAGGAAACGACACATAAAGATATGTCTCTCGTCTTTTGTTTGCTAGTAAATTTGATGATTAGAGCCTAGGGAAAGCACCATGTTCTATCTTGTTTTGTTCTAGATCCAAGTGGATCTAGGGAGATTAGTTTATGTTCGCATTTACCGATTTATCCAATAACAAAATTGGCGACTCCACTGGGGAACATGATGTTTTCCTAGTTTTCCTTGTTTTCTTTCTTTGATTGCTTGGTTTTTGTTTTATGACTCATTGAGAGATCCAGCTTGACTCTCTGAATTTTAAATTTCACTAGAAAAATTTCTTAATTTTTAATATTTTCCATTTTTTGTTTGATTTCTGCACCTTGCTTTGAGGAACAGTGCGACGACTAAGGATTTCCGCACCCTACCTGTTTATACCAATGCAGAAAGTCTGCACCCTACCCATATTTGGCCTACGAAAATCAATGATTTTCACACTATGTTAGTCTACAACATGTGAAAATTGTGAAAATTTTGATTTTTGATGTTTTTTTCCTTACCCAAACCTTGGATTTGGTTTTGGGGTGAATTGTTGGGTTTGTTTACAGTCTTCTTGACAAAATTTGAATCTTCTTTCAGCCATCTTTGCCTTATTTTTGCTTTGTTTGCTTTTGAAATATTTGGTCTCTTGCTTTGAGTGTCTTTTAGTTACAAATCATTGTTTTTCTTTAGAATTGTTTGGTGAAAGAACATTTTTCTGTTTTCTGAATAATTCGTATTAAAAGAGAAACTTAGTTTAGGTTGTTTTTGTTTTGAAGTGTTTTTCTATTGTTTTTAGCTATCTTTAAAACAAAAAATCTTATTTCTTGGTTTATATTAGATTGGGGGCATCCTTGCATTTGAAGTAGAGAAATTGCATGATTCTTGGCATTTTTTGGTCTTAAATTCTGAAAAAGTTTGCTCATTATGGGGGGGCCATGAATCGTGTATTGGTGTACAGTCTATTTTTCTCATGTCTTGAGAATCTTGATATTGATGAATTTAGTATATTTTGGGACATTGTGCATATGGGAATGATAAATTTTTTCTCCCTCTTGTAGCATAGCTTTCATCGAAATGAAAATATTGCATATTCATCTCTTTGCATAGCTTTCGAGTCGGTCAAAACACCATATTGTCCACGCCATTTTCCTTTTGGGTAACAACAACCTTAAAATAAAGCGCTTATAAAAATTGATTAGACATTTTATATTTTTTGGTAGAAAACCTACATTAGATTAGTTGTAGGGATTTGGAATAGGTGTGAAAGATAACTTTCCAAAGCTGCAAACAAACATAGAATCTTGAGTTAGGGAGTGATAACTCCACTTATTACATTTTGTCTTGGGAAGCCCTTCTCACACAAGGGTCAAACCTGAGGTTGCATTGAGACTGACGGAGTTACTCACCCTACTTTTTTGGTCTTGGTGTAGAGATTGCGCATATTATGGGGGTCGTTTGAAGGTATACCCACAATGATGAGTGCAATCCTTCTGAGTTGATTTCAGGCTAGATACCTTGCCCTTGCCCATGGATCGGATTGTCGAATGTTTACATAGGCATCATTGTTGTAGTTGGTAACCTTAGTGGCCTATCTCTTTAGGGTCTTTACACGAGGTGAATGTGGAGGGGAAAGTCTTCATGGTACCTAGAATCGAAGTTGGCCAAACTCACTCGGGCTCCTTGGAGGGTATACCCACATTTATGTGTGGGAGCTTGCACCAAGGCGTAAGTCCATTAAGCAAGTCGTCCACGTAACTTTTCCACCCGCTCTATCTCAACCCTTTCTTACTTTGTCCTCACGATGTTGGATTTCATCACCAACTAGTGTGCTCATTGTGAGAAAGTTTTTGTTTGCTTACTTGTTTACTAGATTTTTATCGTGTGTTGTTTGTTTTCCCTAGTGGACTTTAGACTGGATATTTATTTAATGGCGTTAGTTCTTGAAACGACCAACGAAGGAACCTCTTCTCCAGCGGAACCTTTTGTTTTTCCTTCTTACGAAAACATTGGTCCTCCTCACATCGCTACTTTGAGCTTTCCAGGTCTCACAATTGGATTTCCAGTATCGTTGTTTTCCACTCAGGTAATCCCGAATGAAACTAGTGATTCTGTTGTAAACACTCCCCCCAAAGAACATCAACCTCATGTTGATCCTTTGCCTTCTTCACCAGTAAGATATTCTTCACCTTCTACACTTGCAAGGTCTTCTTCCAATTCATCTTCTTCATCAAGTGAAATCTCTAAAGCTGGTAACTCTATGGATAAGAAGAAGAAGAAACAAAAGAATAAGAAGAAGAAAAATAAGAAAGGGTCCAAACTTCCAACCACTGTCGGACATGTTGGAAAGAAACTAGTTACTATTAATCGTGATGGGATTCTTGATGATGTCAAGATCACCCGCACAACCTATAAGCTCAAGTACCCTTGCATGATTTGTAAGGGTAGCCATCTTCTTAAGGACTGCCCTGGTCTATTCAAGGTTATAGAAGCATGGTCTACACACCCTTTCCAACCCATGTCGTCAACCTCTGAGCAACATGTTGATGACCTCCCATTAACTAGTCAATATACAATTGGGAAGAAGAAAAGTAGAGTCAAGTTCCCATGTATGTTATGCAAAGGGAGCCATCTAACTCACCTTTTCTCTCATATGGACGAAGCCTCAAAATTACTGGAAGACATGACTATTTCACAACCTCAACTCCTAGCTTCTTATCACAAGCTTACTCTCGACCCACCTGCAGTTGATGGAATGATCAATCCAACCCCTTCGTCAATCAGTCCGGTTGATCATGTAGTCAATACGGTTACTTCCTTAGTTGATCCTATTGACAAAGGGGTTGATCCGATCCCATCTTCGGTCGATCCCACTCTCCTGCCAGAGAGTGAAACCCAATTGGTTGATCCAATCCCATCCTCGGTCAATCCCACTCTCCCACCATAGATTGCAACCCAAGCGGTCGATCCATTTCCACCTGTCGACCCCGTTCTCCCCTAGGAGAATGAAACCCAAGTGATCGATCTGATCTCGTCAACAGTCGATCCTATTCTCTCGCTAGAGAGTAAACCCAATGCTGCCCATCTTTTTCTTGTTGATACAGACTCTACCATGTCGAGGGGTATTCCTCCTTTTCCCATGGAACCCCTTCCAAGTAATGAGGCCATCCTTTTTAATTGGGATGTGCTAACTAGACCTCATCTTCCCTCTCACATTCCTTTCCAGATTACAGTACAGGTTTGTGGTCGGGACATTCCTTAGATGCTAATAGATGAACGTGCGTCCATTAGTATTTTGTCCTCTATTGCTTGGTAGGCTTTGGGTTGTCCTCAACTTGCGCTAGTTACACAGAATCTGTTATCTTTTAACAGAATAACCAGTCAACCTTTAGGGACCCTTCCTCAGTTTCCCATAACTTTGGGAGGGAAAATTGTCTTTATTGATGTCATGGTAGTCCAAGACCCCTTGGATTTTGCTCTACTCCTTGGGTGGGATTATTTCTATGCCATGAAAGCTATTGTGTCCACTCTTTTTCATGTGATATATTTCCCTCACGATGGAAGAATTGTGACTATCGATCATTTTTCATTCATCAGTCTTGACTGGATTGCCTCCCTCAACGGTTGATATATGCTGACGGTATCACCCCGTCCATGGGTTTATTATGTGGCATTGTCTCCCATGACTTCATATTTTGATGATTTGGATCCAGTAGTTGACATGGTGATCTCTTCAATAGGGTTTTTAGAGCTTGATATCCTTACCCCTGTCGTGGCCCTCGACATGTGTTCCTTCCAGAGTGTGTTTCTTCCATCGAGTGAAGATCTCTTGGAGGCCATGACTGAGTTTTCTCCCTTGACATGGTGTCGTTCCAGAGCACTGTCCTCTTGAAACCGTGATCAAGAGGAGAGATTTGAGCATGATTTCCTAATTTCAAGCTCATTAAAAAATGAAACCAACCTTGAGCATGATTTCCTGATTTCAAGCTCGTTAAAAAATGAAACCAGCCTTGAGCATGGTTTTCTATTTTCAAGCTCATTAAAAAATGAAACCAGCGTTAAGCATGATTCTCTGATTTCAAGCTCGTTAAAAAATGAAACCAGCTAAGAGGATAGTTTTGTGTCTCTATCGCAACCTCGTTAAAAAATGAAATAGAGATTATGAGCATAGTTCCCATTTAGTGTCAAGCTTGTTAAAAAATGAAAAAAAGGCCTGGGGATTAAACCTAGATTCTCGAACATAGTTCTTGTTCTTGTGTCAAGCTCATTAAAAAATGAAACAGATTGTTCCTCCTCTATGTTTGAGTCAAGTCCTTTGTCTAGTATTTGAAGCTTCTTTTCATCCTCCTATATCGTTGGACAAATCGAAGCTTGGGGGGAAATGCTTTCAGCCTCTCGACTTCATGCTGAAGTTAAAGTTGCTAGTTTCTTAAGCTGGGGGGCTAAGTGCCAACCATCCATGTGTTATGTAATGTCCCCAAGGCCGATCCTTTATAAACCTGATGTATGAAACGAATTGTACATATGTGTTATAGGCTAGTGAGCCGAGTTCCTATAAGCTGTAGGCTTATGTGTTTGTTAGGCCAAGGAGCCTAAGTGTTGAAGGCCAGGAGCCTGTTGTTGTACTTGTAAGTATGCAGAATATTTAATAAAATATAAACACTACTAGGTGCATACCGACCATGATGAATGAGTGAAGGGGCACTAAGCGTCCACAGAGTGGGAAAGGAATTAGGGGCTGGAAGGTGGGAAAGGGGCTAAGTGTTGAGCCTAGGGGCTAAGCCTAGGGGCTAAGCCTAGGGGGGGCTTAAACCTGGAAATAATATTTTAATATTATTTCAAAAGATATGTGCATCATATGTTTTTATCCTAAGTCCTTTTGGAAGGACACATGAATTCCCAAGTGGTGGGAGGAACGCGTGCTGGTGGGACACATGCAGTCGCATGGGTGACAGGTGTCAACCCTGACCATGCAATAAAAAGCCGCAATGAGCCATGTTGGGGGTTCCTCCTCCATTCGACTCATGGACTGCCAGAACAGAACGGGTCTGACTCCTGCAGAAAAACCCTCGTACATCCTCTGAACTAAAAGACGGGTATCTGTGTTGGCTCCGGGATAGCCGGTATATCCCCAATCTGAACCGTCTGAACCTGCGTGACCCTTGCATGGATTGTCTATCACGCATTCCCGACACCAGAGCATGAGTCTATACTGGGTAGGGTGGAAGGGAAATGGCCATTCGATCGGGGCAGAGAGTATGTGTAGTTCCCAGAATCAACACCGTGAGACCTGGCCTCCATTGTTGAGCTTGTGTGAGAAGCCTGAGTCTGTATTCCTAGTTGACTGTGGTGGTCACGTAGTGTTGGTCTGTGCGTGGAATATTGGCCAGAGTAAGCCATTGCTGAGCTTGTGTATGACCCTGTTGACGGGCGAAACTGACTATCCGTCAACTGGGAGAGTGGAACCGGTCCGGGGTTGTCTAAATAACCCAAGCCGTTTGGTATGGACCACCCTGACGAGTTTAACGGCTTCGTTGGCCGCTCTAAGGTCTCGTAAGGAAACCAAAGAGAAAGTGATCTGAGCTAAATGATCTAAACTAAGGAAACTAGAAACTAATAAAAAACTAACTAAAACAAACTAACTAATTAAATAAAAGAAATTAAACTAAAACTAAGGAAACTAGAAACTAATAAAACAACTAAAACTAACTATACTAATCTAACTACAAATTACTAACTACTTATATATACACAAACTACTA
>ML799948.1:150539-161159 GCA_009831015.1 Picea engelmannii | reverse complement strand
AGAATGGAGACTACATAAAATTTTATGTTCAGAAAATTGAAATAATGAACTTACTGTTGTTAACAGTGGACATGCATATGCATAGAATGACGAGTCATTCTATTGGTCAAGTTGTTTGGTAATTGTGATTGAATTGCCAAGTGTAGAAATTCTAAGATTATTGCATAAGATGTTGTACATATTGAATTATGATGTACATAAAATACCGACAATTTGTTGGCAGTATGCAAGATGAAGTCTTGCAGGAAAATTGTAGGCAATTTTGTGCCTGTGGAAAAATCACAGGGATGAATGCATTCATAATGTAGCAATAGCCAAGATAAATCATGAAATAGGATGTCATGTTTTTGGAATAAAAGTTGAATTTCCTTTCGCATTAATTGGAATTCCTAAATGAACTCTTGTATGTACTCTCATGATAACTGCATGTGGTTGACACAGATGAGATGATGTTGATAAAAGTTAAATTGTTGGCTACAAAGAGTATCTCGGGAAGATGCTACTTGGAAACCTTTGAGGGCAGTTGGAACTCCCGGAGCCATGGTGCTCTAAGACTTCCGATCCGGTCTGTTCCTACAACCCAAGGTAAGGGAGATTGGCAGCCAAAGGACCGTCCAGGTGATAGAGAAGGTGCATTCTCCTGGGGTGGAACAAGCATGTGGGGAATGAGAGACCGTTGGTTGGAGTACTACCGAGGTTTGAATGGTTGGAGTGCTGCTGAGGTCTGGTACCTTGGCCTAGACCATGTGGATAAGGATTGTGGACCATGGCTATCTTGGGAAGCCATTGCCCGATGGAGTCATAGCTCTACTCCGGGGTGGGAGGTCTTCTCACTCAAAAGATAAGTACAATTCTCTATTTTATTATATGATGTGTATATTGTATATAGTTTTAATGTTATTGAATTTGTTTGTATATACATACATATACATTGCATAAATGATTGTATTACTGCACCCACGAATGTACCTAAGGTATCTCATATTTCATTACTTAAGAAATCTATATACCTGATGCTAATCATGTAATCGATTGGAATGCGATTCAGGTGGAACTGAAAAGTGTCCTGCAAATGGATAGGAAAACCAAATAGCTCCGGAATCGATCTATAGAGCTTGTAAAGGTCCAGTGGACCTGGTACGGTCCTGAGGACGCGGCATGGGAGCATGAAGAAGTTATGCGGGTAGAGTACTCGCATCTTTTTGCAAATTTTGAAAGGCTTGCAGAGACAGTGTAAGTTGCACTGAGGACAATGCAAAAATAAGGGAGGGGGGATTGTAATGTCCCCAAGGCCAAGCCTTTATAAACCTGATGTATGAAACAAATTGTACATATGTGTTATAGGCTGGTGAGCCAAGTTCCTATAAGCTGTAGGCTTATGTGTTTGTTAGGCCAAGGAGCCTAAGTGTTGAAGGCCAGGAGCCTGCTGTTGTACTTGTAAGTATGCAGAATATTTAATAAAATATAAACACCGCTAGGTGCAGACTGACCATGATGAACGAGTGAAGGGGGACTGAGCGTCCATAGAGTGGGCAAGGAATTAGGGGCTGGAAGGTGGGAAAGGGGCTAAGTGTTGAGCCTAGGGGCTAAGCTTAGGGGGGGCTTAAACCTGGAAATAATATTTTAATATTATTTCAAAAGATATGTGCATCATATGTTTTTATCCTAAGTCCTTTTGGAAGGACACATGAATTCCCAAGTGGTGGGAGGAACGCGTGTTGGTGGGACGCATGCAGTCGCATGGGTGACAGGTGTCAACCCTGACCATGCAATAAAAAGCCGCGATGAGCCGTATTGGGGGTTCCTCCTCCATTCAACTCACGGACTGCCAGAAGGGAACGGGTCTGAGTCCTGCAGAAAAACCCTCGTACATCCTCTGAACTGAAAGACGAGTATCTGTGTTGGCTCTGAGATAGCCGATACATCCCCGGTCTGAACCGTCTGAACCTGCGTGACCCTTGCATGGATTGTCTGTCACGCATTCCTGACACCAGAGCGTGAGTCTATCTTGGGTAGGGCAGAAGGGAAATGACCATTCGGTCGGGGCAAAGAGTCTGTGTAGTTCCCAGAATCAACACCGTGAGACCTGGCCGCCATTGTTGAGCTTGTGTGAGAAGCCCGAGTCTGTATTTTCGGTTGACTGTGGTGGTCACGCAGTGTTGGTTTGCGCGTGGCATACTAGCCTGAGTAAGCCATTGCTGAGCTTGTGTATGACCCCTCTCCAGGTGAGGGAGGTGGTTGATGCTGGAAGAGGCAGGTTGTCAGGCCTGCGAGCAACTCTTCCAGGTGAAAGAGTTTACTCGGAAGTGGTTTCTTCCAGAGAGTGTCCAGCACCAGCTACGAGCTCTGAGACTTCCTGATCCGACCTATTTCCAAGACCCAGAGAGGGAGGTTAGCACCGATGGACTGTGCGTGTGAAGGTGTATACTCCCGGGCGGAACATGCATGTGGGGAATGAGAGTCTGGTAGTAGTGGGCATAAGATGGCATCTTTGGGAAGAATCCTTCCAGATATTTCTGTGTTGTTTTCCCTGTAACCTCAGCCTAGCCTAGGATTCCTTGCCTTGGGGTGGAGCTCAGTCCCAGCTCGGGGGTGACCCACTGTTGAGATGATGAGCAGTGTGGTCTAAGGCTAGGAGGTTCGTGGAAGGCCTGCACTTGGTTGGTGGATTTCACCACTGTTACAAGATAAGTATCTAACTATGTTCTTATCACATTTTGGCATGACTATGTTGTATATATTATCATGTTTTCCACTGTGTATATGAATTAGTATGAAGTGCTATTGATTGTTAATTATGGCAATTTTTCATATGAATACTCTGTGTAGAATGTGTTTACTTGTTTAAATGCATGTGGAGTATATACTAGACTGTATGTGTTATGTGAAAAGTGTGTACAGATTGTTACATAGTGTGTTAAAAGCCTTGGTAAGAAAAAAGGTACACTACATGTTATGCATTGGGAAGTTCAAGCATAGTTTTCTATGGTTCAATCTTGTGTAAAAATGAAACCACTTACCTCAAGCATAGTTTTCTATGGTTCAAGATTGTGTAAAAATGAAACCAGGTCCAAGCATAGTTTTGCTTATTTTTTAAGCTTGTGTAAAAATAAAATCTATCCCAGGCATAGTTTTGTTTTGTTTTAAAGCTTGTGTAAAAATGAAAACAATCCCAAGCTTAGTCTTTGTTCTTTCTCATGCTTGTAAATACATGAGAATAAGTCACTGAGCTTAGTCTTTGTTCTTTTTCATGCTCGTAAATACATGAGAATAAGTCATCAAGCTTAGTCTTTGTTCTTTCTCAAGTTCGTAAATATGTGAGAATGTAACCGAGTATACTTTTATCACTTTGTCGGACTCGTAAAGGTTATACGAAAAAGAAACCCACTGGAGTTCCCTTTAAGCTCTTTTCAGACTCTCTAAACATGAAAATATTGTCGACCAATCTTTTTCTTTTCACGCTTGTTAAAGTATTTGAAGGAAACGTTTGTTGAGCGACAATTTATCTCTTTTTCGGTCTCATCAGAATAACTTACGAAAAAGGAACTAAGAGAGTTCTCTTTAAGTGTTTTTCAGGCTCTCTAAACATGAAAAACCTTTGATTTTTCTTTCTTTGGACTTGTTAAACAAACATCGAAAGGCCCATATGGGACCGAACCACTCCTTCCTAGGGTTCGTTAAACATACTCCAAGGAACTCATCCGAAGGATGAGATTACATTACAAGCATATGTTATCCTCCTCAAGCTTGCGTAAAAATAAAGAGGTACTTGCCAGAAATGGTGGGGGAAAAATTGGGAAAGAAATGTATCTAAACCTGTATTCTATGGAAGAGTCACTTTTGAACATTACACCCTTTCACTTGCCTTGTGTCTAGGTTGGAAAATCTGCTTGTCTCTTGATCATACCCCTTTCTAAGATTACAAATTGGTCTGTGATCCCCATTGTTGAGTCAATATTTTCCAAGAAAGTTGTCGTGTCTTCAATATGTTCGAAGAGAAGTTCAACTCGGAAATCCTTCTATTGCGTCGACTATTTCTGCAGTCCTCAAGCCTTCTATTGTGTCAACCATCCCCGAGTTAGTCCTAAGTCACTGGTTATTCTGATCTACTTCAAATCTTGTTACCTGTTTCATGTCATTGATGGGGGATACATTAAGGCCCTCCCGTGACGAGTGTTTTTCTGTCGAATTCAACTCATTATCCAGGAATTAGACTTAGAAACCTATTGGTACCTTGGAACTTTCATGCCTCAATGGAAGGTTTCCTTGCTTTCGACAATGGGTTTTCATTATTGACCCTTGATCGGGAGATTACATCGAGTGTTCGACTTCAGCTTATTAATTCACATTTGTTGGATTGTACTAGAGTACCTTGGGAGTCATTGACATTAATGGTGATTTCCCTCACCCTTGTTAACGGTATACACTAATGACCAGTAATCAAGTGGTTTCTACCATGTTCGACTTCAACACATGTATTCACATGGTTAGATTCGTACTATAGAGTGGTGGATATGAAGACCCTGAATCTTTTCTCACGGATTCAGGTTGCGTTGGAGTATATTCAGTTTGTACTGTTGCATAGATCCACATTGTATGTCTCGTGGCTATGTTCAAATTTGAGTTTTTAACACATAGATCCCCAATGTATTTTTTGGTGGCTATGTTCAGATTTGAGTCATATTGGCATGGATCCATAGTGTATGTTAGGTGGCCATGACCTGTCTTACTTGACATGGATATTTGTATGTCAGAATTTATGCTTTGAGTCATTAGTATTCTGAGTATGGGAATGCCTACCTCAGTGATGCTATATTATTGTATTGTATTTCCTTGTTTGTTGGTAGGTTTCCGACCGATGTGTTCCTTGTTCCCTAGACACACTCGACAAAGTATTTCAGCTATCACTCTGTTCTAACTTCATACTTTGGGGGGCTCTCTGTTACACATTATTTTCGTCAACCTTATGACCATTAATGATGTAAACCTATCCTTTGTCTTTAGAAGGATCAATAGCCTGAATCCCTGAAGAAAGAAGGGGGAAGAATTTTCCCTGAGAGAAGAAGTTGTATTTTCCTTTGTAAAAACCCTATTTTGGAGGATTTCCACAGGTTGCTATATACACAGGGTGTGAAAATGCCTGATTTACATAGGTTTCTCTATATCTAGGGTGTAGATTTTCTGCAGGCTGCACTATAGCTAGGGTGTGGCGACCTCCTGTACATGGGAAAAATGAGCATCTTCTCGATGGTTCTAGAAGGATAAGATTCTATGGTGAGGTGGCCTCCGTACGGCTTGGATATTACTTTCTTTCATGATTTAGTGGGATCATCCTAACCACCTCACCTTATACTCTTCAACTTATAAAAGGAGAGGAACTCTCATGAGGAAAGTTAGATTGGATTGTTATTGAGTTTTGTAGCTTGGAGTTTTTGGGCCTATGTTGGCTTTGAGCTTTGCTTTGTCAAGATAGATTGTGAGTAGCTATTAGATCCATGGTCTCAAAACCCTTGGAGCAAGAAGTGTGTGGGAAGTAAGGAATCGTTGGAAGGAACCTTACAACATCAAGGCACCCGATTGTAATCTCTCTTCCTATTATTAATATAATACAGTGGGATGTTTCTTTCCTATAAGATTATTCTTATTTTATTGCATAATTCCTAGATCATATGCATAGGTTGTCATTGAATATACTCTCTCTTCTTTCACTTTGGTTGGTTTGTGTCTCACTGCAGGATTAGTATCACAAGAGCACCAGAGTGAAACAAGAAAAACAAAGACATAAGGAAGCGACACATAAAGGTATGTCTCTCGTCTTTTGTTTGCTAGTAAATTCGATGATTAGAGAATAGGGAAATTGCCATGTTCTGTCTTCTTTTGTTCTAGATCCAGGTGGATCTAGGGAGATTAGTTTATGTCCGCATTTACCAATTTATCCAATAATAGGGGGTGTCATAATGACGTAATTTCACCTCCTAAATATCTAGAGACACGTGTTGATGGGGTGGGGGGTGTTGGAACATCAAGAATTGATGGTTCATCACACACCTCTTGGGTTTAGTCGGTTGAGAGGTCAACCAACATCTAGATACAATCAATCAAAAGATCGACTGGCACACTACACCAATTGATCGAGTAATCAATGTGCCCTTCGGTCAGAAAATCAACCAAAAGTTGAAGAAATTCGGGCAATAGATCAACCAACCCAACAATAGACTACTAGTTGGACGCATAGGTATTCAGGTCGAGCATATTCATTGAGCTGAATCGACAATGAAAATTTTGCAGAGTCAACTCTAACAACTGACAGTTGCATGTGGACAAGATATTCCAGATTCTATGGAAGTTGGTTAGATCTAGAAGCTATAAAATGTAGATCCTTGGGTCATTATTATCATGGATATTGTGTAATAGATCATGTAGATCAAGATGTGCAACATGCACTATGATGTTATGATCACAATGCACTCTTCTTAAGTGTTGTAACGATGTATCTAGACACCACTCTTTATCTTCAAAATTGTTGTTCCTCTTCAATTATATGCACTACTGTATTTTCTGTTTCATGTCATGTTCCACCCTATTCCCCAACATTTTTTCTTCAATTTTATGTGTTTGATTCCAAAATCAAATTCACAAGGAAAATCGAATCATCTTTCTTGCCTAGTATTTAATTTTTTATGGTCAAATAGATATTTCAATCCATTATGATCTGTCATCAACATGAACTTCCTACCCATTAGGTAGTGTTGCCACATTTTTAATGAATGCACTACAACAAGAAGTTCCAAATTGTGAGTGGCATAATTTTTCTCATGTTTCTTTAGATTTCACGATTCATAACACACCACATAGTTCTCCTGAATACGAATTCCACAAATTCCTTCCTTACATGGATATGTGCATACAATAAAGTAATTGTCTAGATTTGTAATTTTCATAATTGGTGCACTACTGGGGAGATTTTCGATTGCTGAAAATGTTTCTTGCTTTCTTGGGACAATAATAACTTATTTTCTTTCTTCTTCAAGGAAGTTATTGGGTGTGAAATCCTGGATAATCCCTCAATGAATCTTCAATAATAACCAACAAGATCCATGAAGGACATCACTTTTATCACATTCTTTGGAGTGGGCTAATTTACTATGGCCTTGATTTTTTTCCAGATCCACAAATACTCCTTCTTATGAGATAATGTGACCCAAATAATGGATATTCTTATGGTAGAAGTCACATTTTTTGAGTTTCACATACAATGTGTTGTGTTGTCTCCTCACTTGCAAAACCATTTGAAAATGCTCCTCATCCTCTTCCTTAGGTTTGAATAGATTAGTATATCGTCAAGGAAAACAAGCACACACATTTTCAAGTATTTACTAAAGACATTGTTCATGAGGCACTTGAACGTAGCTAGCACATTTATGAGACCGAAGGTAACCACCACAAATTCATAGTTACCAGACCTTATTTTGAAGGTTGTCTTGTGAATGTCTTCTTCCTTAAATCCAACTTGATGACATCTTGACCTCAAATCAATTTTTGAAAATACCTTTAACCCTCTCTTTTGATTAAACAAATAATCAATTCTAGGTAACATATACTTGTTCTTCATAGTTACTTTGTTTAGTTGCCTATAATTAATACATAACGCGAGATTCTTTTTTTCACGAATATAGTTGGTACTACTCGCAAAGATACACTTAATGTATCCTTTCACTAAGAATTATTGTAATTGCACTTTCATTTCGCTTAGCTTTAGCGTATTCATTCTACAAGGAGCCTTGGATATTGGTGTAGCTCCAGGCACAATGTCAATTGAGAATTAAATATCTCTCATTGGTGGTAGTCTTGGTACCTCATTAAGGAATACATCTCCAAATTTTTGCAATACCAAATAGTCTTCAAGATTTGGACCTTTACCCTCTTTGATTCCAATACATGGGTTGCATACAATTGACAACCCTTTCTAAAGCACTTCTTCTACTAAAGGGTGACATTTACCTTATAGAGATAGTCTTTGAAATACCTCTTATTGTTATTTGGTTTCCATCTTCATTAATGTAATCGAAGGTCTTGTTGTATCAATCAATATTATGTCGACGTGCTTCCAACCAACCATATCAGTGAGGACATCATATGAACCAAGTGGAAAAATGTTCAGATTTTCCTAGGTGAAGAGTTCATTTAACTCTAGTGGACATCTCTCCACCATTTAACTAAATTTTATCTTGGTTCTAGTGGTAAACTAAAATAGTCGTGACTTACTATGCTTACACTTCTTAAGATCATATGATTCAACAACTTTAGGAGTAACATAATTGTAACTAGATCCTAGACCCATCAAAATGGAAATGGATTGCTTAGCAATCTCACCTTCAAATTCACCATTGCTAATTGATGATCTGCTTGGTGGTCTTCCAGTGTGGCATATATCTTGAGAATAATCCTTGATACATAATCAACAATTGAGGCCTCTTTAACATTATGAACATCCTTGTTGTTCTCCTTTTGATGTGGACAATTTTGAGAAAATGATCATCTCCACATCCCCAACATTGAATAGGTTCACTTGGTTTCTTTCCCACTGACTAAATTGGCTAATATCCACTATGTGCTAGTTGATTTTGATAATTTTTATAATTACGAGACTTTAATCCTTTCTTTCTTTGCTCAAGCTTCTCTTCCTTCTTGTCCTTCCATGCCTTGTTGAGCTCTAGTTTGTCTTTATTCTACTCATGACAATACTTAGCCTTTCCAATGGCCTCATCCAGGGTCTATAGTTCCTTAAACTCAATTATGTCTCTATAATATTGAGTTAATCCATATAGAACACATTGTATCTTTACCTTGTAATCTTAGATGTACATGACATATTGATGGGGGCAGGACTGTCAAAACACCCTTCATGCCTTCTTAGAACGCACTCCTTCTTAAGCCAAGAACTCTATGCAACCAATTAACGCAACACAGGACAAATCCCTTAACTTGCAAAAACTCCTCTATTAGATGGCTAGTTTCTCTTTATCACCAAAAACTTGAGCATCATAACTACAAGCCCATATAACCAAGGGATTAAACCTAAGGACCATCAAGATGACTTCAACTACGTTAGATTTAATCCCCTATCACTTTATTAATGCTCTTATTTACTTAACCGACTCAAATTCTTGTCAGTTAACGTTCTATCAACCATAACAAATTTTCATCACTTCACATTTTTGTCAACCAAGTTCAATTCTTCCAGATCAACACTACATTAACCAGCCACTCGGACCACCGGGTCATCATCCCATTAGGATCAATGGATTACCAGGATAATATTTAACTATGTTCCTTACCTTTTACTCCGGTCTGGTTACATCGATCACCAATTCACTCGTCCAATCCGGCACCAGAGTACTCGTTCAACCGGGTATTGAAGTACTCGTTCGACCCGGCACCACATACCTCAACACTGGTCCTTTCGACATATTTAAATGTCGATCCGATTACTCGTTTTCAACCATTGATCTCTTAGGATGATCAACGGTCAGATCTTCTACCATGTCACTAGATCTATGATTCCGTCAATCTCAATGCTCTGAACCTTGTTCTGGTCTGCAACTTCTCAATCCTGCTTCTCTTCCTATCAAGGTCAACTCGTCCGACCTTCCGATTACACCATGACTTTGCCACTTCACTGTAGTGCTCATACATGGTTTACTCTCACATAAACACACAATTGAATTCACTGGAGTTCGAATGTATTACGCATTCGCCTAGTCCTTACATTGATTTCATTCATATATTATTAGACCACTGATGCACATATTACACACAATTACAAAGAAAACGCATCCAACTTCAAGAGTCATCCACACACACAACACTAAGGTATAAACCCAATTATTCATTAAACAAGCTCTTTACATGATTTCTATAAAAACCCAGAAATCACCTAACTCTATCCTCTACCTCTAAGTTGGCTTAATTACTCAATTTTGGGTGCTTCCTTGTTCTTGGACACCCTTCTAATTCATGCCCGAAGGCTTACATAAATAATTGGAAGGTGAAAACCTCTGGATCTAACAAATCCCCAACTAATTACTAACTATTGAAACTACCCTGACTCACTCTATCTCCTTGATTACATACATACGAGGATCAATAAGATCAAATCCTCCTTTCGTAGGAAAAATCCACATTACCCAACTAATTGCTTGAATAAGTAATTTACATGATAATTAGGGAAAACAAATCCCTTTCTTCATAAAAACCCTTTGGTAAATTTCAAGACCCCCTAAGGCCTTATCAACATGGTTATTTTTGAGAGAAAATGATCTTGCATTAGACTCCTAGGGTACAAAAAGTTCATGAAATCCTGATCATGGTTTTTCTATATGCTTCCATGTTGTTGTAGTTTCTTCGCCTCCCCGATCCCAAACTTTGTGTTGTTATTTTCCACTTGCTTGGTTGTATTGTTGCTTTATTTCTACCTGAGACCTTCCAAGATCCCATAATTTACTTTGTTGTTGTCCATCTGCCTTGTCTTAATAAT
The DNA here is from genome assembly GCA_009831015.1 of Picea engelmannii. Taxonomy (NCBI): domain Eukaryota; kingdom Viridiplantae; phylum Streptophyta; class Pinopsida; order Pinales; family Pinaceae; genus Picea; species Picea engelmannii. The sequence goes on along the minus strand of ML799948.1, from coordinate 150,622 downwards.
CATCTTTAGCCAACTGCTCCTTGATGCTGATTTTCTTCTTTATCCATTTGTATTCCCACTTGGGAATATTTATCAAATGCTTC
>ML799948.1:128268-140115 GCA_009831015.1 Picea engelmannii | reverse complement strand
TTTTGTAAATGGTGTTTCATTAATGTTTTGTTTTATTTAATCTTGTTATATTGATATGTCTTGAAGATTTAGACTGAATGATATGTTATGTTTCAGGATATTCTTGCTTTAAATATCATTCATGATTTGTTGTTCCAGATATTGACACTGTCATCATCTTTTCAATTTGAATATTATGATTTCTCTTTGATGTTTAATTGAACAATGAATTGAATGTGTTACACTCAAGTTTATTTGACTGTAATCATTTGCGATCATCAGATCACAAAATTAATTTGTGTTCCCTATTCTGTTATTAAACTTCGGTTACCAATACATTCTATGAATTTATTCAGAACAGTTTCAGTATAAGTCTATTGCAGATTTATCTTGTAGGCATGGTAGCTGGATGCTCTTGATTCATATAGAGGCATGGAAACATTTAATGAACTAACATCAGGTTAGCTTCTTTATGTTTCTAACTTCTGTCATTTATGTATTAGTGAAACCAAAAAGTTTAGATAAGCTTTTGACTATATGTACATCTGTGTTTCATATTTTAGTTAATTCAAGATTTGTTAGATTTATAGAAAGAAGACAAAAAAATATTCAAATGTGATTTCTTTATCTACTTCTCAAAAGCAATTATTCTTACATTGATTTCATAAGTTTCCAATAAAACTTGCAACCTGTAAATGCTGTTCATAAGTGAGATTTTTGTGTTTTCTTTTTTTTCTTAAATACATTTACAATAGTTATATTAGAGTATATATATATATTATAGTTTTTAGCATTAGTTAGTTATCCCTTTATCTTTATTTTAGGACTTTAGATTGGCTAACAGAGCCATTAAACCTGTCAGAACAAGTTACACCAAACGGATTGGGTTACTTAGAAAACCCCGGACTAGACTTGTTCTTCCAGTTGACGGCTGGTCCATTTCTCCCGTCAACAAATGGCACTAGAAGGAGTGATTGATTGCAATTGATGGCACGTGGAATTCGTAAGACTCCTCCCCCACACACTCGCTCCCCTATAGTAACACGTAGTCACTCGAAAAACAATGTTACTTCTGAAACAACAACCACCTCAAACGATAATCCTGAGTTTCCCGTTGAACCAGTAACACCATCTCCTCAAGGGGTCGATGTACAAGAAATTGTTCGTCAGTCACTCACAAGGACACATAGTGCTTTGTCCTGTATCAGGCAACCTGGTAGGCCTCTCAATCAACCTTTAGATTTCTCGGATATCCAAGAATAACTTGAAGGCACTGGTCTGCTTTTAAACCCTTTAGAAGATAATACTACAGATCCTGTCGAAACCCCTACTCTTGGATTTGGAGGATACAATATTCCTCCTTCTCCACCTCATTCATCTCCATTCTCTTCAGGAAGGGAATTATCTGACGAAGGAAGTTCCTCATCTAAACCATCTCAGCCTTCGACACCACCTACACCCATGGAAAACCAAAACATTCTCGCTAGACCCTGGATCGATCAAGATGTCATGGATGTACCCGGACCCCAACACCCATTACCAAAGCACTCAGAGAAATGGTTGCCTAAGTTTGATCAGGATTCTAAACAATCTGCAGAGGATCACATAAAGAATTTTATGTTGGCCATTAGACTCCGAAGTGTATATCATGAAGATGTAGTATGCATAATATTTCCTTATACGTTTGAGGGCAATGCTTCCACATGGTATTTCGCCCAACAACCCCAGACCATTGTCTCTTGGGACAAATTCGAAACCTATTTCTTAGAGAAATTTGGAGATGATAAATCTCCTAAAGTCTTGGTTATGGAACTCTCCAGCCTAAAGATGAACCCTAAAGAGAAAATAAAATATTTTAACCAAAGGTTTCTTACGTTAAAGAATCGAATTCCCGTAGATTCAATGCCTGCTGAAAGTCTAATTGTTACATATTACATCAAATCTCTACATAATAATATAGCAATTTGGGTTAAACGATCTAAAAAGTCTATATTGTTGGAAGCCTTCGAGGAGGCAATCCAAATTGAAAAGGATATATTAATCTTAAAAGACAATCTAAATAGTGAAACTGAAAAAAAATTATCCTCTAAAAAGAAAATAGAAATCCTTACTAGGCCTCCCCAAGCCAAAAGCCAACCATAAACTTTAGACTTAGAAAGCTTGCAAAAGGCTTTCCAAAAATTATCAAATTAAGTCGTAGACTTGAAGAGATTGAACAAAGAGGCATCCTCAAGAAAAGGAAGTTTTAAAAATCCTTTTCCTCCCAATCGGCCAAATCATACCACTGGAGGTCTTAATTTCGAAATATTACAATACACTTTGCAAACTATTGTTGAAGCACATGATAACTCTACCCCTCCTGAAAGTTCTGAAGATGTAGTTGAGGAAGAAGTAGCTGAAGAAGAGGAATCATCTCCTAATATCTTTGGACACTTCTCTGATAGTATTTTCCAAGCAAACTTTGAAACTGTCCACCCTTACAACACAAGAAGCAAAACACAGAGCAAACCGTCTTTCGAAATGATTAATAATGTGCCTCCAAAATAGTTGAAACAAGCTGAAATAAAACAGAGTTTAGCATCCATAGTTTTAGAATATGACTTGATTGAAGATCTAAAAAAACTAAGGGCTAATATTTCTGTTTACGAGCTTTTCAGATTTCCTCTTATTCTGTAGAAAATGCTTCAAAATACCACAAAAAACAGTAAGAACAATGATCCTTTCAACAAGAAAACTGCAAAAATCAGTTCTACAACAACAAAAAATATCCCTACTAAAATGACATCTAAACTTCCAGATAAAAGGGATTCAACTGAAAAAACTGTATCAAATATAGATAAAATTGTTTCAGGGACAATGTCAAAAAATCAGTGGAATTCTGTTGTTAACACTCGTAAAAATGTCCCACCTTTCTTACTGACTTTTGAATTTTTCAATAGAAATGTACATAATTGCATGGTGGATTCCGGTGCATCATCAAATGTGATGCCTTTATCTGTTTGTCAAAAAGTTAATGTAGAAGTTCAACCTTCTAGTCTCAAGATCATTCAACTTGATTGGATGAATGTTAAGGTAATTGGTGAACTTAAAAATGTTCTGGTTAGGTTATCTTCTAATCCTAAGGTTCACCAGATTATTGACATCATTGTTGTTGACATCTTCGAAGTCTATGGTTTATTTTTGAGTAGGGATTGGTCTGAACAGCTGCATGGGTACTTTTCCACAGATTGGTCTCATTTATGGTTACCGGAAAATGGGCAGCCAAATAAAATTATGATAAACTGTGAACACTATATCAAGCACACCATGATAGATCTAAATGATCCAAATGAACCTTTTACCGCTTCTACTAATTCATTTGAAATTCAGGGAATGAACACCTTCTTTGGTAACTTCGTGACCAAAATTTCCCCCATCACCGATCTTGGGAAAGAATCAAAACTCATTACTTGTACTCAGTCACCAACTTTCCCAAACGTGCCAAACACTTTTGACGAAGCTCAAATATGGTCACTGTACTTCGATGGATCCAAATCCAAAGAAGGGGCCAGTGCAGGATGTGTACTCATCGACCCCGCAGGTAATAATATTTTCATTGCCTATCGATTAGAGTTTGACTGCACTAATAAAACTGTCAAATACGAAGCACTTTTACAAGGGCTTAAGAAAGCTTTGGATTTGGGCATAAGAAACTTAATGGTATTTGGTGATTCAGAAATCATGGTCAGGTAGGTAAGAAATTCTATACATTTCTTATCACCACATTTGAAAAGTTATCAAACTGAGGTATGGAGTTTAATGCAAAAATTTACAACATTTAATATAAATTGTATTCCTAGGCTTAATAATTCAGAAGCTGATTTATTGGCCAATGTCGCCTCAAAACTATTACCTGTAGAAGGTCTTTCTACTAATGCATTTTATATTGAATTGTTGTTCAGACCGTTGATCCTGGATAACATTACCAACTGGAGAGTTTTCGATGATGATCAACAAATCATCAACTTCTTGCATATGGAAGACACCTTCCAAGGTGCAGTCATTGACGAAGGAACTCATGATGAAAACCTCCACAAATTCACAGTAATATCAGATCCTAGATCTCTTGAATCAATGTTTGATCTGGTAAACTCTATTCCGAGATCCGTTGTAAGTCTAAAAAAGTTTTATGATTTGCATGATAAATTTAGAGGGTCAGTTAATTGTAAAATGAACAACTCTTCCTTGACTCATGAAACGATAAATCTAGGGACTAAACATAATCCTCAAAATATCAATTTGGGAATGGGATGCTCCAAGCAAGAACAATCTGCCTTTATAAAACTATTTAAATAATTCAAGGATGTTTTTGCCTGGACATATGATGATTTGAAAACATTCGATCCTAATATAATACAACATATCATCCCCATGAAACCACAAACTCAACCTTTTCAATAGAAATTAAGAAAGATGCACCCCAAATTGGAACCCATTGTCAAGAAAGAACTAAATAAATTACTAAATGCAAAAATAATTTTTCTGGTGAGACACATGAATTGGGTGTCTAATCTAGTTCCTGTAAGGAAGAAAAGTGGTGAAATTCGACTTTGTGTCGATTTTTGTAACTTAAACCGAGCGTTTGATAAGGACAACTATCTCGTTTCTCCAATGGAACAAATTCTTCAGTAGGTGTCTGGTTCCAAAAGACTATCACTGTTAGATGGTTTTTCAGGATACAACCGGGTCCTCATGTCCCCCTCAGACCAGTTAAAAACCACCTTTCGTACCCCATGGGGAACTTATGTCTACAGGAAGATGCCTTTTGGGCTTATACATGTCGGGGCCACTTTCCAAAGAGAAATGGACATTGTTTTTCGTGGTCTCATAAATCAATCAATAGTGGTCTATCTTGATGACGTTATTGTTTTCTCCAAAACCTAGAAAGATCACTTGTCTCACCTTAAGGTTGTTCTAGAACGATGCCGCAAGTACGACATATCTCTCAACCCTAAGAAGTCAATATTTGCGGTGGAAAAAGGAAAAATTCTTGGGTTCATAGTGTCCAATGACGGAATGATCATCGATCCTGAGAGAACTCAAGCCATTACTAAACTTCCTCCCCCTTCCTCCAAAAAATCTATGCAATCCTTTTTAGGCCAAATTAATTTTTTCAGGAGGTTTGTCCCAAGTTTCTCAGAAATGGTAAGGACCTTGCAAAATTTAATTTAAAAGGATATTCAGTACCATTGGGGACCCCAAGAAAGTAAAGATTTTGATTCTATCAAAAAATCAATAATTGAAGTTCCTTCCTTGATGAGTCCTGATTTCTTTCAGAATTTCACTCTTTACACCTTCGCCTCCGATCGATCTTATGTTATTGTGTTAACACAGAAAAATAATGAAATCAATGAAGTACCCATTGCCTTCATGAGCTTATATTTTAAAGGGGATGAACTGAGTTACCCAGTTGTAGATCAACATGTGTATGCTGTTTTTAAAGTAGTGAAACACTTCCGGTCATATTTGTTGAAATATAGAACTAAAGTCATCGTTCCTTACCCTGCTGTGAGAAACTTATTAGTCAAAAAAGAACTGGGTGAAAAACGAGCAAATTCAATGACATCGTTACAAGAATATGACCTTGAAATAATTCTTGCACAAATTGTTAAAGGTCAGGGCCTATGTAAACTAGTGGTTGATTCAGGTTAAGAACATGGAAGTCAAATTAACATCTCAACTGTAAATCGACACAATGAAAATCAAATCTGTTGTACATAAGTAGTTTCTAATTCTTGGTATGAAAATATTATATTTTATTTAACACATGGATCCACTCCTTATCATCTCGATCCTAAGAACAGAAGAGAACTCAGGTTAAAATTTGCATCTTTCCAGCTAATAAATGATGTATTGTTTCGAAATAATTTCGATGGTGTTCTTATGCATTGTTTGGAAAAAGATGAAGCAAGAAAAGTGCTATCTAAACTTCATGAAGGTGAGGTTGGTGGAAAATTCGATGGAGATACCACTGCTCACAAAGTGTTAAGAGTTGGGTACTATTGGCCCATGTTATTTAAAGATGCCCATGCACTATGTCGTAAATGCATAATCTGTCAAAAAGTTGTTCTACAAGTGAAAAAGGCAGCATTCCCTTTGTAGCCTGTTTCGGTGGATTCACCTTTTCAGTAGTGGGGTCTCGACATAATAGGTCCAATTAACCCCGCTTCTTCACAACAACATAAATATATCATTAAAACAATAGATTATTTTACCATATGGTTCGAAGTTGCACCTTTGAAAGTGGTAAACACTAATAAGGTAGTATCTTTCCTTAACTCGAATATCATTACTAGATTCAACATTCCTGAATGTTTAGTCTTTGATAACACATTTTATTTATCATCCCTCAATATGAATGTATTCTCCTTAGAAAAAGGGATTAAATTGAAATATTCTGCCAGCTACTACCCCCAAGGAAATGGCCTAGCAGAATCAACAAACAAAAATTTGATCAAGATCATTAAGAGGACAGTTTCTGAAAACCACAAGAACTTGCACAACACTTTGTTTAATGCACTATGGGCTCACAGATTAACACCCAAAGACTCCGTTGGTAACTCTCCTTTCTTTCTCATTTACGGGAGAGAAGCAATCCTACCTCCTCATGTTCTACTCCCATCTCTGCAATTATCGCAGAAAGTCCAAGAAGAGATTTGCCCTCGTCTGGAAAGTTGAATAAACACCTTATTAAAACTAGAGGAAGTAAGAGCACAAGCAAAGAAGAAGCTGGATCAATATCAACAGATTATAAAAAACTGGTTTGATTCAAACTCTTCTTTAGATAGGAACTTCGAGGTAGGAGATTTGGTTCTTAAATGGGATAAACCTCACGAAGGAAAAGGGGAACACACCAAGTTTCAGAACCTGTGGTTAGGGCCATTCGTAATCGCTGAAAAACTAGGTCCCAGCTCATTTCGTCTACACAATTTGGAAGGACAGCCAGACACCTTCCCGGTGAATGACCAAGCTCTCAAAAGACATTTCTCCTGATTTTTTCAGATGCACCTCTCTGTACATATTTTTCTATTTCAAGTTTTCTTTTGATTTTTGATTTTGTTTGTTTTTATTGGTTTTTAAATAAATTTATGTCCATGTCACCATTTAATTCATGGAAGGAAACCAAAATGCCTCATCATAAGCAACAATCAAGATCATTTCAAAGTATCAGTGCTGTGAATTGCTGAAATTCAGACTAGAAAAAGGAACTTCTTGTTCAAGATAGTCTGCCTGGTTTCATTTTATAATCATGAGAAGATGCGATCATCATTAAAACTCTTTACGTTGTCCCTGTTTTTAAAAGAAAACAACTCAAGTGTGACTTCCTATCCTTGAAAATTTATTCTTATCAGAAAACTAATTTCAAATCATAATGAAGGTTATGAAGCAAAAAATTAAAGACTGAAAAATATCAAGTGTTTTGGAAACTGAAATTTTCAGCATCACCCCTCTCTTCTGAAGATCTTAAAATATATGTCAAATTGTAAATAACTTCCAGAGAGTTGTGGGAAGTGTCTGTAAATCCGTCGAGATATTGAACAGGTCTACAAGCAGCAGGTAAATGCATTCATGATGCCAAGACAACTTCGCCAGGGTGTTGAACAGGCCTGCTGGTAGCGAAGCAATGTCAGGTTCAAGAAAATTATCAGGTATAAATTTTGATATTAGTCATAAAATGTCCTTCATTTTGAATTGACAATTCTTGGACAGGGTAGAGGCGTTAGAGTGGGTTAATTGACATCCCTGCCGAGGCTATGGATGTCTGCTGGCAGCAGTGGCCCTGTCAATAGTATCAGAGTCATTTGGGTAAAATATCGTCTCTCTCATAATTAAAACTTGTCACCATATTGCATTTGGACAAAAAAACATCTAACACTAGACTGGGTGATGTTTTTTGGGATACTTGAATCACTATTGAATGTTCTTTAAATTCTTAAACCATTTTGATCCATCCTAACGTAAATTCTCTGGTGATGCAGAGATAACTGCTTCTCCCAGTAAGTCGCCACTGTTGGCAGCCCTACATGTTTTTTCTATTTTAACATCAAACGACACTTCCTATAGATTCCTTAACCTCATCCTGAGGATTATTACTAGATTACAATAGATGGTCAATGGTTGTATTTGCATTTTTGTTTTGTTCCATGTTTGATTCATCATTGAAAGCATGAATCAAACATGAGAACTTGGTTTCGTATTATATCCCTATTCAAAGCATGCTTTTTAAAAAAAAAGGTCATTGTGCTTACATCTACTTCATATTTCATACTTGAATGATTTTCCTTTTGAGTTTGTTGAATGTCGATATAATACCTATGTTGATTCACATTTGAATTGTAAACTTATTTATTTGAATCCTTTGCAAATCGAATATAGCCATTGCTAGACATGGGAATTAAATGCACCAGAATCGTATCCTGTACTTGATCTTTGGATGGTAGAATGAATTGATAGGATTTTCATTATGAGTTGAGGGTTTGTGTTATTCTCTATACTTGAGGCTTTCATTATCATAAATTCTCAAACTTCATGATCAAAACCTTGATGTTTATACTATGATCGCGCATGGGTTTTGTTTGGTTTCTTTCCATTTTATTCGCTCAGATGTGTTTCTCCTGCTCCTGCCATATAAACCCACAGCTAGCTCGAGTCACCCCTGTTATGGTTTGGTCATATTCTTAATGGATCTTGTTGTACGAATAGAGCCGAATAGATCTCAAGCGTTGTTGTCTCTTGATGATGCTGTCGAGGATTTGAAAGGCCAGGGCTAGGAAACCTTTATCAAAAGGTTCGAAGGGTATAAATTTCGCGTGGCTAAAGAATTCACACAAACATTCGATGGGTATAGGGAAAACGTTGGATACATTCAGTTGGAGGTGACTGAGGAGTTTATCAGTGAAGCCACATGACTTCCATCCACTGGTCAGAATTGGTTCAAGAATTTGAAAATCGAAGAAGTTCCCTGGGGCCTTTTCATGACCTCCAGAAAGATTAATTGTTGTGAGAGAGGTATTCCTGTTTCTTTGCTTAAGTTTAGATGGCATGGTCTCTTGTCAGTTCTTAAATAGTTTGTGATATGTGAGGGTTGTTTTGACATAGTCTTTCTTTATCATGTGCGGTTGCTTATGCAATTTATAGGTTTTCCTTTGAATGTGTCATTTTATTTGCTGAGGAGTTTGTACAAGATGTCGAAGAGGTATAAAAAATAGAGCTTTGAGTCTAGTCTCTTTAACCACGGTTTAATTAAAATTCTTTTGGTTCATCGTTTGACAACCCTGGGTGATGACTGGGATGGGTTCTTAAACCGAAATGTCTTTGCAATAGTCTTTCCTGTAGAAACCACTGTTGTGGGTGGACCACTGATAGGGAAACAATTTGATTGTTCAAGTAATAGGCCATGATTTTTGAAGGAAAACCCTCGTGGTGAGGCAATACCCAATCAGTTTTTACATGGGCAACAAGATGCTAGTTCTGAGTCAAATGAAACCCTTATGCATGAATTAGTTGTTGGAATTAAAGCCACTATAAAAACCGATAGCGAAAAACCTCACAAACAATTAAAACAGAGGCATGCAACGTTAGGGTTTCGAAATAAAAGGGCTAGTCGGCTAATCTTGAGAATTTTGAGGAATCGATCTAAGCCTCATTTGAGCTCGATCGACCCGATCGAGATCAATGAGGTCTCAGATCCCGAAATTGAAATTTTCCTCACAGAAGAAGACCCAGATCGTCATAAATCAGATCCTACTCAGCCATACAACTTTGTTAGTAATCTCCCATTGTGTCTCAAAGGTAGCAAGGGGTTTACTGGTATTAATATTGGTCAAGTGCCGACAATAGGTAATATTGATATTCTTACACCCAACTATAATCTCCATCGACATATCACTCCTTCTGTGCATTGCGAGGTCTGCTTGCATTGGATTTAATGGTACTATAATGATATCCCCATTCTCCAAGAAAGAATTAAAGCGCTCAAAAATCACAATGCATTACTCATAAAAGAAAATCACAACCTCAGGGAAAATGAATAGAGACAAGCCAAGCATCTTAAAAAGACAGGCAACATATTTCTAAAGAATGTAGACAGTGTGAAGGCCATAATAAATTCTGAGATATCTTGATCCATGTTTAGTTATTGGTTAAATGGTAAAACGGTTTTCTCCCTCTTATTAGAGTCATGTTATTTTTTTTAATCAAATCGGTTAAACTTATATTTCTTTTACCAATATAAGACTGGCTACATAATCAAGAGATTTTGTAGCCAAGTCATTTTCATATAAAATTTAGTAATTATTTGTTAATAAAATATCTAACTTGTTCCTATTTCGTTTTTCAGGACATGGTATATCTGATGCTGATTTTATGAGGTGGAACATGTTCTTTTTAGATGATTAGTATCTCCTTTTTTATTATTTTGTAAATAAGAAAAATATTTTATAAATTTTTGAAGATACGATTTGATCATGAGTGGCTGTAGGCCCTCCATATTTGTAATAGTTTGATCTTATGGGATCTGATCCTATCCTGGGAGATAGGAAGTTGAGGTTTCAAAAACCATTTAAATACTCTATTTTGTAAATGAAGGCATCTTGGCCTAGAACCAAAGATGGATGAATGATTTTTTAGTTTCATTAATGTTTTTTTTTATTTAATCTTGGCATATTGATATGTCTTGCAGCTTTAGACTCAGTGATATGTTATGTTTCAGCATATTCTTGCTTTAAATATCATTCATGATTTGTTGTTCCAGATATTGACACTGTCATCATCTTTTCAATTTGAATATTAGGATTTCTCTTTGATGTTTAATTGAAAAATGAAATGAATGTGTTACACTCAGGTTTATCTAATTGTAATAATTTGTGATCATAAGATCACATAATTAATTTGTGTTCCCTATTTTGTTATTAAACTTTGATTACCAATACATTCTATGAATTTATTCAGAACAGTTTCAGTATAAGTCTATTGCAGATTTATCTCATAGGCGTGGTAGCTGGATGCTCTTGATTCATACAGAGGCATGGACACATTTAACGAACTAACATCAGGTTAGCTTCTTTATGTTTCTAATTTCCATCATTTATGTATTAGTGAAACCATAAAGTTTAGATCATCTTTTGACTATCTGTACATCTGTGTTTCATAGTTTAGTTAACTCAAGTTTTGTTAGATTTATAGAAAGAAGACAAAAATATATTCAAATGTGTTTTCTTTATTTACTTCTCAAAAACAATTATTCTTACATTGATTTCGTAAGTTTCTAGTAAAACTTGCAACATGTAAATGCTGTTCATAAGTGAGATTTTTATGTTTTCTTTTTCTACTTAAATACATTTACAATAGTTATATTAGAGTATGTATATATATATTATAGTTTTTAGCATTAGTTAGTTATCCATTTCTCTTTATTTTAGGACTTTAGATTGGCTAACGAAGCCATTAAACCCGTCAGAACAAGTTACGCCAAACGACTTGGGTTACCTAGACAACCTCGGACCAGACTTGTTCTTCCAGTTGACGGTTGGTCAATTTCGCTTGTCAACACGTCCACTAAAAACGAATTGGTCTATTGGACCTTAAGAAGGTAAGTGATTACTTGCGATTATTTATAATTTTGTTTCTTTGCTTGAAAAACATTAAGAGAATATTTCCAATACCACCATAATTTTGTTGAGTTAAGAGGTTAGGAAGGTTGGTAGTGTGACAAATATTTTGAAAATTAGATCTAATCTGGGTATAGGCTGGACAATCTAAGAGAAAGTGCTTTTGTTCAATGCTTTTTCACTATGGAGCTCGTGAGAATTTGTTCTTATCTTAGCAATG
>ML799948.1:82318-121768 GCA_009831015.1 Picea engelmannii | reverse complement strand
TTTTTTTAAATGTGTTTTTTGATTCATTTAAAAAAAATTGTGAAGATTTTGTCCTTTCTATTTATTTATTTTTTAATATAAATTAAAAAAAAAGGTTTGTAAATAAATTTTCAAGTGACCATTTGGGGTCCACTTTTGGGTCGTTTATTTGCACAGAGATTTGTTGCCAATGTCACAATTTCAATTAGGTCGTAAAGAGCTATGATTTTAATGTTTAGAAAAAAAAAAAAAACAATTTGTTTTATGTAGCATCACTTTTTTATTTAGGTGTTGATTTTAGGGTTTTTCTGAGCAACTATGTGAGTTTTGAAGTCCATGCTTCAAAAATGTTGTAATTTAAACCCCACTAGTAAATATGGTGCTACCGATAGCACCACTTTTTGATTTGGGGATTTATTTTCATGTTTTTAATGCAAAAATATGGGTTTTAAGGGCTAGAGTTCTCGTTTTGAGGTCACAGATCTCGTTAAGTTGGTAACTTTGTTAATAGACTCTCCTGTCTCTTTATATGCCTCTAACATCCTTTCCTTGTGATGGAATAAACTCTCTAAGCACTTCATGAGACTCTTATACGGTCTCTCATCTTTCTCATAATCTTCAAGCATCTTTCCCTACTTTGGTTCACAAATGTGAACTATTTGTCCTGCTCCAAAGGACTTTCTATACTTAGCTCCTCTAAGTTTATCCTATCTCTTCTGATCCAAGCACTCAACCTGTGCTTCAACTTCCTAGAAAATAATTTCACAATAGGCCACTTGACCCTTCTTCTTATCTTCCATCCATAGCTGTGGTATTTTTCCATCTGTTCTTGTAGCAACCACATCATCATACTGAGCTCCTCCTTCAACACAACTATTCCTCTGTCGAGTTCCTCATCACTCATCTTGCTTTTGCCAATTTATCTGGCACTTTCTCTCATATTGTTGTGGCTTCTTTCCTCTGAACCCTTTTTTTTAATTTCTCTAGTCATCTCCATTTATCTGAGCTTCACAATGCTAAAAAATGAGTTGGAAATAGCCTTTGTAGTAACATGTAATTTTTACCTTGCTACACAATACCTCACCAAGTTTCTCCTAAACTTAGCCTTTTGGTATCATTGGTTCTCTCCTATGGAACCTTTTGATCTTATTATTCTCCTCTAGGCTTATGCACTTCTACTCACAATCTCCTAAGATATTCAACTGCTCTTCTTCTTCTAGACAACTCTACCCACAATCACAACTGTAGAGTTGTCTCAACAAATTCTACCCAACCTTGGTTGGAAGTTGTTCTTCTTTCCTTCTCCATTACGCCTTCCTCTGTTGTAATGGTTTCCTGCTACAATTCTCTTCTTTCTCCTGCTTCTACCTGCCAAAAATACTCCGTTGAGAATTAATTGTAAAACATAAATATCACGTTTACTTACTATTGATGTCCAGATTGGTTAATATCTCAACAACAACCTCACGAGGATATAAACCCCCCTTGTGTTTTTAGAGAGGTGGTACTCCTCTATGTTTTTTTCTGAAATATGTAGCTGATGTTCTTGGATTGGACTGTCAAATGGGAGAATACTAAACAACAAACCCCAAATCCTTTATTTATTTAGTTTTCATATAAAATGGTTCTTGATAGCTAGATTTATCCTTGAGTACAACATTTTCCTAGAAATAGACCAAGTATATTCTCAACAATAAAAAGATAAATAAATGATTCAATATCAAAATAAATATATGCTCAACCTCATTATAACATCCCTTTGAAACACATGCAAACATAAGATCAAAACATATTTTCTCATAGAAAAAGAGTGAAATGGTGTTGATCACTTCAGAGAACTTTAGGTGAGTATTACATTTAAAACTGAAAAAGAATTTGATGACCATACTCCAAAAATCCCATACTTGAAATCCCAAATTCTGAGAAATCATTAAATTTATACCCCAAAATAGTTCTCTATGGAGTTTAATACACAAAATATATTCACATTACAAAGCATTTCAGTAAACCGATTGACCAAGGCTCAGAAATAAAGCCTTCCAAATGCAAGAACTAAACCTCCACGAATAAATTAGACAACCTTGGATTACATTTATTAGTCATATATATGGTTGTAAAATACTCCCATTGATATTTTAGGAAGAGGCCTGTAAGAATAAAAGAATAACAATTAAAAATAAGCCTTATGCTCAGTCTCAAACATACAAACACAAAGTCTTGAGAGAGACCCTGTAGCAGAAGAAGAAGTAATAAAATGGATATATATAATTTCAAATAAAAAATTTGGCTAGACATTGAAGGCTAGACAATGCTATTCTGATGCTCTCACCTCTTCTTTGATAGTTCTCTTCTCCTTTTAAATCTTCTCCCAATGTTTCTTTGAAATACTTTTCCCTAGTAGTTAGGGTTTCTATTCTTTTAGAAGTTTCCCACATGCTTCTTGTTTTTGGAATAAAGAGTAAATTCTTTTAATAAATGTTTGATTAAATTCTTATTAATAAATTTAGGTCATTTAAATTCGTGCCTCCTAGTGGGAACCACCTTATCCTTTTATAAAATATATTTAATAATTTTTTACTTCTAAAAATTGAAGTTCTCTTTCTGAAAATAAGTGTATTGTCTTTAATTTTTTGAGCATGATAAATGAAGTCTCAACCATGAAAACCATTCTAGAAATAATATTTGTTATCCCAGATTTCCAACGATTCCTCTTGAGTGGAATTTGGAGGTCTGGATCTCAACTTATAGCCTCGGGAATTTGAAGTTGCAAATGAATTTCCCATCAAGTCATGAAAAGTGAGCTGACTGTTCTTTTAATTTCTGGAAAAATTATGGCCAAATTTTGTTGGACAGTTGGTTTTCATTGATGTCAACCCTTATAGATTGATGTCAACCCTTAGAGAATTCTGGAAGGCCTAGATATGTGATCGATTCAACCCTTGGAGAAGTTTGGAATCCCCATAGATGTGGACGATATCATTGGATAGTTGGTTGATCGTTGGACAATTGGTTGTCATTTGTATGGTCTAGATTGTCGGTAAGTTGATTGATTCCATCCCTAGAAGAAGTCCAAGAGACGGTTGTAATTGACGAAGTCTACAAGAATCTCCAAAGGTGTGGTTGTGGAACCTGAAGTTGTTTGAGGAATTTTAATGTGAAGGACAATGTAGGTAACATACTCATGGATGGATAATTCTCGTTAAGTCGTTTCCAACGGTAGATGGCACACCATGTGGTTCCTCACAGTTGAGGAGTTATGGCCTCATGAAGTTGGAAGCTCCAAAGAATGGTTAAGAATCCCTAAACAATTACAAAGTCATTAATTAAGGGAAAAGTTGTTGTAACAATAAAGTAAAGGTTGACCCTAAAATCAATAAAAAGATAAAACAATTATTACCCTAAAATTAGGAAAAAGGGTAAAACAATTGTAACAAGAAATTAATTAAGGGTAAAGTGGTCACAACAAGAAATTAATTAAGGGTAGAGTGGTTGAAAAGTAGCTACATAGAAGAGTATAAATACACATCAAGAGTCTCTCATTCTTACACACATGTTCATTGAATATCTATCTAGTGAACACTTGATCAGTTGGTGAATATGAGGTAGCGAGGATGAGGTAAAGTAAAGGGGATGCTTGCTCTAGGTTGCAACAAGGTATGATGATGGAGTGAGGTTTCTATAGGATTAAAGGTATGTATAAATGCATGTTTTGAAGGTTATATCTTGGTGATGTTATGGTACATATTGAGGTATATTTTGGTGATGTTATGGTGCATGGTTTATGGGATATCTTTTGGTATATGGTTGAGGCATATCATGAGTTATATGACACATGTTTGAGGTACATAGCTTATGGATGTTATCACATGCTTGGTACATGGTTTGGATGCATATCTTGATGAGGTTATGGTACATGCTTGGTGATGTTAGTACATAATGAGACACAACTTGGTGATGTTATGGTTCATGGTTTGATGCATGGTTTGGCACCATGGTTGAGGCACATATATTGATGATAATATGGTGCATTGTTAGAGGCACTTGTTGGTTATCTTGGTACATGTTTGGTACATGACTAGAGGCATGTTGTGGCGATGTTGGGAATATGGTTTGAGATATGCTCTTGGTTATCATGGAATGAGTTGCATGCAGTTGTGAGTGGATTTGGTTGATGATGAAACAATGGCAGTGGTAGGTTTATGGTTCAATATCAGTGGCAGTGATAAGTTGACAGTGGAGTGATTGTGGTAGTGAAAGGTTAGTCTACATTTATATTTCAAGGAGGAAAAATGAGGAAAGTAAAGGGGGTCGTAGTCTTCTTCTGGTTGGTGTCGGAGAATTAGAGAGTTGGAGCTTCCTTCAGGTTGGAGCCTATAAAATAGGGGGATGGAGCCTCCTTCCAATTGTAGATGGTAAATTAGGGAGTTGTAGATTCCTTCGGGTTGGAGCCTGTAAATAGGGGGTTGTATCCTCCTTCCAGTTGTAACTGGAGAATGGGGAAGTTAGTGCTTCCAATGAATGTAATATTTGATATATAAGAAAGCATTCTATGGTTTTCTCCCATTTGGGTTTCCACATAAATTCTGGTGTAATGTGTATTTGATGTGATGTTTTTGATGTGATACTGCTTATGATTATATGCTCATTATATATTGAATGTAATCATAGATGATACATTGATGATATACTACTGATAAAGTTGAAGTTTATATATTGTGGTTAAAAGTGGTATTATTGCTCAAATACTGATTCACCCCCCCTCTCAGTATTTCCAACAATTGGTATCAGAGAAGGTCCTTTAAGAAATGATATAACCAATGGAAGGAGATCATGGAATAAGCTAATATTGGAGCACAAATGTTTGATGGTCAAAACTATGTCGTCTGGAATAAAATGATGAATACATTTTTATAGGCAGAAGGATTTGATGTTTGACAGTCGGTAGTAGATGGATATACAACACCGACCACTCCCCCAACTAACAAATATGGAAAGAAAATCAGTGAAAAAAATTCAAAGGCTAAAGAAACCATTCTAAGTAGTTTGAATGATTGAATATTTGTCAAGGTCATGCATTGCGAAAATGCAAAGGATCTTTGGGATAAACTCCAGAATATTTATGAAGAAGATGCCAAAATCAAAGGAGCCAAGCTTGAAACTTACAAAGGTCAATTTGAACAACTGAATATGAAGGAAGATGAAGCCATTGCAGCCTACTTTCTGTGAGTTGATGAAATAGTGAATGCTATTAAAGGTTTGGGAGAAGAAATGAAAGAACCATTTATTTTTCAAAAGGTACTAAGGTATCTACCGATGAGGTTTGATCTGAAGATTGTATCCCTAGAATAAATAACAAACCTTTCTAAATTAAGCATGGATGAGTTACATGGATTCCTTACAACTTATGAAATGAGAATACAATAGGATAATCCACCCATAAAGGAAGCAACATTCAAGGCCTCCAAGAAGATAACTAAGAATAAACAGAAGCCAAAGTCAAAGCCAAGTTGTAGCTATAGTGATGATTCAGATGAAGATGACAAAATAGCCAACTTCATAAGGAAGTTGAAGAGATGAATCGACAAGTACAAAGGTATGCTTCCCTTAAAATGTTTCAATTGTGGTAGAATTGGTCATTTTGCTAATAAATTTCCTTATGCTAAGAAGTCATAAAGTGATGAAGAAGAAGTTCCCAAGAAAGAAAAGAAATATCAAAAGGGAAACAAGAGAATAGATAATAGGAAAGTCTTCAAGAAAAATATCTACTCAAGAGAAGACATTTCCTCATCTAATGAAGATGATGAAAGCAAAAATGATTCATAAAAGGTAATAATTATGGCTAGGGAAACTCAAAAAATAACTTCTGAAAGTGATGACAAAGAAGGTGAAATGGATATTGAGGTAGAATTAATCGTTGCTTTAACTGATCTAAAGAAAGAAAGGAAGAAAAAAAATCATTCAAAGAAAAAATCATCTCTTTGAAAACCCAAATTGAAGAAGGAAAGAGAATTGAAGAAGTAATGTAGATCTATATGATAAAGAAAGAAAAGGTGTGCAAGAAGGTTGAAGAAGAAGTTGTGTCATTGAGAATTTAAGTGAACAAGCTCAATAAGAACTTGAAAATTTATGAAGTGTTAGGAGACATTCTCAACAGTCAAAGGCCATGCAATGACATGTATGGAATAAGATTCAAGAAAATTCATTTTGAGAAAGGTTGAAGCTCCATAAAAGAATAAGTAGAACAAAAGAGTTATGAAAAAGTTCTCAAAGGAAGTGTTGGCCCTTGGTTATGTAAGGAAGCAAAGATTAAGGAATAAAAGAAAAGTATGAACTATGCGGAAGGCACATAAACCGAGGAAGGGTCGAAGTGGTTAAAGAAGTAGAAAAGGAGCGAAGTGAAGGAAAATCTAGCCGTTGGAAGAGAAGATCAAGGAAGATAAAGGATCCAAGAAGAAGGATCATGGACAAGTCAACAAGCGAAAAAAGACTCAACGAGTGCTTTGGAGCACCTCAGGGAAAAGAAGGAAAGACAAGCTGGCAAAGCCCTTAAAGCACGGGTCAAGTGGACATAGGGTTTTGGATCTAGGGTTTTGACACCTAGAATTTTCCATGTAATGTATAAATAAAGGTCTAGAAGATCTAGGAGGGTTCGTTCTAAGTTGGTCCTAGTAGTATGTTGTTCGTTGTTGGTTATTGTTATTGATAACAATATTGTGTCAGTATTGTAAGATCTTCAACTGAGTGTGAAGGTCAACCCTACAGCTGGGTGTGCAGGGAAGGGAGATAAGGAGAGAATAAGGGGGAGATATGTAGCTAAGTGTGCATATAGAACTGCATGTTTTCATATAATATATCAAGAAACACAGTTATGTGGATGTATCCCTAGGGAGAGGGTGAACCATGTATATCTTGTTGTTCTTTTTGATTGATGCTGTGTTATTTCCCATATGTTATACTGCTATTGCACTCCTTTGTTAGATCATATATATAACTTGCGAAGTAACCTTAAGAATGGTAAAGAATAACTAGAATGTTGTGTGTTTTTATCCTGGATTCACTTTTCATTTCCTCTAGTTGTAGACACCTGTGTCCTGCAACCCCTTATTGCTACTTCGGGTGAGACTGCATATTCTTCGCAGGTGTTTCCGAAAGGGCTGGTAGTTAGGGATTGTTGGTGCACTGTAAGAGGTTAACCTTGGGTCTTCCCCCATGCCAACAAATGGTTATGTTTCCGGGACAAGGATCTTTTTGATGGAATGTCAAGTTGGTTTCCATTGAAGACAAAAATTCAGAAGTGGATAGAAGAACAAAAAAAGGACTTCGCTGAAGCCCAGAACAAGAATCCTAGAATTAGTACAGAATATTGGTTGGGAAGGTACATCTTCACTGACCTACATGAGATTTTCTTCGGAGGAATTCATAAAGAGTTATACTAGTGGTTAGACAGATTAGCAGATACTTAGTTTGAGATTAGATCTAGACCACCTGTGGTTTGGACAATGACGTTGATCAAGAAGGTCAAGAGATTTGATAACGTTGTGTCTAGAGTGGTGGATCTCTGGTTTGATAACACTATTTGAGGGTACATTATTGAGTTTACTATTGACAGAGTCGAATCATATAGTCAAGTCAAGAGGTATTTCTTTAAGGGACCTAGAGGAAAGTTCCTACACTTTTTAAAACTGAGGATTAAGATGTTATTGCATAAGAATAATATCCTGAACATACAATGAAGCTAATGTTCAAGAATTCAGACAGCGACAGTGATACAAAGGTTGTACACACGCGTAGTGGGAGACCATTAAGAGAGGTTCCTCTTGCGAACCTATTTAAGAAAAACTACGAAGACAAGGGATTCTACAGTGGAGAAGAGGTAGATCTAATAGACGAATAGTATTCAAAATCTGTAGGAACAAAGGAAGTACAGACCGGGGAACTTCACCAAGGAGAGATAGAAACTTCAGGCACTGCGCCTACTGTCGAAGTAAGTACTATTAATCCTCTTGTTGTCTTAGAAACATTAAGTAACCAGAGTAGCCAAAGTAGTTAGAGCCATCCTAGTACTATTACAAGCATTTTGGTACATACTCAGTCGAGAAACCAAGGAAGATATATGGCAGATGAGATGAGGTTACCCATTTTCAAAGGAGATGGATCTGAAGATCCTAATCAGCATTGGTTCTTATGTGAAGATGCATGGAGCATCAAGCAAGTCACTTACAAATATGTTAAGATAACTCAATTTATTACTACCTTGAGGGATCACGCTCTAAACTGGTATATGAATTTTGTTTCAGGACCTGGACAGCCTAAATCGTTGAATGTTATCAAGACTGCATTGAGTGAATAATTCAAGAAACCTAATTCAGAGTCACAATGCATTACGTAGCTGAAAGAGATCAAGCATAAGGTATCTAAACCTGTTTGAGAGTTTGATCAGAGGTTTAAGACTCTGACAGGTCGGTTGAGTTTTCAGATTCTAGACGAACAGAATAAAGAATGATTCATAGTTGGTCTCTTTCCACATATTAGAGTTCCTCCGATGCAACAGAAAGTCGCTTCGCAAGCTGAAGCATTGGAGCTCACCATGAAACTAGAATTATCCCCTGTAGGAGAATCCATCCCAGGTATGAGTCAAATTGTGAATCAGCTAACTAGTTTATCCTAACAGGTCAAGTATATGAAGAAATATAAAAGAAAAGAGAAAAGAGAAGATATCCGGTGCATCATATGTAAATAAGAAGGCCATGACAAAGACCAATGTCCCCTATTTCATGAATACTTCACCTCTGGAGCACCTAGTCCTTTGAAGCAGGATATTGTACCCTGGTGCGAGGTATGTAGAACTAGACATCACCCAGGTGAATGTTATTATATGAAAAAATATGTCCAGACACCTACCAATATTTACTGCACATTCTGTAAGTCTGTGGGACATGATGAGAAGGATTGTAGGGCTTATGACCTCATGCATGAAAGATCAAGGGATACATATAGAATTCAAGGAGAGGTACATCAAGAAGGAAACAATGCGCAGTTCATCTCCCTAGGAAGAGGAAACTTCAACCCTTGTGGTGGATTCAGAGGAAGGGGACGAGGTGGAAGTATGGGTTGAGGTAGAGGTCAGATTATTTATTATAACTGTGCACATCCAGGACATTTGGAAAGGGATTGTTAGAACCCTTGTACCACTTGCAACTATTGTAACTCCTTTGATCATGTCATTGAATATTGTCTAGTGCTATTAGTCAAACTCCAGGAGAGACGAGGAGGAAACCAACAAGTACAATTAGTATCAGCAGAACCTCACGATGAAGACCCCAGAGTTGTTGTTATTACTAGAGGAGGCAATTTTACAGGAGAAGGCAGAGTGACTCTAGGAAATACTACAGAAGGATCAAGGATCAGAAGAGCTACAGAGAAGGCACCATTATTTGACCCAAGGAGAGAGAGGCACACTTTTGAGGAAGCAAGAAAATAATTTGCAGGAGAACAAGTTTCTTCATTTAAGGCACAACCAAAATTAAGGAAGTGTGAAATGCCACCAGCATTTGATCAGTCTCCTAGACAAGGAAAAGAGGTAAGCAAGCTTATGGAATTCTTATGTTCTTGCATTAATTTGATTAAAGACGAAAGAGTTATACAAGAGCTACAATACTTGATAAGACAATACGATATAGGAAGGGTAGATCCTCTGCTGAATAAAGAAGTACATCAAGTATCTAGAAAGAGAAGGAAAAACAAGGAATTACATCTTAGTGGTCATATTGGAGACTATGATGTGGACTATATGGTCCTCGATTTAGGATTAGAAGTCAATGTTATGACGAAGCAGAATTGGGCACTGATGGGAAAACCTAAATTGATTTATTCTCCTATCATGCTCAGAATGGATAATCAACAGGCGGTGAGCACCTTCAGAAGACTAGAACATGTCCCAATAGACATCGATGGGGTAAGGACAATTGCAGAATTTGAAGTAATTGAGATTTTTGATGATAATTTTCCTTATCCTACGTTGTTAGGAATTGATTGGGTTTTCAACAATTCGACTGTTGTTGACCTAAAGAAGAAAAGAATGACATTTGAGGGTAATTGCCTTAAAGTCATTGCACCTCTAGACCCAGATGAAGGTCGCATATACACATAACCTATCAAGGAAGAAGACCACACATATGAGCTAGAGAACATCTACAAACTGACAACAAGACAACATGATTACATTAATCCTACAACAGATGGAAATCTCAGCTAGCGAAGTGAAAGTGCATGTTCATCAGATTCAAAAGAGGCATTGGAAAACTGGTAGAACATAATGTATGAAGTCTCCACACGACGATGAACTAGATTGACCAGAGTAGTTCACTGGATTGGAACCGAAGTAAGTAATCCTCCAACATTTGATGGATTGAATCATTTAGAGAAATTTCTAGCTGAATTTGAGAAAATGGTACCAGTACAACAAAGGATATTGGCACTGGATGAAGCCTTTAAAGCCACACCAGCTAGATGGTGGGGAACACACAAGAAAAACATCACATAATGGGTACAATGTCACACCTTATTGACAGTGTGATTTTCAGGCCAAGTAGAAGGATGAGAAGTTTGATACACATGCTAGATTTGTCCTAAGGACCACATGATAAGTTGTTAGGAGGCCTAGAGAAACATTCCTAAAGAACAGTGTGTGCATAAGTTCATTAACACCTTGGATTCCATGCCTATCAACTAGTATCTTCAAGAAGAATTGTGCCTCATCACTATAGACTGGTATGGAGTGACTTAGAACTTTATAGATATGTTTGTTTTTTAGAGCCAGTACCTTACAATAGATCAGGCTTTAAAAATGGTGAGATAGAAGGTATTTGAGTAGGCATCTAACCTCCTGTTTGAGCAAGAAGAAGATGAATGGGCTGCGCCTCTTCAGCAGTTACATGATTGTTACAATATTAATGCCGATGAGGATGATGAGAAGTTAGAAATGAAAGGTCACAAAGACATAGAAGGACCAGGGATTGAATTACCTTTTATTGGACAACCCATTAAAATTAATAAGGTTAATATTGGAACAGAGAGAACACCTAAATTAGAAAATGTTGGATACTATTGGGATGATGCTACTATTAGCAAGATCACAGAGCTATTACATGAATATTAGGACTTGTTTCCTACCAAGTTTACAGACATGAATGGAATTAAAGGACCCATGGGAGAAATGAAGATCCCCTTGAGAGAAAATGGAAGACCCATCAAGAATATACCTTACAGACTGAATCCCAAATATAAGTAGAAAGTTAGGATTGAATTGGATTGAATGTTGGAAGCAGGAACCATAAAACCTGTTGAAGAATATGAATGGATTAGCCCTATGGTAGTCCAGGATAAGAAGTCAGGAGAAATCAGAATTTGTGTAGATTTAAGGAAACTGAATGATGCATGCCTACATGACCCATTTCCTACACCCTTTACTGATGAAGTTCTAGACAATGTAGGCAAACATGAGGTATATTCATTCATAGATGGATTCTCAGGTTATAACCAGATCAAAATTGCTAAGGGAGATCTCCATAAGACCACATTTTCAACAAAATGGGGTTCGTTCCAGTACACTGTGATGCATTTTAGCTTGAATAATGCACCAACCATGTTTTCTTGGGTGGTGGTCGAAGCATTTAATGAATTTTTACACAAGTTTCTAGAAGCATAATTTGATGATTGGACTATCTTTAGCCTACTGAAAAATCATATTGAGTGCTTGAGATTGATGTTAGTAAATAAGTGCAAGTAATGTCTGATCACTCTAAATTTGAAAAAATGCATTTTCTTTTCACCTTTTGGAGTACTGCTAGGACACATTGTGTGTAAGCAGGGGTTGTTGGTGGATCCTTCCAAGATTGCCATCATTGTTGATCTACATCCCCCTACTTCAGTTAGACAACTGCGCACTGCATTAAGACACACCGGATACTACAGGAAGTTCATTAAGGGTTATGCATAGATAACAACGCCTATGGAGAAGCTCTTAAAGAAAGATAGTAGGTTCCAATGGACAAAAGAATAGCAACAGAGCTTCGATACACTCAAACAGAAAATGGTCACTATGCCCATCTTGGTTTTTCCAGATTGGAGTAGGGAGTTCAATATTCACATTGATGCTTCGTCCATTGCATTAGGAGTAGTTTTAGCACAACCAGGCGCAGTAGACATTGGCCACCCTATAGCCTTTGCTAGAAGGAATATTTCTACAGCTGAAAGGAACTATACTACGACTGAAAGAGAAGGCTTGGCTATGGTATATGTGCTGCAAAAATTCAGACACTATTTGCTGGGAGGACATTTTAATATGTTCACTGATCATTTTGCATTAAAGCACTTAGTCAACAAGCTAGTGTTGGGGGGAAGAATATGCAGATGGCTACTACTATTCCAGGAGTATGATTTTGAAATTGTGGTCAAGCAGGAAGAATGAATAAAGGACCTGATCACTTATCTAGGTTGGAACATGGAGAGGAACCTACCAGTCTGAGGGATACACTACCAGATGCATAGTTGTTGGTCATCAAAAAAGTCGATGATCACTTCGTTGAGATAGTTCAGTTCCTATCCACATGAATGGCACCTTGCGAGTATACAGTCATTCAAAAGAAATAGTTGGTATTTCGCACATCCGACTTCCAAATCATAGATGGACAATTGTATAATATGGGACCCGATGAGATCTTGAGGAGATGTGTTATGGAGGCAGAAATACCATTGATTCTCGTAGAAGTGCATGAAGCCATCGCAGGAGAACATTATACAGGGAAAGCAACAATGAAGAAGGTTCTCAGAGCAGGCCTCTGGTGGCCTACTTTACATAAGGATGCTAAGGAATACTATAGAGCCTGCGATGTGTGTCAAAGAGTAGAAAATCCTTTTGGAAGATGCCTTTGGCACCACAATTAACATTACAAGTATTCAAGAAATGGGCCATTGACTTTGTGGGACCCATTAACCCACTAGGAAGGCACACACGAGCTAGACACATTATCACTGCGACAAAGTATTTGACCAGATGGGCAGAAGCAAGAGTAGTTAAGGACTGTAGTGCAACTACAACTGCATAGTTCTTTTTTTAGGATATTATAACCAGGTTTGGATGCCTGAAGATCCTCATGAGTGATCAAGGCACACACTTCATCAAAAAAACTATTGAAGCCTTGAATAAGGAATTTGAAGTTCATCATCAGAAGAGCACTCCACATCACCCACAGGTGAATGGTACAGTTGAATATTTCAATAATATCTTGGAGACAACGCTGACCAAGACTTGTAGTATTAACAAAGATGATTGGGACTTAAAGATTCCAACAATATTGTGGGCTTATCAAACTACTTGCAAGAAGTTAAGAACGAATACCCCATTTAAGTTGGTATATGTCTTGGTAGCAGTGGTACCTATGGAATACTTGGTTCCTAGTTTAATAATTGGATCATTTACAAGTATGGATGACACTAGCGTTGTTCAAGACAGGCTTGCATAGTTGCTAGAATGGGAATAAGACAATTTTATCGCAGGATTTCACCAGCAGGTACAAAAATAAAGAGAAAAGGATTACCATGACAGACATGTTAGGAGGAAATCATTTAAGTAGGGAGATTTGGTGTTGTTATATAATAGTAAGTTCATGAAGCATCCAGGGAAGTTTAGGACACATTGGCTAGGGCCATTTTGTTGGAGTTACTTCACACACACCTAGGATTTATTTTTCCTAAGTTTTTTCCTTGTTTATTAGTCATAATTAGTCATTATCCAGTCTCCTATAATTTAGGGGAGAATATTCCACCTGAATAATATTCCCTTTCAGCTGACACTTCTGTTTGACTAGTTGAGTTGAGCTTAGATGCTGCATTGGTTTTGTCACCATGCAACATTGGGATCATCACCAACTAATGCAAAATTGACTTGGGATCATCACCATACTGGTGCATTACACTTGATTTCCTGAATTAACTCCTCACTACTCTCTTTTCAGTCAGTTAACCGAAGACTGGTTGACTAGTTAACTCAACTAGGTGGCAGTTCACTCTTGTTACCTGTAACTTCCTGAGAGACTAGACCAGGTGGAATTTCACTCCCATAACTACTTGTTGGAAAACTGAGAAGGGGGGGGGGGGTGAATCAGTTGTTACTGAGCTTAAACAATTATGCTTCTTTTAAAACTCTTTGCAGAGACACTGAATGATGATCACAATAATGCAGAGAAATAAACACAGGCACATTCAACATCAGTCACATATATGAGAAACATAGAGGTAAATATTTTCCAAGGAAACCCATATAGGGTAAAAACCTCTTTTTCTTTATATGATAAGTAATAATTACATTCTTTACATTATCATACATATGAGCACCAACTCATAATGAGGTTACAACCTCTGTTTTGCAAGCTGCAACTTGATGAGAGCACCAACTCTTTGTTTTCTCTAGCACCCACTAGAAGGAAGCACCAACTCCCTGGTTTCTCTAGCACCAACTAGAAGGAAGCACCAACTCCCTGAGTGTTTCCAACACCAATTGGATGGAAGCACCAACTTCCAATCATACAGGCACCAACCTGTATAACAAAGAACAAGATTTCTCCCTTGCACCACCCTGCCACCCTGGTTTCTCTGGCTGCAACCAGATGGAAGCTACAACTCCCTATGTCCAAGCACCCACTTGAACCTCTGAGGACAACAGTCCTTTTGAGCACCTCGCTTCCACCCTAAAATATAAAAAATTTCTACAGAAATTGATTACGGTGATATGGTGTTCAACGATGGCTTACCAGTCTTATCACTGTTCTGCTGCATTTCGTTGCTCTGTCTGCCTCACTGCCTTTCTACTCACATCACTTACGCTGTCTGGTCTTCTGAATTTTATGCTCTGTGCACCATCTCCATTCTCTGCACAGTTCCTCTTCTGTGCTATTCAACTGCTGCACTCTCCTCCTTCTTCATACCTGAATAACCTTTACCAAAAACAATCACAACAACCTCCAACAGCAACAACAACCCCATCTCTTCTTTGTACGGTGTATTTATAGATTCTGTGCACCTTGTGCATGCAATGTTCGCAATGTCTCTGCATGCTCACTCCGCGCCAAGTTCCTCCACCTCTCGAGTGCTCTGCATGATCATCATCATGACTCTTCAGCTTCTCTGGTAGTTCAACCATGCGTTCAGCTTCATTGGGTGTTATGCTGAGATTCCTCAGCCTCTCTGGTAGTTTGAGACTCTTCATCTTCTCTGTGATAGTCTAACTCACCTTCTCTGTTTCAGTTACAGGCCTCAATGCTCATCACCTGTCAATCACCTCCACGAACATCTTCATCCCTCTCAGAGACTCTTCACCTCCTCTGTCAGTCATCCCGTAGTGTCTTCGAGTCCTCTGGCAGATCCCATCAGTGATTTCTGGTAGTTACACTGTATCGTGCTACAGTTGCCCTCCGATCTTGTTCAAATTCATCTGCACCGTTGGATTGAATCCATGGGATCTTGCATTCATTTCATCATTTCGACACTTTTCTCCATTGATCCCAAGTCAGTGAAATTTTGATCACTTTCCACATGTCCTATGATTCCATGGTCTAGATCTGGTCTTGATTCGACGGCTACGATTGTATCGTGATTTCGCGATTTCGCATATCGCAAATTCTTCTTTGTTTATTTTGTCTCTCCATATTGCGATTCGCGAAACTCCGACATGGAGCTTTTCTGCGCTAGCTCCTTCCTCCACGTGACCATAGGCGGTGACCACTATCTGCACTAAAAGGCACTGCGAACTCATGATCTTCATCGACCTTGATCGAAGGTCCACAATCTCAATGAATCAACGGTCCAGATATTTTCGCAATCTCGCGTCTCGTTGTTTCTCAGATGGAGGCTCTTGTCACTCCAAGTCACGATAGGTGAAGCTCTAAGATGGAGCTCAGATCAACGATCCACATTCTTGGTGATCCGATGGTCCTGATATTTTCACGATATCGCATCTCGCTGATCCTTAGATGGATATTCTCGTCACTCCAAGTCACGATAGGCGAAACTCCGAGGTGGAGATTTATGGTGCTCTGATCTTTTTCCACGCGTCCTCTTGATCCAACGGTCCTTGATTAAATCATGATCTCGCATCTCATGGATCTGGAGATGAATCATCTCGACTCTCCAAGTCGCGATCCGCGAAACTTCGAGATGACATCACACGTGGATTGACACATGTTAAATACTGCCACGTGTCACTCTGATTCGTGACTTACATGTGCTTGAAGTGTTGAATATGACTGACACCTGGCATTACCTAGTTGTGCCATGTGTCACTCTGACGTGGTCTGCTGTTGTGAGTTGGATCGACGGTCTAGATCACATCTTGATCTAACGGCTCAGATTACATTGCGATTTCACATATCGTGAAATCGACATTCCTGATGTCAAGTGACTTTGTCATTTCAAAGTCCCGATCCTCGATGCCTCTCCATTGACTGGAATCAACGGTTCAGATTCAACCTTAATCTAACGGCTCAGATTACATCACGATATCGCATATCGCGAAATCAACATTCTTGTTGTCAATGTTCTTTGACAACTTCAACTCGCGATCCTCGAAACCCCGACAGGGAGTCGGATCAACGGTCCACATAACCCCTTGATCTGATGGCTCAGATTAAGTCATGATTTCACTTCTCCTTGTTCTTTAAGGATTGTGCAGGTTCTCCTCAATCCAACGGTGGTCAGACCCTGTGCTCGGATCTAACGCCCGAGATCTATGTTCCATATCTACGCGTTCTTCTTGTCTTTATTCAGATATGACGGTTCAGGTTCAGTCAGGAATTTTGGATGGGATCCAACGATCAACAATGCTTCTCGGGCCTTCAATCATTCGATCTTCCTGGACTTGTCTTCTCTTTGCCTGTTGATCATCGCTGTTGTACTCAAGCCATCATCGTTGCTGTACTTGCCATCAATGACAAGCATACGCTATATGTTAAACATTTGCCAACACTACTGGTGTGTGTCCATATCACTCTATGCCACCACTATGGTGCATTAGTTACTCATGTATCCTATATCTATTGTAAATTCTTCACTCTTTGAGTGTGGAAAATGGTTAATGAGAATTATTTCATTCTATCTATCCTTTTTCTTCTTTCTCCAATTCTCTCTTAAAATGTGTGTATTATTGTTTAGATAGATCTATTATATGCAGGTTCAACACATTTACATGGTATCAAAGCCGACATACTGCTAAACAAAAGCTACACCAAATTATTTTTGCAGGTACTGAATATTGAAGAACGCAGAAAAGATGGAATTTATGTTTTAATCATCGATAATACTTCTCACGCCTCATAACTATTTGGAGTGGAAGACAAAGATTATACTTCTTCTTAGAAGTAGAGGCTTATACCAAATAACCATGGCAATGAAAGTAGATCTTGATTCTGCTAATGAGAAAAATGACTTTCTCAATGGACAAGATATGGCCATAGGAAGTATTTGCACGTATGTTTCTCTCGAACTTTTCCATCAAGTTTATGAAGAATCACAAGAATAAACTCCAAATGAATTATGGACCAGATTGGAGGTTCTATTTGGGAATACAGAATATTGTGAATACATTCATTCTTGTGGAGAGGATGAATAGATAGATCTAGAAGAGAAGGCATCAGAAGATCAAACAGTTTATTCTGAAGAGTCTTCTACACAAGTATTTGCAAAAAATTGTATTCCATTGATTGAATATGATGTCTACTCCATTTCATATTTTTTTTTTTCTGAATTTCATGTGGAAGATATATGGCATGCATCTCAAGAGTTACATGCAGACACTTTTGCATGCACCATGCATGCATCTTAGGAGACAAAAAGGGAGCCATGCACATTAGACTATATTCTAATATTTTTTGAGCACAATTTGCAAAAACAAAATTGGATATTTGAATTCCTCTCGGGAAAATATCCAAGTTCAAAAAAAAATCGTCCGAAACGGAGTCCAGGAAGTGAAGTTATTATCATTTTAAAATCAACAAAATTTCAGCATTTTTCCGGAAACGACCGCATGGTTTTCAAAATTTCATCCAAACTTTATTTGGATCTTATTGATTACAAGAAGATAAAGTGGATATGTGTGGAAACATCAATGATTCCTCTACTTCATCATATCCGTGCAGACATCTACATCTTCAACAAAATCTTCAACGAGCACAAACTTGCATAGTTACGAGGTCTTCTTGGAGTGAAGGACAAGGTTGCTTAGCAATTGCTTTTTGTTCCTTCTCATTTTATTTTTTTATGCATTGTAATTTGAAAGGGGGGTTTCCCCATGAGGTTTTCCCTCTTTCCTCACTTTATTTTCATTGTATCTTTTGTACTTGGGTACCTAACATGGCCTCGTTGCCAGGACCCAATCTTTATTTTCACCATTGTGATGTTTAGGGGGGTGTTGGAGTTACTTCACACACACCTAGGATTTATTTTTCCTAAGGTTTTTCCGTATTTATTAGTCATAATTAGTCATTATCTAGTATCTTATCATTTAGGGGAGAATATTCCACTTGGAGAATATTCTCTTTCAGTTGACACTTCAGTTTGACTAGTTGAGTGGAGTTTAGATGCTACATTCGTTTTGTCACCATGCAACATTTGGGTCATCACCAGCTAATGCGCACTTGCCTTGGGATCATCACCAGACTAGCGCATTACCTTGATTTTCTGAGTTAACTCCTCACTACTCTCTGTTCATCCAGTTAACTGAAGTCTAGTTGACTAGTTAACTCAACTAGGTGGCAGTTTACTCTCGTAACTACCTGAGAGACTAGACTAGGTGGCAGTTCACTCCCGTAACTGTTGGTGTGTGTCTAGATCACTCTATACCACCACTATGGTGCATTAATTACTCATGTATCCTATATCTATTGTAAATTATTCACTCTTTGAGTGTGGAAAACAATTAATGAGAATTCTTTCATTCTTTCTCTCCTTCTTCTTCTTTCTCCAATTCTCTCTGCAAATGTGTGTATTATTGTTTAGCTAGATATATTCTGTGCAGGTTCAACATATTTACACATTTGAAGTTTCCTATGTTACAGAAGGAGGAGCTACACATTTGAAGACCCTTAAGGGAGAATGGAAATACGGTTTGGTAAATGGGAGCTGGTTGAAGTTGTACCATGGAAACCAACTGCCTCGCAACTCTCAGCAAAGCATAAGGAAGAAGGGTCTAGGTACCAGGTGCAGTTGAAACTAGGTACCAGACATAGAAAATACAGTCTGCACATGATAGGGAGGGACATAGCAAAAATCACAGGCTGCTTCATGTAGTTTGCAGTCGAAGTAAATCGAAAGGATCAATCTTGTAGTGACTCGGGACGAATCACATGTGAGTGTTGGGGGCCTGTTGGCCCTTGGTTGTGTAAGGAATTAAATATTATGGAAGAAAAGAAAAGTATGAACTGCACGTAAGGCACATAAACCAAGGAAGGGTTGAAGTGGTTAAAGAAGAAAAAAAGAAGGAGCGAAACGAAGGAAAATCTAGTTGTTGGAAGAGAAGATCAAGGAAGAGAAAGGATCGAAGAAGAAGGATCATGGACAACTCAGCAAGCGAAAGAAGACATCAACGAGTGCTTTGGAGAAAATTAGGGAAAAGAAGGAAAGACAGGTTGGCAAATCCCTTAAAGCACGGGTCAAGTAGACCTAGGGTTTTGGCACCTAGGGTTTTGGATCTAAGGTTTTGACACTTAGACTTTGCCATGTAATGTATAAATAAAAGTCTAGAAGACCTGGGAGGGTTCGTTCTAAGTTGGTCCTAGTAGTATGTTGTTTTTTGTTGGTTATTGTTATTGAGAACAATATTTAGTCAGTATTGTAAGATCTTCAACTGGGTGCGAAGGTCAACCCTGCAACTGGGTGTGCAGGGAAGGGAGATAAGGAGAGAAGAAGAGGGAGATCTTCAGCTAAGTGCATAGATAGAACTGTATGATTTCATATAATATATCAATAAACACAATTATGTGGACGTATTCCTAGGGAGAGGGTGAACCACATATATCTTGTTGTTCTTTGTGATTGATGCTGTGTTATTTTCCATATGTTATACTACTATTGCACTGATGTGTTAGATAATATATATAACTTGTGAAGTAAGATTAAGAGTGGTAAATAATAACTAGATTGTTGTGTGTTTTTATCCTGAATTCACTTTGCATTTCCTTTGGTTGTAGACACCTGTGTCCTGCAACCCCCTATCGCTACTTCGAGTGAGATTGCATCTGCTTCGCAGGTGTCGCTGAATTGGCCAATAGTTAGAGCTTATTGGTGCACTGTAAGAGTTGAACCCTGGGTATACCCCCGTGCCGAAATGAAGGAATCATGATCAACAAGAGTCATAGAGGAATGGATACATAAGACCTTCTACTTTCAGGAAGCAAGGAATCTTAAATCATTGTGAAGGAAACAACTAAAGAAAATATTGTGATCAACTAAGGAGGAATTTAGAAGGACTACACCACAAAGAAGATCATTCACCTCCAGTTATCAAAATTTATTTTTGGATCATTGTTTTGCATGTACTAACTTTATACATAAAGCTGTGAATTGTAGAGCATATGGAATAAATGTTCATGAAAGAGATGCTTACGTGGCCTCTCACAATATTGAATGTTAAAATTGCCACAACCTTGGACACATAACTCAGAACTATAGAAGTATGATGGAGCCTTCCATGAAAGAAAATAATGATATCAGTTACAAGAAGGTTTGGAGAAGAAAATAAAACCAAGAAGAGAAGATGGGTGAAGAACATGTTCCAAATATATTACTCACAGGACTTGCAACATTGCAAGATCAGGATGAAACTACATGCAAAGAAGAATATGTCATAAGTCAGGAAGATGATGAATCCACAGGTAAAGAGGAAGATGCCAGAACTCAAGAAGATGACAAATCTACAAACTAAGAGGAAGACTACGCTGCATCAGAGTGGGTACTATTTTGAGCCATCTAGCTTGGAGACTCCCAGTAATAAGAATATTGAAGAGGGGGAGTGTAAGCAGTAGCTCTACATACTAGAGAACTATCTTTCGAGAAGTCTGTAGTGTTTGTAGTTTTTGGAAATATAGTTCCAGAGTGATGGAATAAGTACAAAATGACAAATCAGTTGATTGAGAAATATATTCCCAGGAAGATATCAGAGGAATATTATTGACATACTTGGAAGGTAGAGATTCATGATTGTATGGAATATTCTAGGCAAGAATATGTGATGATCAGTTGCAACATATTTCGAGAAGTCATCAGAAAAGTAAAGTGATTGGTGGGTCAACATTGTGGACAATTGTGTATCAAGGTCATGAAAAGTTAGGGACATATGGACATATATGGATTCATGAGACACTTGGAAGGTACAAAAGACATGAGTTAGAGATGATGCATAACAGTGGATAAAATCATATTGAAATTTGGAATATGTTGGTCATAGAAAGACAAGTAGTGGAAGGCATAGAAGAACAAGGAAAGAGAACTCGTCAGCAGAAACTACATCGTGAGAGGAATATATTGTTAAATAGTTTGGTCATCAATGATAAATATTGAAGACTTGAAGTATATTTGAATGCTTCTTATATATGTTAGTGAATTATACGAGGAAGCACCAATGGACACACAACTCTGGAAGAGAGGAAAGGAAGCACATACAAGAATCCATACATTGATCTACATGTCATCTTGCAGAGAAATCAAGGGAAGAGAAATCATCAGAGAAAGATATATAGAATGGAATATTAGTAGAATGCAAACATGGGGACACATACCGATAGGGGGAGTTAATATTTTTCCCACAATGTCATCAGAGAGAGAAAAACAAAGGCATGAATACATAGAGAAAGAACAAAGGAATGGGGACAGAGAGAAAGATCAGAAGCATGAAGACATGGGGAGCATCCCCAAAGTGAGATAACCTTTTCCATTGATGTCAAAGGGGGAGAGATAAAAAAAATGGCATGGAGACAAGGGGAGTGATGGTCATAGGGGGAGAATGTGCATGAATATGCATATGAGCATGAGTGCTTCCATCAATGCATGATGTTCATGTTTCCATCAATTCCAAAGGGGGAGATTGTTGGAAAATTGGTTGTCATTGATGTCAACCCTTGGAGATTGATATCAACCCCTAGAGAAGTCCAAAAGACCCAAATATGTGATCAATTCAAACCTTGGAGAAGTTTGGGATCCCCATATATGTGGACAAGATTGTTGGATAGTTGGTTGATCGTTGGATAGTTGGTTGTCATTTGTATTTTTGAGATTGTCAGTAAGTTGATTTATGCCATCCCTAGAATAATTCCAAGAAAAAGGTGTAATTGACGAAGTCTACAAGAATCCCCAAAGGTGATGTTTTGGAACCCAATTTTTTTTAGGAATTTGAATGTGAAGGAAAATGCAAATGCAGGTAACATACTCATGGATATATAGCTCTCGTCATGCAATTTCCAACTATAGGTGGTAAGACACATGGTTCCTGACGGTTGAGGAGTTATGGCCTCATGAAGTTGGAAGCCCTGAAGAATGGTTAAGAAGCCCTAAACAGTTACAAAGTCATTAATTATGGGAAAAATGGTTGTAACAAGAAAGTACAGGTTGACCCTAAAATTAAGAAAAAGGGTAAAACAACTATTACCCTAAAATTAGGGAAATGGATAAAGCAATTGTACCAAGAAATTAATTAAGAGTAAAGTGGTTACAACAAGAAATTAATTAAGGGTAAAGTGGTTGAAACCATTTACATGGAAGAGTATAAATACACATCTAGAGTCTCTCATTCTTAAACACAAGTTCATTGAATATCTATCTAGTGAACACTTGATCTATTGACAAATATGAGGTAGAAAGGATGTGGTAATGTAAAGAGTGTTATCACATAAACTTGTCAGAGTCTTGCGGGTTTGTGGTTTCTTCCTAAGTCTGTAGTTTTGCCCCGTCTCTCTCCTTTTCACAAACCCAATATTAAGTTTTTTCCCTTTCGGATTGTAGTTTTTCTTTTGTTTTCCTTCATTCGTTTGAGTGACTTGTTTTCTTGTCGTCTTACCTGAGAAGTCTCGACCCACTGCTTTGCTAATTTCTCTAAAGTTGATCACTTCCCTCTTTTTCTCTGTCACTGATCCTTTTTCTTTCCCAAGCCCTCAGCCAATCGTCCAAATATTTGTTTACAAAGGCCACAACCTTAAGCAAAAAGTGCAACACTTAGGGTGGTTTGATATGGACTCAGTTTAATAAAGCGAGCAAGTTTAGAGATCAACAACGAGTATTAATTGCGGGAATTAGGAGTTCAAAACGTTGTTGAAGTTGTTTGTAGAAGGTCCAAACTCCCGAAACCTGAAATTAGCGTGGGTCGTCCGATCCAATAGGGTGCGTGGCACTAGATCCAACCCATGGGGAAAGTCCTTTTGGGAAAGCTAAAGTGAGGAATGCACATATTTCCCGAGTCTCGAAGTGTCGAAGGTCTAATATCTCGAAATGCCAATATTTATCTGGGTCGTTCGATTCAAAGGGATGCGTGGCCTCGGATCCGAGAAGTTGTGATTTCATGAGTCAGATGTTTCAACATGGATCACAACGCAAGTTCATGAAACACCTTGGATTTGGGCCCATGATCACATCCCATGGTCATATGGAAAGCAGGACCATAAAGAAGGTAAGTGCCTATTGATAAGTGGGTGGTTGTGGTTTTTGAACAAGCATCCTAGCCATTAAATTCAAAGCAAGTCTTATCGTCAATCTGGATAGGCCATTTCACAAGATCGAGCATTGGGGTATTTGGAATCAAGTGGAGTGAAGACTCTCAAAATGAGAAATCCTGAAATTTCACATAGGAGCCCCAGGTCATGACCCAAGGTCACATGGAGCGATGGAGAGGAATTGTGCCAAAGGTCGAGAGCGCCCATATTGTTCACAAGAGAATATCTGCGTGGTCTCAAGGTGCTGGAATTGAATTGAAGGAGTCGTGAGCATCACCTGGAGCATTCATGGGTGTCAGGCCTCGTCCCGATCCCGATGAAAGTAGTTAATAAAAATTGGGGGAGGTGGTTGAAACCTTGTCTCACCCCATAAATGGAAAGCATGGAAGGACTGGCCTTGGAGGCAGACTGTCAACCCAAAGTTTCCTTGTTAACGGATCCTCCTGTAAAGTTCATACTAATCTGAGCTCACGTCCGACAGAAGAATGAAAGTGCATCCTGACAGAAAAATATACAGACGCAAAGCTTTGAAATCTATAGCTAGGTCACACTCTTGGTGGTGGCAAGTTGTTCTGAGTATAAATACTCAGTTTTGATATTTTTTAAGGTCGATGGTTGAGCTAAGATCCTGTATTGTATTGTTTAAATGAAGCTCTAGTTCTTTGGTTATGTAACTTGATATGAGACTTCTTGTTTAATGAAAGTCATCTTCTATTTCCATATTACTTGCGTCTGATACTGAATGTTTAGGATCGAAGGATTCACATAGATTGTGGTGACTGTGTTGTAATGAATGTTTGATTGTAGTGCATTTATAGCGTTTTCAGTTTCCTGAAACTTTGAAATCAAGAGGATCTTGTTTTCATATTTTTTCCTCCCTAGGCTGCTGGAAGACATGATGTCCAGAGCAGACCTTTACATCTTCTCCTCAATTTCTTCCTCCTACTCACCCTTACTACAACTTACTGGCTGAAGTTGATCAAGACCTCATTTGTTTATGCATGCTCCCCCAGTTTTACGAGTTAAAACAATATTCTCTCAAGTCTACCCCATTTGACCTCTTTAAATCCATTAATCGTGACATATAAACCAATGGGTACTGGGCTTACCTATGCCGCAATATAGAGGTGACTTCTGGTGCTAACATTTCCGAAGTTGTTTCCAGGGAACGAATTGAATATTTTCCCTGGGTAGAACGAAAAATCTTAATAATTCTGTAGGTGCATCAGAACTAAGTACAATTGAAGATTGCAACTTGCATCTGGCGACTCCACTGGTCCGACTCCATTGTTTCAGTTGGCTCCAAAAGGAAGACAGATGAGGTCTCATCCAAAACTTCCTCTAACCACGCCTGGAGCTTACCCAGAGAAAATTATCAGGAAAGGAAAGACCCCTCAAGAAGGTACTTCAGCTTTTGAACCAGGTGATTCTTGTAATTTTCGTAATCTTCCTTCAGAAACCCCAATTATTGTTTCTATTTCTCCTATTGTCCCATCTACTAGAGTTTCCATAACTTTGAATTTTCGAATTTTTTCGACTGATTTCTCTCCTCCTGGCCTCTTTTTGGAAGGAGAAAGATTCGACACTCCTGTCTCTCCTGAAGTTGTACTGTGGCTCAGACCAAGGACCTTAGGAGACTTCCCCACCCCTGGATTTACTACTCCTCCTCCTGTTAGAGTTGCTGCAACAGAAACCTCTATTCCTATTAGCTCTGCAACATTTTTCTCAAACAATCAGTTGTTTTGATTTTCCCCCAGAAGCATAGTTCCACTCTCACTTGTATGAACTCCATATCCACCTACTTCTCCTCCAGCGTCTCCTCTAGCTCACATCCAAATGGAAGGTTCTAATCCTCCTAGGAACATGATGGCTAAGATATTGGCTGCTAGATATGCCCCTCTAGTTTTACCCCAGCCTATGAATGATCTCCCAGCCATGAACTACCTTAAGCGCATGCCCCAGTTCATAGGAGAGGGAGAAGTGACTGTAGAAGAGCACCTTGCATCCTTTTATAGATTTGCAGAAATTTAGGCCATTGAAAATAAAGATGTGTGGATGATAGTTTTTTTACAGAGCCTTGATGGTGATGTTAGGGATTGGTTTAA
The DNA here is from genome assembly GCA_009831015.1 of Picea engelmannii. Classification (NCBI taxonomy): domain Eukaryota; kingdom Viridiplantae; phylum Streptophyta; class Pinopsida; order Pinales; family Pinaceae; genus Picea; species Picea engelmannii. The sequence goes on along the minus strand of ML799948.1, from coordinate 95,937 downwards.
GGAATTGCCTCCTATATCTATTGATGGGATTGCCACTTTGGATGATTCATTCTTAAGAAATTGGGGGAATAAAAAATATCTCCTTTATTATATTACAGAATTCAAGGAACTTAAAAGAGAAGAAGGGGAATCTATTTCGGACTTCTTGAAAATATTTAATAAGATCTATAAAAAGATTCTCGTTGAAGTTAAACACACAGAAACCTCTTCCAAAATGACTTATTCTAGTGCTTTTGACCCTGATTTTTGCCTCCTATTGAGAGAAAGAAGAGATACCTCCTTGGATCATATGCAAGATGCATCCATTGAAGTAGAATTTAATAAACTGGTAGTTGATAAGATTAGGAGTAAGGTTGATAGAGACAGAAGAAAAGGTAAGTCTGAAGGTTCGAATTCTAGTTCTTTTGCTTTCCCCCTTCAAATGGATGGAGTAACCAAACTACTAAATTCACTTTTTGCTAGAATGGAAAGGGTCAAATTGGAAGGAAATCAGAGCTATAGGAATCCCCCAAATGCTGATATCAGAGGTAAATTTAGGAGACGTACTAATGCCCCTCGGACCATCCAAAGAGATCAGAGAAATAGGGACAAAGATGATTAGAAAATCCAAATTGCTCTCCAAAATAACCTGGTTATTGATGAAGATGAAGAGGAAGAAGATATTGATCCTGAGATCCATTTCCTTGGAGATAACTCTTTGTTCCCTCATCTACTCAGTCTACATATGAATAGGCCCTCATCAGTAATCAAATGAATGAGTTGAGTAAAGGGGAAGAGGCCATCCATATTCCAAACATATATAATCTGAGGCCCAAAAATAAATAAGGGAAATATGACATCCTTGATCGGATTAATAGAGTAGAAAAACCTGCTAAAGATATTGCAGATCGAAGCAAGGAAAAGAAGGCACAGACCACCCCACTAGAGGTCAAAGGTCCTATTCCAGAAGTGAGATAAATTCTAAAGGCCCCCTCCTCTTTCATCTTTGAGCATGAAATACAAAAGGTTAGAATCCATGTACCCATTTCAAAGATGGTCAAACATGAAGACTTCAAAAGGTGCCTCTCCAAAATGTTTCAGCTTGAACCTTTCTCACTCCATAGACTCAATAAAGCTCCAATATGAGAAGGTCCTTTGGTAGAAGATAGAGACAATTCATCCCCTCCCTTCTATACGTCACTAAACATATGTGACAAGGTGATACATAACTGTTTGATGGATTCAAGGGAATCTCACAATATTATGGCTAAGATTGTCATGGAAGAGCTCAGTCTAGAGATTACAAAAGCCTACCACAACTTGTATTCTTTCGATTCTAGAAAGGTAAAGTGATTTGGGGTTATCAAAGACTTGGTCATATCTATGTTCCAGCTTCCAATGAAAAGCATGATCATGGACATCATGGTATCCGAAATTCCCCTTAAGTTCGAGATGCTTCTGTCTAGATCTTGGATAAAAAGACTAGGGAGAAATTTGCAGATGGAACTCACCTATACTACCATTTTGGTGTTTGGGGGTGAGCACATGAGACTTTATAGGGAAGCTCAATTGTCCTACATTATTATTAATGAAGCAAACCCCACGAACCATCATATCTTTTCTCTTGACACAGATTTGGGATCTAGTTTGCTGCAACTCTCCGACGCTCCTGAACCTCTTCTGGAAATCAAAAAGTGGTCTATTAATTTTTGTGAAAATTCCCTTCCTATCACCTTTGTGTAGAAAATGTTCTTCAATGGAGCCTCTTCTAAGGAAAGTGTTCATGTTGGAGTGGTGCTTGTTTCTCCTGATCAAGAGACTATAACTTTGTCCTACAAGTTAGAATTCGAAAATACCAATAATGTGGTAGAGGATGAAGCTCTCATCTTAGGTTTGAGGGCTGTAAAAGATATGGGAATTAAAGAGATATCAGTATTTGGGGATGTTGAGTTAATTCTCCATCAAGTCAGAAATCTTTACCAAGCTAAGAAAACTAGGCTAAGAAGTTATATAAATGAAGTGTGGGACCTTATTGACAATTTTTTCCTAGCTTTCAACATTTCATTTATTCCAAGAGAAGAAAACATCATGGTTGATTCTCTGGTTGCTTCATCAAGCACTTTCAGAGTCCCTTTTCCACCAAATCTCAGCTATGATGTAGAAGTAAATTACAGACCCTCTGTACCTAACAATTTCAAGCATTGGAAAGTATTTGAGGATGATCTCGAGATCAAAAGATTCCTTGAGATTGTTAATGATTTTTCTACACTACATATTGATAAAGATCAAGATTATGAAAGTAATCCTCATACTGATGTTTTCCTGAACAAAATCACTAATCACCATATTGTTCAGTTGCCTAGCAATCACATTCTGAAGGGACTAGTTCCTTTTGAGAGACTATTTGAAAGAAATGATGTGGCAGTGAAAGTTAAAGGATCGACTGATGATATTGATGTAACTGAATGCAACATTGGTACGGAGAAAGGTCCAAAATTTGTCAAGTTGTCGAGTAGTCTGTCAAGGGAAGAAAGGGATGAATATGCTGAGCTATTAAAGGATTTTTCTTATGTGTTTGCTTGGACATATGAAGATCTCAGAACATATGATACAAGCATCATTGAGCATAATATCCCATTGAAGGAAGATGCCAAACCATTTAGGCAAAAGCTGAGGCAGATCAACACCATGCTGGTTCCTATCATGAAGAAAGAGGTAAAGAATATTTTGGATGCCCAGATTATCATTCCTTTAAGGTATTATGAATGGGTGGCTAACTTGGTCCCAGTGAGAAAGAAGAGTGGAGAAATCAGACTTTGTGTCGATTTCAAAAACCTAAATAGAAGATCCAAGAAGGACAATTACCCATTTCCGAAAATGGAGCACATATTGCAGAGGGTAACATGTGCGTCCATGACGTCCATGATTGATGGATTTTCTAGCTACAATCAAATTTATGTCTTACCTGAGGACGAAGAGAAGACAACATTCACCACTCCATGGGGTACATTCATGTATTCCAAGATGCCCTTTGGATTGATGAACGCGTGAGAAACTTTCCAGCGCACTATGGACATCACCTTTATTAGGGAAAGGGATAAATTTGTAGTCATTTATCTATATGACGTTACAGTTTTATCCAAGACCGATAAAGAACATTGTCATCATCTAAGAAAGGTCTTCCAAAAATGTAGAAAATTTGGCCTCTCCCTAAATCCCAAGAAGTCATTGTTTGCTATGAAAGAGGGAAAATTACCGAGGCACATAGTATAGGCCAAGGGAGTAAACATTGATCCCAGCAGGGTGGAAGCCATCCAAACCTTAGAACTCCCTAGATCCAATAAATAAGTTCAATATTTCTTGGGGAACATTGATTTTTTGAGAAGGTTTGTTTCTAATTTTGCTGAGATGGTGAAGGACATTACAGTCATGTTGAGGAAAGGAAACAAAATCAAATGAACTACTGAATCTCGTAGTTCCTTCGATCAAATAAAGAAGGTCGTGACCGAAGCACCTATGATCATAAGTCCTAATTATTCCAAATATTTTATTATTTTCTCCTTTGCTTTATTTGACACCATGGAAGTCGTTTTGTTGCAAAAGAATGACAAAGGGTTCAAGAAACCCATTTCCTTTTTCAGCAGGGCATTGAGAGATGTAGAGATGATATATCACATCATGGAAAAATAGGCTTATGCCCTGGTTAAGGCTCTCAAATCCTCATTCAGCCGACATGGATGGAAGAAGGAGCAGGTGGATTGCCAAGATCCTTGAATTTGATCTTGAGATAAATCCCACCAATTTGGTTAAAGGCCAAGGTTTAGCTAGGTTGCTGGATGAATCTAATTGCAAAGCCTTGGGGGTAAATTTAATCAACACTTGCTCAAAAAATCAGCAGGCCGAGTTTTCTGATAAAAGTTCTCAAGTCATCCCTCCATTAGCATAATGTGATTGGTACAGGGATATCATCTTCTTTCTGCAGAATTTGCAGCCTCTGGATGGCATGGAAAAAGAAAGGTAAGATATTTAAAGCTTAAATAAATTAAGTATTGCCTCATTGGTCAAGTCTTATATTGTAAAGATCCTCTAGGAGTGTTGTTGAGATGTTTAGACTCACAGGAAGCCCAAAAGATCATGTCTGATTTTCATGATAGTTTGTGTGGGGGAAATAACTTCTAGAGAACCATGTCCTACAAGATTCTCAGAGATGGATATTTATGGCCCATCCTATTCACCGATGTTTGTGCAAAGTTCAGGGCTTGCCTTAAATGTCAAAAATTATTTGGAAAGCAACAAGTGAAATATCTACCACTGAAGCATGTAGTTACTTCAGAACCCTTTCAACAGTGGGGCCTAGAATTTATTGGGGATATTCATCTTGCTTCAAGTGGTTAGCACAGGTGGATCCTAACTACCACATATTACTTCACCAAGTGGATAGAATCCATTTCCATAAGGAGTGATTCCCACAAAGTAATCATTGGTTTTCTTGAAGATATTATGGAAAGGTTTGGTTGTCCAAAAATAATTGTCATTGATAATGTCGCATCCTTCAAGGTCGAACCATTGATTCAATTTTGTGAGCAGTTTAGGATTTCATTGACTCACTCAAATCCTTACTACCCCAAGGGAATGGACTGGTAGAGTCTTTTAACAAGAGCCTTATAAAGATCATCAAAAGACTGTTAGAGGAAAATAAGAAAATATGGGATTCAAAGCTCAAGTTTGCTATGTGGGCTGAAAGAGTGACAACAAAAATATCTCTTGGGATCTCTCCTTTCATCTTGTGTATGGAGTTGAGGCCATATTTCCTTCTCATCTTGACTTGCCAGTGGTAAAATTCTTCCAGGACTACCAAGGAGAACCTGATGACATGGTCAAGAGGATACTGTAGTTGGTAGAAGTGCAACAGACTAGGGAGCAGATACTGGACAAAGCACATGAACATCAACAGAAGATCAAGCAGGCTTTTGACAAGAAAGTAAGAAAGGAGGATTTCCATCTGGGATATCTAGTGCTAAAATGGCATGCACCTAAGAAGGACAAAGGAAAGCATGGTAAATTTGATGCCTTGTGGATCGGCCCCTTCAAAATATCTGAGATATTCCCTAATAATACTTACAGGTTGTAGAATTTGGAGGGTGATGGATTTTTTGGTGGCCCTATTAATGGGCACTTTCTAATTTTTTTTTTTGTTTAAGGCCGCAAATGGAATCTCGCCATTGTAAATACCGTTTATGTTTTTATGCTTATTTTGTTTTAAATATCTATACTCTATAACCCAATCCTAAGGCACTGGAACTACTTTTCTTGACAGCTCACAGGGAGCATGCCATCCCCTGTGGAGCCAAATGTTATCACATAAACTTAGCAGAGTCTTGCAGGTTTGTGGTTTCTGCCTAAGTTTGTAGTTTTTCCTTGTCTCTCTCCTTTTCACAGACCCAATCTTAAGTGTTTTCCCTTTCGACTTGTAGTTTTTCTTTTGTTTGCCTTCATTTGTTTGAGTGACCTGTTTTCCTTGTCGTCTTACTTGAGAAGTCTCGACCCATTACTTTGCTGATTTATCTAAGGTTGATCACTTCCCTCTTTTCCTCTGTCACTGATCCTTTTTCTTTCCTAAGACCTTGGACAGTCATCCAAATATTTGTTTATAGAGGTTGCAGCTGTAAGCACAAAGCACAACACTTAGGGCAGTCTAATATGGACTCAGATCAAAAGAGAGAGAGAAAGTTCAGATATCAACGACGAGTAATAATCATGGGAATCGAGAGTTCAAAATGTTGTTGAAGTTGTTTGTAGAAGGTTCGAACTCCCAAAACCCGAAATTAGCGTGGGCTATCCGATCCAGCAGGACGCGTGGCATCAGATTTGAACCATGGGGAAAGTCATTTCAGGAAGGATGAAGTGAGGAATGTGTTGATTTCTCAAGTCCCAAAGTGTCGAAGGTCCGAAATCTCGAAATGCCAATATTTATCTAGGTTGTCTGATTCAAAGGGATGCGTGGCCCTGGATCCAAGAAGTCAAGATTTTACGAGTCAGAGGTTTCAACATGGAGCACGACGTAAGTTCATGAAACGTGAAATCATGAAATGAATGGGATTTGGGCCCATGATCACAGCCCATGGTCATATGGAAAGTAGGGCCGTAAAGAAGGTAAGCGCTTATTGAGCAATGGGTGGCTATGGTTTTTGAGAAATCATCCTGGCCGTTAAGTTCAAAGAAAGTCCAACCGTCGATCTGGATAGGCCATTTCGCAATATCGAGCATCGAGGTATTTGGGATCAAGTGGAGTGAAGACTCTCAAAATGAGAAATCCCAAAATTTCACATAGGAGCCCCAGGTCATGACCCGAGGTCACATGGAGTGATGGAGAGGAGTTGTGCCAAAGGCCGAGAGAGCCCGTATTGTTCATAGGAGAATATCTGTGTGGTCTCAGGGCATTGGAATTGACTTGAAGGATTCGTGAGAATCACCTGAAGCATTCGGTGTTAGGCCTCGTCTCGATCCCGATGAAAGTAGTTAATGAAAATGTAGGAGGTGGTTGAAACCTCATCTCACCCCATAAATGGAAAGCATGGAAGGACTGGACTTGGAGTTAGACTGTCAGCCCAAAGTTCCCTTGTCAACCGATCCTCCTGCAAAGTCCAGACTGATCTGAGCTCGTGTCCAACAAAAGAATGCAAGTGCAGCCTGACAGAAAAATATACAGACACAAAGCTTTGATTGTTATATCCAGGTCACATTATTGGTGGTGGAAAGTTTTTCTGAGTATAAATACTCGGTTTTTATATTTTTTTAAGGTCGATGGTTGAGCTAATCTCCTGTATTGTAATGTTTCAATGAAGCTATGGTTATGTAACTTGATAGGAGACTTGTTGTTTAATGAAAGTCATCTTCTATTTACATCTTACTTGCGTCTGATACTGAATGTTCATGATCGAAGGATTCACATGGATTGTGGTGACTGTGTTGTAATGAATGTTTGATTGCAGTGCAGTTATAGAATTTTCAGTTTCCTAAAACTTTGAATTCAAGAAGATATTGTTTTCATGGTTTTTCCTCCTTAGGCTGCTAGAAGACCTGATGTCTAGAGCAGACCTTTACATTTTCTCCTCAATTTATTCCTCCTACTCACCCTTACTACAACTTACTGGCTGAAGTTGATCAAGACGTCATTTTCTTGTGCATACTGCCCCAGTTTTCTGAGTTAAAATGATATTCTCTCGAGTCTGCCCCATTTGACCTCTTTAAATACATTAACTGTGACATAAAAATTGATGGGTACTAGGCTTACCTCTACTGCAATCCAGAGGTGAATGTTGGTGATAACAAAGGGGATGCTTCTTCCAAGTTGCAACAATGTATGATGATCCAATAAGGTTGCTACATGATTAAAGGTATGTCTATATGCATGTTTTTAAGATTATATCTTGGTGATGGTATGGTACATGTTAAGGTATATTTTGGTGGTGTTATGTTGCATGGCTTATGGGATATCTTTTGGTATATGGTTGAGGAATATCATGAGTGATATGGCTCATGTTTGAGGTACACAAATTATGGATGTTAGCACATGTTTGGTACATGGTTTCGATGCATATCTGGATGAGGTTATGGTACATTCTTGGTGATGTTAGTACATAATGAGACACATTGTGGTGATTTTATGGTTCATTGTTTGATGCATGGTTTGGCACATGGTTGAGGCACACATCTTGATGATAATATGGTGCATTGTTAGAGGCACTTGTTGGTTATATTGGTACATTACTAGAGGCATGTTGTGGTGATGTTGGCATATGATTTGAGATATGCTCTTGGTGATCTTGTTATGAGTTGCATGAATTTGTGAGTGGATCTAGTTGATGATGAAATAATGGCAGTGATAGGTTGATGGTTTGGTATCAGTGGCAGTGACATGATGATAGTGGCAATGATTTTGGTAGTGACAGGTTGGTCTACATTTATATTTCAAGGCGGAAAAATGAGGCAACGAAAGGGGGTTACAGTCTCCTTCCAGTTGGTGCCGGAGAATTAGGGAGTTGGAGCTTCCTTCCGGTTGGAGCCTATAAACAAGGGGGATGGAGCGTCCTTACAATTCTAGTTGTTAAATCAGGGAGTTATGTATTCCTTTAGGTTGGAGCCTATAAATAGGGGGTTTGAGCCTCCTTCTAGTTGTAGCTGGAGAATTGGGAAGTTGGTGCTTCCAATGAATGTAATATTTGATATATAAGAAAACATTCCATGGTTTTATCCCATTTGGGTTTCCACATAAATTCTATTGTACTGTGTACTATTTTATGTGATGCTACTTATGATTGTATGTTCATGATATATTGAATGTAACCATAGATGATACATTGATGATATACTTTTGATAAAGTTGAAGTTTATATATTGTGGTTAAAAGTGGTATTATTTCCAAAAAATTAAGCCACTAAAACCTATTCCATTGTCTTCCTTTCCAAATTACCTTTTCAACGAGGTATCACTTTCCCAAAATGGACGTCTGGATCAAGATTTATGAGCTCCAAAATATGGAGACTCAACCACCATCAATCTGGTTCATGGGTAAATATTGTCCCTTGATTTGATTCTTCCTTTTTTTAGTCCCACATTCATTTGGGAAAGTAAATAATTAGTGTTTATAATGAATAAGCTTCCCTTATCATTCATGTTTCAAAAATGAGCTTATCGAAGCCTTAGTGTAGCTCTCGTGACTTAGTAATATTTTGATGGCCTAGTCATTACACAATCATTACCCAATCAACATGTGAATTCCTAACATGTCACATCCAATCACCACCCAGTCACCTACCATGTGCCATTGGGAGGTGTGCCCTGAAATAAAGGGAAATAAACTTAGGATAATAGTTGGAATTGATAAATAATATTAAAATAAATGAGATGTCTAAGTATGGAAATAAAAGATGAACTTGAAAATAACTAAATATGGAATGTAGAATAGGTTAAGTATGGAGAGTAGGAAATGAAAATGAAAATAATAAAGGATGGAAATAGAAAAATGAACTTAAAAATAACTAAGTGTGGAATGTGGAATAGGTTAAGTATGGAGAGTAGGAAATGAAAAGGAAAATGAGAAAGGGTGGAAATAGAAAAATGAATGTAGAAATGGCTAAGTATGGTGATCTACAAGGATTTGAGACTATTCACAGAGGTCGAGAAAGATCCAAAACATCCACAAAGGTCCATAATGGTTCAATAATTATCAAAATTCGACCGTCTCAAATCATCCTGAAAATGACATCACTGTGTAGAGCTCATCGTCATCTTTTCAATGATGCAAATGACACCTCAGACATAGTTCACGTGAAAAAGTTATAATCGGTCATAGCTCCAGTAAAACCTGACAAAAGGGTCAAAGGGAAAAGAAAAATGGGTGGCATGTGTCACCACTACAAGGGTGGCATGTGGCACATGATTATTGACAGTTGACTGGGTAGATTGTACCTCTAGGTGGACGAATTACAGGTTGACAAGTGATGCACAAGTGGACCACTCATATGATGACAAGTGGCAAGGTTAGGCAATGATAAGTCACCATGTGGCGACCTCCCATTGTCTATAATGGCTAGTGTATATTAAAATTTTGTATGGAGTCGAAAGGGCTCAAACCCGCGACCTCCATAACCTCACACAAGTGCCTTATCAATAATCCATGCAATGGAACTTAACATACATATAGAAAATACAATATTAGAATTTTTGCTAAAGTTCAAATGGGTGGCTAAAGGGTCGAGGGTATAAGCCCTAGAACCTTAGCCCTTGGCTCATTATACAACATGTAACCACTGGTCAAATCCACAGATGACTTAACAAATATACAACGGATTTTGAACCATATACTGTATATGTAATATATGGTTATATTATAACCATATAACTGTGCTATATTCTCGTGCAAAGGTTACTATTTATGACATATAGTTCTAACTATATGATATATGATTTTAACAAAAACAATCCAATATAGTGTGGTCAAAATGTATTGAACACGCAACCCACTATATTATATACCAATGATTTAGCCAATCCACCAAGGGCGCGGGGTTTGTTTCAATTGGCCTCTAAAAAATAATTAAAGTCATCTAATAATTGTGTATGGAGGTTAAGGGGGGTGCCCTTTTTAATGGGTGCATGGACCAAGGGTTGTACACACAATTAATGCAGAGTTTAGTCTCGAAACGCATGCCCGAGGGTACCAAATTTGTGAAGCTACAACATAAAGCATGCCAAGGGGTACCTTGACGGATTTTCAAAAACTTTATACTCATTTTGTAATATTATTTCTCCAAGAATCCAATGGTTAACTCTGTTTCTACATTTGGGAAACATATGAAAAGGTCATTGTAAAACACAAGTATTTGAGCATTAATAAAAAAAAGGTCTCTATTGGAAGTAGACCGGGAGAGGTAGCCCAAATTGGGTAAACTCCATTTTTTCCGACTTGTGTATGTGATTACATTATTGTTGTTCATTTCAAGTTCAATTATTTGCAATTTCAATATCACTAAAGTGGATTTGGTTAAATAAGTTTTTCACATGTAATTTACATATAATCAAGTGATCATTTTATTTCAAGAATCAAGTAGATGTTTATGTGTATTTAAAATTATCAGCATCTAAGGATTTTTCAGATAAAGTTGGTATTAGAGAAATGTTTGACAAGTGTATGCAAGTTAATGCTTACAAGAGCCAAAATCAAACTTGGTAAAAGAAAACTTGCAAGTTATAAGTCCGAAATTGGAAAGAGATTTTGAAAACATAAGTTGGATTTTGAAAAAGGAGAAGAAGAAGATCAACCCATGAGTCATGAAGAGATCAAAGCTACACTTAAATCACTGAAAGAAATAATAGATGACTTATAATGAAGAATTCAAAATCTTGTAAGTGGAGAATCTTCTATAAAAGGAGGAGGAGGTGATGTTAGTGAACCTTCAAATTCCCCTTCCCCTTCCTCTTCATCAACATCAATTTCTTTTGAAGCAAGTAGACTTTCTTCTCGGTGAAAGAATTCTTTAATAAGTTTGAGAATAATCTACCATTACTAAAATTGGATGTTAAGTTTGAGTTTCCGACCTATGATGGATAATTGAATGCTGAGAAATTGGAAAATTGGATCAAGCAGATAGAGGTATATGTTAGATTAATGAGAAGGGGGTGAATCCGTAATAGAGAAATTTAATCCTTTTTAACCATAAAATTAAAGTGTTATATCAATGTAGCATTATCATCCAATAGCTGCAGAGTAAGAGTAAATAAACAATGAACACATGAGCAATCATACACATACACAGTACACCAGTGTTTTTACGTGGAAACCCAAAGTGGGAGAAAACCATGGAATTCTTTTTCTTATATGTCTTTAAGAATTACATTCATTGGAAACACCAACTTCCTTTGTTTTCCAGCTGCAACTGGAAGGAGGCTCCACCCCCCTAGTTTCTTAGGCTACAACTTGAAGGAAGCTCCAACTCCCCAATTCTCTGGCTACAACCATAAGGAGGCTACAACCCCCTATGTTCTCCGGCTACAATCGGAAGGTGGCTACAACCACCTGTCCTTGCCCAATCCAACCACCCTGAAATATAAGTAGAATGATGGACTCACTATCACATTATCACTATGAGATATACTATTGTAAACCTGTACCAATCAACCTGTACCGTAAACAAGTGCAATAACCATGCACCAACCTGTACCAAACAACCTATAATCAGCCTGTACCATAAACAAGTGCATCAACCATGCACAAAATATGTATCAATCATTCATCAAACACACATAAACTATGACTCATCAAGATGTACCAACATCATCAACTATACACCTCATGTATGTGCCAACTCATCAACTACTTGTCTCAACCATGTACCCAACATGTACCCCAACCATATACCAAATACATATTCTAATATAATCATCAAAAGTTCTCTAGTAATACATCACACTATCCATAACCAAATACCATAAACCATTACATCAAACCATGTGCCACAACCTCATTGTTATAAAACTTCTATCTGTAACATACCTCAACCAAAACCCCTCATCAATTTCATCATCCAAATCTAATTTCTAAATCTCTAACAGACCTGGTGTATATGATCACATGCCTACAAACCTTCCTTAACAAGATACTAGCATTTTCATCAAATTTTACTTTAGTCTCACATGACTAGTTTTGGATTAGTCAACAACCCTAACTTGCAATAATCATAACTATGTAACTGTAATGAATAAAGATTGAAAATAGTACACAGTGTTCTTCAGTGTATTTTATGCAATTTCTCTAGATTTCACTACTTGGAACCTCTCAGAAAAGGAGTTATAGCAAAAATGGCATACCTTGTTGAATTCTGGCTTATTCTAGAGAGCGAACTTGTAGAGTGTGCCCCGCACAATTTTTTTTTGTATGGATATGAAAATGGTACAAAGAATACTAGAGAATTTAATCTAACCAATACATTTGTTCTTACTGAATTTGGATATGTTATGAAGAATTTATGATGTTTTTACCCGAAACACATGTTTTAGACTAGTTTTAGGTCTAGCCACAAACCCTATTTTCCACGGAGTGTAACTCCAAAAATACAACAAACCACAAGCTAAAATTTGTATCACAACTACTTGGATATGTTTCCTTAATGGCCTCCTAATTTCATGGTCTGAATCATTCTAGAAAAAAAAAATTATTGTGAAAATGGTGAGAAGACCTGTAAAAAACATACCTTAGAAAGCATCATCAAAAGAATTTATCCTCCCTTGAATTTCAACCTTCTTTACTTCACCTTCCCTCTAAAATTCGGATTAGATATCATTTTGTTACCTCAATCACTTGTAGATATTCAATATTTTCAATTGTGATTAAAAATGAGAGACTCTTTCCTCTTATTTATACTTTCATGTAGCTTCCTCAAGGGGTTACCTTCTAACCATCTTAACCCACTTTCCTCATTTTAAGGCTAACCCACTTCTAACCACTTGACCACTTAGTAATTTCTCCATTAACTTTATTATTAAAATAATTTCTTTTGTATCCACTTTGACTTATAGTACACTCATTACTTCACTTTATTATTTAAATTACCTTCTAACCATGTTAACCCACTTTCCTTATTTTAGGGCTAACCCACTTCTAACCACTTGTCCACTTAGTAATTTGTCCATTGAATTTATTATTTAAATAATTTATTTTGTATCCACTTTGAATTATAGTACACTCATCAATTCACTTTATTATTTAAATAATTTCTTCTTTGCAACCACTTTGACTACTTTGACCTTTTGGGGCCTCTAGATGACTCGTGAGGGTTCTCCAACTTCACATGGCCATAACTCTCTAACCGTGAGGATTTATGTGACATTCCACATACCACCGGAAATGACATGACATGTAATATACATATATAATAGTCTTACCTTCAAATATATTAAAACTCATACCATTATACATAAAACAAACTTGGTTCCATTACCCAAACCTTTGTGCTACCAGAATTCACTACCAGACTTTCTTCAAGGGTTGACATCAATGAAAACCAACCCAAATAATCAACAATATCCCCCTTTGGCATTGATGGCAAAACTTTGATGCAATAATGAATTCATATCATTAT
>ML799948.1:12566-82218 GCA_009831015.1 Picea engelmannii | reverse complement strand
TACCAATAATGTGGTAGAGGATGAAGCTCTCATCTTAGGTTTGAGGGCTGTAAAAGATATGGGAATTAAAGAGATATCAGTATTTGGGGATGTTGAGTTAATTCTCCATCAAGTCAGAAATCTTTACCAAGCTAAGAAAACTAGGCTAAGAAGTTATATAAATGAAGTGTGGGACCTTATTGACAATTTTTTCCTAGCTTTCAACATTTCATTTATTCCAAGAGAAGAAAACATCATGGTTGATTCTCTGGTTGCTTCATCAAGCACTTTCAGAGTCCCTTTTCCACCAAATCTCAGCTATGATGTAGAAGTAAATTACAGACCCTCTGTACCTAACAATTTCAAGCATTGGAAAGTATTTGAGGATGATCTCGAGATCAAAAGATTCCTTGAGATTGTTAATGATTTTTCTACACTACATATTGATAAAGATCAAGATTATGAAAGTAATCCTCATACTGATGTTTTCCTGAACAAAATCACTAATCACCATATTGTTCAGTTGCCTAGCAATCACATTCTGAAGGGACTAGTTCCTTTTGAGAGACTATTTGAAAGAAATGATGTGGCAGTGAAAGTTAAAGGATCGACTGATGATATTGATGTAACTGAATGCAACATTGGTACGGAGAAAGGTCCAAAATTTGTCAAGTTGTCGAGTAGTCTGTCAAGGGAAGAAAGGGATGAATATGCTGAGCTATTAAAGGATTTTTCTTATGTGTTTGCTTGGACATATGAAGATCTCAGAACATATGATACAAGCATCATTGAGCATAATATCCCATTGAAGGAAGATGCCAAACCATTTAGGCAAAAGCTGAGGCAGATCAACACCATGCTGGTTCCTATCATGAAGAAAGAGGTAAAGAATATTTTGGATGCCCAGATTATCATTCCTTTAAGGTATTATGAATGGGTGGCTAACTTGGTCCCAGTGAGAAAGAAGAGTGGAGAAATCAGACTTTGTGTCGATTTCAAAAACCTAAATAGAAGATCCAAGAAGGACAATTACCCATTTCCGAAAATGGAGCACATATTGCAGAGGGTAACATGTGCGTCCATGACGTCCATGATTGATGGATTTTCTAGCTACAATCAAATTTATGTCTTACCTGAGGACGAAGAGAAGACAACATTCACCACTCCATGGGGTACATTCATGTATTCCAAGATGCCCTTTGGATTGATGAACGCGTGAGAAACTTTCCAGCGCACTATGGACATCACCTTTATTAGGGAAAGGGATAAATTTGTAGTCATTTATCTATATGACGTTACAGTTTTATCCAAGACCGATAAAGAACATTGTCATCATCTAAGAAAGGTCTTCCAAAAATGTAGAAAATTTGGCCTCTCCCTAAATCCCAAGAAGTCATTGTTTGCTATGAAAGAGGGAAAATTACCGAGGCACATAGTATAGGCCAAGGGAGTAAACATTGATCCCAGCAGGGTGGAAGCCATCCAAACCTTAGAACTCCCTAGATCCAATAAATAAGTTCAATATTTCTTGGGGAACATTGATTTTTTGAGAAGGTTTGTTTCTAATTTTGCTGAGATGGTGAAGGACATTACAGTCATGTTGAGGAAAGGAAACAAAATCAAATGAACTACTGAATCTCGTAGTTCCTTCGATCAAATAAAGAAGGTCGTGACCGAAGCACCTATGATCATAAGTCCTAATTATTCCAAATATTTTATTATTTTCTCCTTTGCTTTATTTGACACCATGGAAGTCGTTTTGTTGCAAAAGAATGACAAAGGGTTCAAGAAACCCATTTCCTTTTTCAGCAGGGCATTGAGAGATGTAGAGATGATATATCACATCATGGAAAAATAGGCTTATGCCCTGGTTAAGGCTCTCAAATCCTCATTCAGCCGACATGGATGGAAGAAGGAGCAGGTGGATTGCCAAGATCCTTGAATTTGATCTTGAGATAAATCCCACCAATTTGGTTAAAGGCCAAGGTTTAGCTAGGTTGCTGGATGAATCTAATTGCAAAGCCTTGGGGGTAAATTTAATCAACACTTGCTCAAAAAATCAGCAGGCCGAGTTTTCTGATAAAAGTTCTCAAGTCATCCCTCCATTAGCATAATGTGATTGGTACAGGGATATCATCTTCTTTCTGCAGAATTTGCAGCCTCTGGATGGCATGGAAAAAGAAAGGTAAGATATTTAAAGCTTAAATAAATTAAGTATTGCCTCATTGGTCAAGTCTTATATTGTAAAGATCCTCTAGGAGTGTTGTTGAGATGTTTAGACTCACAGGAAGCCCAAAAGATCATGTCTGATTTTCATGATAGTTTGTGTGGGGGAAATAACTTCTAGAGAACCATGTCCTACAAGATTCTCAGAGATGGATATTTATGGCCCATCCTATTCACCGATGTTTGTGCAAAGTTCAGGGCTTGCCTTAAATGTCAAAAATTATTTGGAAAGCAACAAGTGAAATATCTACCACTGAAGCATGTAGTTACTTCAGAACCCTTTCAACAGTGGGGCCTAGAATTTATTGGGGATATTCATCTTGCTTCAAGTGGTTAGCACAGGTGGATCCTAACTACCACATATTACTTCACCAAGTGGATAGAATCCATTTCCATAAGGAGTGATTCCCACAAAGTAATCATTGGTTTTCTTGAAGATATTATGGAAAGGTTTGGTTGTCCAAAAATAATTGTCATTGATAATGTCGCATCCTTCAAGGTCGAACCATTGATTCAATTTTGTGAGCAGTTTAGGATTTCATTGACTCACTCAAATCCTTACTACCCCAAGGGAATGGACTGGTAGAGTCTTTTAACAAGAGCCTTATAAAGATCATCAAAAGACTGTTAGAGGAAAATAAGAAAATATGGGATTCAAAGCTCAAGTTTGCTATGTGGGCTGAAAGAGTGACAACAAAAATATCTCTTGGGATCTCTCCTTTCATCTTGTGTATGGAGTTGAGGCCATATTTCCTTCTCATCTTGACTTGCCAGTGGTAAAATTCTTCCAGGACTACCAAGGAGAACCTGATGACATGGTCAAGAGGATACTGTAGTTGGTAGAAGTGCAACAGACTAGGGAGCAGATACTGGACAAAGCACATGAACATCAACAGAAGATCAAGCAGGCTTTTGACAAGAAAGTAAGAAAGGAGGATTTCCATCTGGGATATCTAGTGCTAAAATGGCATGCACCTAAGAAGGACAAAGGAAAGCATGGTAAATTTGATGCCTTGTGGATCGGCCCCTTCAAAATATCTGAGATATTCCCTAATAATACTTACAGGTTGTAGAATTTGGAGGGTGATGGATTTTTTGGTGGCCCTATTAATGGGCACTTTCTAATTTTTTTTTTTGTTTAAGGCCGCAAATGGAATCTCGCCATTGTAAATACCGTTTATGTTTTTATGCTTATTTTGTTTTAAATATCTATACTCTATAACCCAATCCTAAGGCACTGGAACTACTTTTCTTGACAGCTCACAGGGAGCATGCCATCCCCTGTGGAGCCAAATGTTATCACATAAACTTAGCAGAGTCTTGCAGGTTTGTGGTTTCTGCCTAAGTTTGTAGTTTTTCCTTGTCTCTCTCCTTTTCACAGACCCAATCTTAAGTGTTTTCCCTTTCGACTTGTAGTTTTTCTTTTGTTTGCCTTCATTTGTTTGAGTGACCTGTTTTCCTTGTCGTCTTACTTGAGAAGTCTCGACCCATTACTTTGCTGATTTATCTAAGGTTGATCACTTCCCTCTTTTCCTCTGTCACTGATCCTTTTTCTTTCCTAAGACCTTGGACAGTCATCCAAATATTTGTTTATAGAGGTTGCAGCTGTAAGCACAAAGCACAACACTTAGGGCAGTCTAATATGGACTCAGATCAAAAGAGAGAGAGAAAGTTCAGATATCAACGACGAGTAATAATCATGGGAATCGAGAGTTCAAAATGTTGTTGAAGTTGTTTGTAGAAGGTTCGAACTCCCAAAACCCGAAATTAGCGTGGGCTATCCGATCCAGCAGGACGCGTGGCATCAGATTTGAACCATGGGGAAAGTCATTTCAGGAAGGATGAAGTGAGGAATGTGTTGATTTCTCAAGTCCCAAAGTGTCGAAGGTCCGAAATCTCGAAATGCCAATATTTATCTAGGTTGTCTGATTCAAAGGGATGCGTGGCCCTGGATCCAAGAAGTCAAGATTTTACGAGTCAGAGGTTTCAACATGGAGCACGACGTAAGTTCATGAAACGTGAAATCATGAAATGAATGGGATTTGGGCCCATGATCACAGCCCATGGTCATATGGAAAGTAGGGCCGTAAAGAAGGTAAGCGCTTATTGAGCAATGGGTGGCTATGGTTTTTGAGAAATCATCCTGGCCGTTAAGTTCAAAGAAAGTCCAACCGTCGATCTGGATAGGCCATTTCGCAATATCGAGCATCGAGGTATTTGGGATCAAGTGGAGTGAAGACTCTCAAAATGAGAAATCCCAAAATTTCACATAGGAGCCCCAGGTCATGACCCGAGGTCACATGGAGTGATGGAGAGGAGTTGTGCCAAAGGCCGAGAGAGCCCGTATTGTTCATAGGAGAATATCTGTGTGGTCTCAGGGCATTGGAATTGACTTGAAGGATTCGTGAGAATCACCTGAAGCATTCGGTGTTAGGCCTCGTCTCGATCCCGATGAAAGTAGTTAATGAAAATGTAGGAGGTGGTTGAAACCTCATCTCACCCCATAAATGGAAAGCATGGAAGGACTGGACTTGGAGTTAGACTGTCAGCCCAAAGTTCCCTTGTCAACCGATCCTCCTGCAAAGTCCAGACTGATCTGAGCTCGTGTCCAACAAAAGAATGCAAGTGCAGCCTGACAGAAAAATATACAGACACAAAGCTTTGATTGTTATATCCAGGTCACATTATTGGTGGTGGAAAGTTTTTCTGAGTATAAATACTCGGTTTTTATATTTTTTTAAGGTCGATGGTTGAGCTAATCTCCTGTATTGTAATGTTTCAATGAAGCTATGGTTATGTAACTTGATAGGAGACTTGTTGTTTAATGAAAGTCATCTTCTATTTACATCTTACTTGCGTCTGATACTGAATGTTCATGATCGAAGGATTCACATGGATTGTGGTGACTGTGTTGTAATGAATGTTTGATTGCAGTGCAGTTATAGAATTTTCAGTTTCCTAAAACTTTGAATTCAAGAAGATATTGTTTTCATGGTTTTTCCTCCTTAGGCTGCTAGAAGACCTGATGTCTAGAGCAGACCTTTACATTTTCTCCTCAATTTATTCCTCCTACTCACCCTTACTACAACTTACTGGCTGAAGTTGATCAAGACGTCATTTTCTTGTGCATACTGCCCCAGTTTTCTGAGTTAAAATGATATTCTCTCGAGTCTGCCCCATTTGACCTCTTTAAATACATTAACTGTGACATAAAAATTGATGGGTACTAGGCTTACCTCTACTGCAATCCAGAGGTGAATGTTGGTGATAACAAAGGGGATGCTTCTTCCAAGTTGCAACAATGTATGATGATCCAATAAGGTTGCTACATGATTAAAGGTATGTCTATATGCATGTTTTTAAGATTATATCTTGGTGATGGTATGGTACATGTTAAGGTATATTTTGGTGGTGTTATGTTGCATGGCTTATGGGATATCTTTTGGTATATGGTTGAGGAATATCATGAGTGATATGGCTCATGTTTGAGGTACACAAATTATGGATGTTAGCACATGTTTGGTACATGGTTTCGATGCATATCTGGATGAGGTTATGGTACATTCTTGGTGATGTTAGTACATAATGAGACACATTGTGGTGATTTTATGGTTCATTGTTTGATGCATGGTTTGGCACATGGTTGAGGCACACATCTTGATGATAATATGGTGCATTGTTAGAGGCACTTGTTGGTTATATTGGTACATTACTAGAGGCATGTTGTGGTGATGTTGGCATATGATTTGAGATATGCTCTTGGTGATCTTGTTATGAGTTGCATGAATTTGTGAGTGGATCTAGTTGATGATGAAATAATGGCAGTGATAGGTTGATGGTTTGGTATCAGTGGCAGTGACATGATGATAGTGGCAATGATTTTGGTAGTGACAGGTTGGTCTACATTTATATTTCAAGGCGGAAAAATGAGGCAACGAAAGGGGGTTACAGTCTCCTTCCAGTTGGTGCCGGAGAATTAGGGAGTTGGAGCTTCCTTCCGGTTGGAGCCTATAAACAAGGGGGATGGAGCGTCCTTACAATTCTAGTTGTTAAATCAGGGAGTTATGTATTCCTTTAGGTTGGAGCCTATAAATAGGGGGTTTGAGCCTCCTTCTAGTTGTAGCTGGAGAATTGGGAAGTTGGTGCTTCCAATGAATGTAATATTTGATATATAAGAAAACATTCCATGGTTTTATCCCATTTGGGTTTCCACATAAATTCTATTGTACTGTGTACTATTTTATGTGATGCTACTTATGATTGTATGTTCATGATATATTGAATGTAACCATAGATGATACATTGATGATATACTTTTGATAAAGTTGAAGTTTATATATTGTGGTTAAAAGTGGTATTATTTCCAAAAAATTAAGCCACTAAAACCTATTCCATTGTCTTCCTTTCCAAATTACCTTTTCAACGAGGTATCACTTTCCCAAAATGGACGTCTGGATCAAGATTTATGAGCTCCAAAATATGGAGACTCAACCACCATCAATCTGGTTCATGGGTAAATATTGTCCCTTGATTTGATTCTTCCTTTTTTTAGTCCCACATTCATTTGGGAAAGTAAATAATTAGTGTTTATAATGAATAAGCTTCCCTTATCATTCATGTTTCAAAAATGAGCTTATCGAAGCCTTAGTGTAGCTCTCGTGACTTAGTAATATTTTGATGGCCTAGTCATTACACAATCATTACCCAATCAACATGTGAATTCCTAACATGTCACATCCAATCACCACCCAGTCACCTACCATGTGCCATTGGGAGGTGTGCCCTGAAATAAAGGGAAATAAACTTAGGATAATAGTTGGAATTGATAAATAATATTAAAATAAATGAGATGTCTAAGTATGGAAATAAAAGATGAACTTGAAAATAACTAAATATGGAATGTAGAATAGGTTAAGTATGGAGAGTAGGAAATGAAAATGAAAATAATAAAGGATGGAAATAGAAAAATGAACTTAAAAATAACTAAGTGTGGAATGTGGAATAGGTTAAGTATGGAGAGTAGGAAATGAAAAGGAAAATGAGAAAGGGTGGAAATAGAAAAATGAATGTAGAAATGGCTAAGTATGGTGATCTACAAGGATTTGAGACTATTCACAGAGGTCGAGAAAGATCCAAAACATCCACAAAGGTCCATAATGGTTCAATAATTATCAAAATTCGACCGTCTCAAATCATCCTGAAAATGACATCACTGTGTAGAGCTCATCGTCATCTTTTCAATGATGCAAATGACACCTCAGACATAGTTCACGTGAAAAAGTTATAATCGGTCATAGCTCCAGTAAAACCTGACAAAAGGGTCAAAGGGAAAAGAAAAATGGGTGGCATGTGTCACCACTACAAGGGTGGCATGTGGCACATGATTATTGACAGTTGACTGGGTAGATTGTACCTCTAGGTGGACGAATTACAGGTTGACAAGTGATGCACAAGTGGACCACTCATATGATGACAAGTGGCAAGGTTAGGCAATGATAAGTCACCATGTGGCGACCTCCCATTGTCTATAATGGCTAGTGTATATTAAAATTTTGTATGGAGTCGAAAGGGCTCAAACCCGCGACCTCCATAACCTCACACAAGTGCCTTATCAATAATCCATGCAATGGAACTTAACATACATATAGAAAATACAATATTAGAATTTTTGCTAAAGTTCAAATGGGTGGCTAAAGGGTCGAGGGTATAAGCCCTAGAACCTTAGCCCTTGGCTCATTATACAACATGTAACCACTGGTCAAATCCACAGATGACTTAACAAATATACAACGGATTTTGAACCATATACTGTATATGTAATATATGGTTATATTATAACCATATAACTGTGCTATATTCTCGTGCAAAGGTTACTATTTATGACATATAGTTCTAACTATATGATATATGATTTTAACAAAAACAATCCAATATAGTGTGGTCAAAATGTATTGAACACGCAACCCACTATATTATATACCAATGATTTAGCCAATCCACCAAGGGCGCGGGGTTTGTTTCAATTGGCCTCTAAAAAATAATTAAAGTCATCTAATAATTGTGTATGGAGGTTAAGGGGGGTGCCCTTTTTAATGGGTGCATGGACCAAGGGTTGTACACACAATTAATGCAGAGTTTAGTCTCGAAACGCATGCCCGAGGGTACCAAATTTGTGAAGCTACAACATAAAGCATGCCAAGGGGTACCTTGACGGATTTTCAAAAACTTTATACTCATTTTGTAATATTATTTCTCCAAGAATCCAATGGTTAACTCTGTTTCTACATTTGGGAAACATATGAAAAGGTCATTGTAAAACACAAGTATTTGAGCATTAATAAAAAAAAGGTCTCTATTGGAAGTAGACCGGGAGAGGTAGCCCAAATTGGGTAAACTCCATTTTTTCCGACTTGTGTATGTGATTACATTATTGTTGTTCATTTCAAGTTCAATTATTTGCAATTTCAATATCACTAAAGTGGATTTGGTTAAATAAGTTTTTCACATGTAATTTACATATAATCAAGTGATCATTTTATTTCAAGAATCAAGTAGATGTTTATGTGTATTTAAAATTATCAGCATCTAAGGATTTTTCAGATAAAGTTGGTATTAGAGAAATGTTTGACAAGTGTATGCAAGTTAATGCTTACAAGAGCCAAAATCAAACTTGGTAAAAGAAAACTTGCAAGTTATAAGTCCGAAATTGGAAAGAGATTTTGAAAACATAAGTTGGATTTTGAAAAAGGAGAAGAAGAAGATCAACCCATGAGTCATGAAGAGATCAAAGCTACACTTAAATCACTGAAAGAAATAATAGATGACTTATAATGAAGAATTCAAAATCTTGTAAGTGGAGAATCTTCTATAAAAGGAGGAGGAGGTGATGTTAGTGAACCTTCAAATTCCCCTTCCCCTTCCTCTTCATCAACATCAATTTCTTTTGAAGCAAGTAGACTTTCTTCTCGGTGAAAGAATTCTTTAATAAGTTTGAGAATAATCTACCATTACTAAAATTGGATGTTAAGTTTGAGTTTCCGACCTATGATGGATAATTGAATGCTGAGAAATTGGAAAATTGGATCAAGCAGATAGAGGTATATGTTAGATTAATGAGAAGGGGGTGAATCCGTAATAGAGAAATTTAATCCTTTTTAACCATAAAATTAAAGTGTTATATCAATGTAGCATTATCATCCAATAGCTGCAGAGTAAGAGTAAATAAACAATGAACACATGAGCAATCATACACATACACAGTACACCAGTGTTTTTACGTGGAAACCCAAAGTGGGAGAAAACCATGGAATTCTTTTTCTTATATGTCTTTAAGAATTACATTCATTGGAAACACCAACTTCCTTTGTTTTCCAGCTGCAACTGGAAGGAGGCTCCACCCCCCTAGTTTCTTAGGCTACAACTTGAAGGAAGCTCCAACTCCCCAATTCTCTGGCTACAACCATAAGGAGGCTACAACCCCCTATGTTCTCCGGCTACAATCGGAAGGTGGCTACAACCACCTGTCCTTGCCCAATCCAACCACCCTGAAATATAAGTAGAATGATGGACTCACTATCACATTATCACTATGAGATATACTATTGTAAACCTGTACCAATCAACCTGTACCGTAAACAAGTGCAATAACCATGCACCAACCTGTACCAAACAACCTATAATCAGCCTGTACCATAAACAAGTGCATCAACCATGCACAAAATATGTATCAATCATTCATCAAACACACATAAACTATGACTCATCAAGATGTACCAACATCATCAACTATACACCTCATGTATGTGCCAACTCATCAACTACTTGTCTCAACCATGTACCCAACATGTACCCCAACCATATACCAAATACATATTCTAATATAATCATCAAAAGTTCTCTAGTAATACATCACACTATCCATAACCAAATACCATAAACCATTACATCAAACCATGTGCCACAACCTCATTGTTATAAAACTTCTATCTGTAACATACCTCAACCAAAACCCCTCATCAATTTCATCATCCAAATCTAATTTCTAAATCTCTAACAGACCTGGTGTATATGATCACATGCCTACAAACCTTCCTTAACAAGATACTAGCATTTTCATCAAATTTTACTTTAGTCTCACATGACTAGTTTTGGATTAGTCAACAACCCTAACTTGCAATAATCATAACTATGTAACTGTAATGAATAAAGATTGAAAATAGTACACAGTGTTCTTCAGTGTATTTTATGCAATTTCTCTAGATTTCACTACTTGGAACCTCTCAGAAAAGGAGTTATAGCAAAAATGGCATACCTTGTTGAATTCTGGCTTATTCTAGAGAGCGAACTTGTAGAGTGTGCCCCGCACAATTTTTTTTTGTATGGATATGAAAATGGTACAAAGAATACTAGAGAATTTAATCTAACCAATACATTTGTTCTTACTGAATTTGGATATGTTATGAAGAATTTATGATGTTTTTACCCGAAACACATGTTTTAGACTAGTTTTAGGTCTAGCCACAAACCCTATTTTCCACGGAGTGTAACTCCAAAAATACAACAAACCACAAGCTAAAATTTGTATCACAACTACTTGGATATGTTTCCTTAATGGCCTCCTAATTTCATGGTCTGAATCATTCTAGAAAAAAAAAATTATTGTGAAAATGGTGAGAAGACCTGTAAAAAACATACCTTAGAAAGCATCATCAAAAGAATTTATCCTCCCTTGAATTTCAACCTTCTTTACTTCACCTTCCCTCTAAAATTCGGATTAGATATCATTTTGTTACCTCAATCACTTGTAGATATTCAATATTTTCAATTGTGATTAAAAATGAGAGACTCTTTCCTCTTATTTATACTTTCATGTAGCTTCCTCAAGGGGTTACCTTCTAACCATCTTAACCCACTTTCCTCATTTTAAGGCTAACCCACTTCTAACCACTTGACCACTTAGTAATTTCTCCATTAACTTTATTATTAAAATAATTTCTTTTGTATCCACTTTGACTTATAGTACACTCATTACTTCACTTTATTATTTAAATTACCTTCTAACCATGTTAACCCACTTTCCTTATTTTAGGGCTAACCCACTTCTAACCACTTGTCCACTTAGTAATTTGTCCATTGAATTTATTATTTAAATAATTTATTTTGTATCCACTTTGAATTATAGTACACTCATCAATTCACTTTATTATTTAAATAATTTCTTCTTTGCAACCACTTTGACTACTTTGACCTTTTGGGGCCTCTAGATGACTCGTGAGGGTTCTCCAACTTCACATGGCCATAACTCTCTAACCGTGAGGATTTATGTGACATTCCACATACCACCGGAAATGACATGACATGTAATATACATATATAATAGTCTTACCTTCAAATATATTAAAACTCATACCATTATACATAAAACAAACTTGGTTCCATTACCCAAACCTTTGTGCTACCAGAATTCACTACCAGACTTTCTTCAAGGGTTGACATCAATGAAAACCAACCCAAATAATCAACAATATCCCCCTTTGGCATTGATGGCAAAACTTTGATGCAATAATGAATTCATATCATTATACTCCCCCTGTGACCATCGCTCCCCCTAGAACCATGCCTCTATTCTCTTTCTCCAAGCATTTACCTTTGCATTTGATAAATCTCTCCCCCTTTGTCATCAATGGAAAAGGTATATTTCCATTTGGGGCTGCTCCCCCTGATTGAACTATTCCTGAAACCGATATCCCAACCTGAACTGTCCTCTTTATGGTGCTTTCTCATGTAAATCTAAGACATATAAGATAATCATTTAAAAGCATTCATTTTGGAGTAGAAATTACTCCGAGTCTCTGGCGAAGATACTCAAAGCATTCCCATGGAAACAATTTTGTAAATATGTATGCCACTTGTTATTTTGTGCCCACATATTCAAATTTGATGTTCTTCTCTGCAACTTGTTCTCGTAGAAAGTGATACTTGATTGGAATGTGCTTCGTCTTGGAGTGCATCACCGGATCTTTGAGATACTAATGGCGCTTTTATTACCACAATATATTGGAATGGGCTCATCATACTCAACCTGTATATCTGTCAGAGTTTGTTTCATCCATAGAAACTTTGTACAACATCCTACTGATGCAATATACTTTGCTTCGGCTATAGATAAATATATTGATGATTGTTTCTTTCTTAGCCAACATACTAAACACTCACCCAAGTAGAATGTTTCTCCACTAGTACTTCATCGGTCATCAATGCAACCTGCCTAATCTGCATCTGTGTAGGAAATAATTGATAGATCCTTTATTTTTGGATACCATAATCCAAAATCTTTTGTTCCTTTGAGATATATGAAAATTCTCTTCACTGCTAAGACATGTGATTCCTTTGGTGCTGCTTGAAATCATGCCACTTTTCCAACTACCTTCATTACATCTGGTCTGGATGTTTTCACATATAGTAAGATACCAATCATTGACCTGTATTGCCTCTGGTCTGTAGACTTTGAATCATCATCTTTGTTCAAATTGCAATTGGTTTTCATAGGAGTGGTAACTGGTTTTCAATATTCCATTCCGAACCTCTTTAGAATTTCTCTGATATACTTAGTTTGAGAAATAAAAATTCCTCGGTTGCTTTGATGTATCTAAACCAAAAAAAAGGATAGTTCATTGAGTAATGACATTTCAAATTCATTCTGCATATCCTTTGCAAATTTCTAGCTTAACTTTTCATCAATACTTCCAAAAATAATATCATCAAAATAAAATTGAATTAATAAAATACCATCTTGAGTTACCGTGATATAGAGGTTGTTGTCCGCACTTCCTTTTTTGAACCCTTCTTGTTGTAGATATTTATCCAGTCTAGAGTGCCATGCTCTAGGAGCTTGTTTTATACCATACAAAGCCTTCTTCAATTTACACACATAATCTGCGTTCTCTAACAATTGAAATCCTTACGGTTGTTCAATGTAGATTTCTTCTTCAAGTTTCCCGTTCAGAAAAGCTGGCTTCACATTCATATGATACACTTTAATATTCTTGGAGCATGCATAAGCTAAGAGCAATCAGATTGATTCCATTCTGGCAACTGGGGCATATGTCTCTTCAAAGTCAATTCCTTCAACATGTGTATCCTTTACATACCAATCTAGGTTTGTTCCTTGTAACATGTCCATCTTCATTCAATTTATTTCTAAAAACCCACTTTGTGCCAATCACATTCATATTCTTTGGTCTTGGAACCAATTCCCAAGTGTCATTCTTCTCTATTTGATCCAATTCTTCATCCATGGCCTTATTCCATAATTCATCCTTGTTGGCCTCTTCAAAACTGTTTGGTTCAATCATAGATAAGAGTGTTGGGTGCATTTGTTCTGGTGAACAAATTCTTTTTCTAGTCTCAACTCCAACATCCTTATTTCCAATAATCTAATCTGAAGGATCAATTTTCTATACTCGTTTGCTAGGTGTCTTTGGAGGCACTTGCTAAACTTTCTCTTCTACTTATGTCTGATCTTCTTCATATTCCCCTTCTACTTCTTCTTCATCTTTTGCTTCTTCTTCATAAAGATGTTCCATTGATTTTTCTTCTTCCTTTGATTCTCATCCACATGTATCATCAGTTGTTACATTGATTCTTTCCACAACTTTGTTCAATCTCATATTGTAATACTTGTATGTTTTCTTTGTACTTGAGTAACCAACAAGTACTCCTTTGTCGACATGAGAGTCAAATTTTCCCATTCTGCCATCTTCTCTGTAGCATTTTCTTCCAAATACTCTGAAGTTCTTCACATTTGTTGGTATTCCTTTCCATATCTCGTGGGAGTTTTGTCATTGTTGTTTTTGAGAATTACCCTATTTTGAATGTGAACTTCTATATGCACTGCATGTGTCCAAAGAATATTTGTCAATTTGGAATCCATTAGCATTGTTTGAGCCATTTCCTGTGTAAATATCATCTATTATGATAATGTTCCTTTGTCTCTAAACCACTCTCTGAACCAATCTATGAATCCATGCTCTCATCCACTGTCATATATCTATCAAAACCTGCTAAGTGTTCTTATGAATCCATCTCTATCCATACTTACAAGATTCTATTGCATAATTGTCCATAATGCTGACCCATTTATCACTATACTATCATGAATTATTCACTACTACAACTGATTGTACTTCTTCTAACTGAATGTTATGAATCTGTCTTCTCAAACTCTACAAGTTGCTTGAAGGATGGTTCTTTGGTTTGTCACAACTATGGCATAGAATCTCTCTGTCTAATATTCATGTTACATGGGAGTCTTTAAGCTAGATGGCTTAGAACAATTCCTGATCTGATGTGTATTCATCATCATCTTCATTGGTAGATTCATCATCTCTCTGAGCTCTAACTTCTTTCTTTCTGTCTGTGGATTCATATTTCACTACAATGCCTGAAAGTACAATCTCTTGAACCTGTTCCTTATTTACATGTCCTTATTTTCTTTCAGTTATTTTCCAAACCTTTTTGTATATGACATCTTTCTTTTTCTCTGTAGAATTTCTTCATCTTGTTTTATTGCCAATCTTGTGATCTCTGGGACCTGGTCTTTGTTCACCTGTTCTTTATGTTTTATTATCCATACTTTTGTATATCTAATATCAACGTTCTCTTTCATGGAAGTATCTATCACGCTTCTACAATCACTAGCTACATGTCCATAGTTATGACATTTGTAACATTCAATGTTACGTGGGGTCACATAGGAATTTATTTCTTGAAAAATTCTTTTATAATCCCTGCAATCTGCAACCTTATGTCCAAAATTAGTACAATAAAACAATGAACATAAAAGAAATTTGCATACTTGGGAGCGAATGATCTTCTTTGTGGTGTAGTCCTTCTGAATTTCTGCCTTGACTGATCATGATCATGATTGAAGCTTCTTTGTGGTTTGAAGATGGATGGTCTTCTTGAAGTTGTATCTTCAATAGTTGTCTTAGATTCTGGTTGACCATGATTCCTTCCTTTGAGTACTTTTGCATAACCCTTTCTATTTTTTTCATTATTCTTTTCTAAAACCTAGAGTGCTTCTCTTCATTCTCTATAACCGATGTGGATGTTTCTGTCTCTTCAACGTTCTTGTTGAGCTTGACGATTTTACTTCTCAATGTGACAACTTATTCTTCAAGCTTCTCAACCTCTTCTTCTTTCTTTATTATCTGAGACTTCGTGACTTCTTCTATTCTTTTCGCTTCTTCAAGATGGATTTTTAATGTGATTATTTATTCTTCACGTCCTTTCTCTTCTTGACCAAACTCTGCCTCAAGTTGGTTTATATCATTCTGCATCATTTGTGCTTGAGGTTCGTTCAGGTACGTTCATTGGGAAGGATTGCTATCGATCCCAGCCGACCGCTCGCTGAGATATTGAGGTGAGGACTTAAGGCATTGGTTTATTAAAGCAAGGGTATCATGGGTGCACATGAAGATATTCGCGGGGCTAAAAATAGTTGACTCAAGGAGAATCTCCCATTCCAGGCAAGCGGAACGGAATGAAGCAACTTTGCTCAGAAGCGTTAAGCAACTCATGGCCGGGGGTCAAAAAGTAACGTTCTTTCCTTAAGATGATCTGTCAATATATTCTCTCTCATTTCTACTTCTTCCTTCCGTGCTGCTATGTTGGCTTCCAAATATTGTTTTTTGATCTTTCATATTTTCTTCATTCTTTCTGGCATCTTCTAGCTGAGTTCTTAAGTTCATGATGACCTGTTGGTATTCTTCAAAAATGTGAGCACTTTCCTTTTGTTTCATCAATTCCTTCTTGAGTGACTTGTTTTCTTCTCTTTCTTTTCTTAGTTCATCTAAAACACTAATCAATTCTACTTCATAATTGTCTTCCTTTTCAATTAGTTTTTCTGTCTCATTTCCTTCATGGAATTTTGTTTCAAGATGTCCGCATTTTTCACAATTAAAGAAAAACAACATACCTATGTTGATTATGTACTCTTCATCTTCTGAATCTATTTGACATGGTGAACATGTTTCTTCTTGATCTCTACCTACATCTTCTTTGGCATTTTCTGAATATGCGATGGGTGAAGAATATATGTCATGTAAATTATCCCAAAGTTCTTTGGTTGATGAACATTTACCAACCTTTTCTCTTACCAGATTAGGTAATCCTTCCCATATGAAATCCATTGCTATTTTGGTATTCTTCTTCAATTCCTTCTTGGCTCCAGTCTTTTCCCCTTTTGAACTATCATATCCTATAACGACTGATAGCCAAATATAATACCCCTATTCTATAAAAATTCTTTCATCTTTCCACTCCATAACTCATACTTTAAACCATTCTGACCATTAAACAATGGTACTCCATTCTTAGAATAATCCATGATCTCCTTCCAGTGGTTAAACTGTTTCCTGAAGGAACCCACTCTGATTCCAATTGTTGGATTACTAAGAGGGGGGTGAATCGATAATAGAGAAATTTAATCCCTTTTAAACATAAAATGCAAGTGTTATATCAATGTAGCATTATCATCCAATAGTTGCAGAGTAAATAAGCAATGAAAAAATGAGCAATCATACACATGCACACACACAGTACACCACTGTTTTTACATGGAAACCCAAATCGAGAGAAAACCACATAATTCTTTTTCTTATATGTCTTTAAGAATTAAATTAATTGGAAGCACCAATTTCCTTTGGTTTCCAGCTGCAACTGGAAGGAGGCTCCAACCCCCTAGTTTCTTAGGCTACAACTTGAAGGAAGCTCCAACTCACCAATTCTCTGGCTACAACCAGAAGGAGGCTACAACCCCCTATGTTCACCAGCTACAACCAGAAGGTGGCTACAACCACCTATTATTGCCCCATCCAAATGCACTGAAATATAAGTAGAATGATGGAACCACGATCACACTATCACTGTGAGATATACTATTGTAAACCTGTACCAATCAACCTGTAATCAACCTGTACCATAAACAAGTGCATTAATTGTTGGGCTCTAAAGATGTCCTAAATCAACCTTAGTTTAACATTAATTTATAAACCCGAGGATTCATCTTTTATTTCAAGAATATCAGCAAAATCTATGCAGATAGTTGTAGAGGCTAAAATCGTGTAGTCAAAGCAAATATGAGTTTATCAATAATCAAGTTCCTCAAAAACTCTGAAGCTAAAATCTATACTCAACATAATTGAAATCTGATATATAACATGTTGTGAATTAAAGGCATTTAACTAAGTTTTTGAATTGATCTAACTAAGAAATGGTAATTGAATTTATGAAAGTCCTTAATAAACTGATCTATCAATGACTATTTAATCTACCAGAAAGAAACAACTAAGTACTGTAAATTGAGAAGGAACAATAAAATGTACTTTAAATGAAAGGAACAAGAAATGCTAATTTAACGAAAGGAACAACAAATGCTAACTTAATAAAATGAATAGTGTATGCGAAAATGAGAGGAATTGTCGATCGACAAACTTCATCAATGAGGAATGGAACAACAATCAGTAACATTCAAGTGAAACATCTATCCTCTGTAATCAAACAACACAACTAATCTTATAAAAACATCAACACACACATGCATTCATCTTAACTGTTGCAAAAGAGATTTAAATCACAAACTGAAATCAAATCGATACAATTACAGATTGAGATAGTAACTCCTTTAGACTAGGCCCTCGATCCTCAGAAGCACTGCTACTAGAAACTCAGCATGCAAAAATGGTGAAAATTCCCAAAGCTTCTATTAATTCCATAACTGGTACAACATTTACAAAAAAATGCTTGTACAGAGCAATTCTGAGTTCTGAATGCTTGGATAAATTTATTAGATGTCCTTTCTATGATTCATTTCCCTATATATATTACAATGATATGGGTAATTTAATCCATCCTGAGGATTGATATATCCTCATGATTTCTTTTACTATTTATAAAGTTTACAACATATAGAATCAATCTTCCTCAAAACTACTTTGCGCCTGATCTCTTTATCTTCCAGTAGTCTTCATATATTCAAAATATTCGAGTTTAACAAGATCTATCTATTCCTACAATAAAATAAAACAATTCCAACCGAATTTTAGAATTTATCTAATATTACTCAATAATATTTCTAGAAGACTTTTTAATCATTTTCTATCCTAATTAATGGAAAATTCATTCAAAATTATATCATAAACCATGGGAATAAGGAGGATATTTGTACCTTTTCCTCAACTCAACATACCCCCCATCTTACCTTCTTGCATGTCCTCATGCAAGATGAGATATTACATGTAAAGTAGTGATATTGTAGGGAGGAGAGGTTGGTTCACTAGGTTTCTTGAACCCATTCTTACTTCTGAGCTCTTCAAAAGCATCTTCTTCCCTCTTCCCGTTAATTTGATAATCTCTTTGGTAACCCTCTAGAGGATACCAAATAATAGGGGGACTATATATGCACCCAATCCAGGCAGGTCCTTCATCCAGGATCATTCTGGTATACCTTTCCACCCTAAAGGTTGTTGCATTAAAGTTTTTGAAGCCAAAGGGTTCCCTAATCTTGACTTCATTTAGGGAGGCATCCCATATTAGTTTGGAAGCAATAAGAGCTTCTTCTTTAAGCTCCCTAAAATATGGAAGACATGAACATATAACTTGTCGGTGGATAGGAGCTAAAGAGTCTACAACCCCTTCCCTCTTCATGAATGTTTTGTGCTACATGACTGTTGTGAAGGATTTTGGAGGTTCCCCTCTAATCTAGAGGTCTAGCCCAGTCTCCCTTTTTATGAAGGTCTTGTGTTCTTTAGCCCACCTGGTTTGGTTTTTGGTAAAATACAAGAATGCTTGGAACTGTATATCCCCAATAAAAGGACTATGGTTCTCTTTTATGTTTCTTTCAAGATGAAGTTGTGGAGGTATATCTCACACATAAAGTATTGCACTTTTTCTTCCTATTCTCTAAATCATGAAACAAACTCGGAGACATTCGAGAATTTAATTGGCTTACCTACTCTAATAGCTTTTATCCTTGGCAACAAATAATGCTCCAATAATATCAAGGTGTAATTAGTAGCAGGAGCCCTGCAATCTACTGCATCAGTATAGACAGAGCAAATTTCTTTGATTTGCTCCAAAGATTTATCTAATTGGCCCTATACTTTATTTACCTTCCCTTGAGCTCTAGTGAGCTCAAAAAAAGTCTCATTTTCTGTTGCTGACATGGCCTTAATTTGTTTGAAAACTCTTTGATGCTCTTCCATGGTTACCATCTCACTCCTGCATTGAGTCAGGGTCTGTTGGGTTTGCACCAAATCTTCCTCCATCCTGTCAATAATAACACTTTGTTCAGGAGACTGAAATGCTTCCTTATTCTGAACAATTGTCTCTTCTGTGGCTAGGGAATCTATCTTGGTCTCTGCATCAACTGTCTCTAAAGGAGCATGAGAGTATGTAGGAATCACTTCCTCAGGTTGGGCAGTTGTTCCTTTTGTTGTTGGAATCTCTGTTTGATTTCCATTTCCTATGTTTCCAAAGGAATCACTTCTTCTTTTTGAACAACTGCTCCCTCTGTTGCTGGAATGTCTATTTGAGATTCCATCTCTACTATTTCTTTAGGGGCATGCAACTCTATCTGTGTTCCAACAGAACTTGTATGGGTTGTCCTCCTAGGAAGTGGGTTCCTTCCGTGTGTTCTAGGCCTTTTGGAATTATTTATTTCATAGGCCTTATCAACTTTCTCCAATTGTTTCCTTAATTCTTTAATTATTTCTTTGAGTCTACCTACTTTCTTCTTTAGTACTTTAATTGTTTTAACCCTTCTCCTCAACAACTTGTTTTCTTGTTTCAACTTTCTGATTTTATTGTGGCCTTTGCCTACTATTTTTTGTTTATGGGGAATGTCATGGTTTTCCTCACCTTGATCAACCAATGATTGTTATTTTATTTCTTATGTGTGCTCTATCTGTTCTATAGGGTTGTTTACCTCAGTGTGAGGTTCTGGCTGTTCAGTATCTTCAGGGAAGTCCACGGTAGGGTTTGAAGAGGAAGTTGGTGCTTGGTGTTATTCAAAATTGCTTATGTCTTTGGTGACTGATGTCCCTAAGTTCCTCAGTACTTGAGCCATTTCTACCTCATAACTTTTGAATAATTGTTCTGTAAGGCATTCAAGTGATGGTTGGGTATTTTCCTAGGTATTTTCTTGTGGGGTCTGTTCTATCTGTTCGATTTCCTGAATATTCTCATGTGAGGGTCATTCTACCTGTACCATTTCCTAGGTTTCTCCAAGTTGTGCTATCCTTCTTCTTCTTCTTCTTTTCACAGTAGAATTTACAGGAACAACAATTGTCCTTTTTCTCTTTTTCTTTGATGTTTCTGCCTATGAGGTCCGAGTTTCTTCCAGTTGGATGGGGTCTGCCTCAATTTTAGGATGAGGTAATGGAAATTCCATTTGGGTACTATCTCTTCCTTCCTGGTTTGTCTCAATTTTAGGCTGGGGTAATGGAACTTCCATTTGGGTGGTATCTCCCCCTTCCCGTGCTGCCTCAATTCCCCGTGGGGGGGTTTCGTGGTGCAATTTAGGTTGTTCCATTTGTAGAGGCCTATCGGACTCGATCAGATAACCCCAAGTTATTTGACTTGACTCAAGGCCATGTTTACTATCATATTTACTAGTCCATGGTGGATAATTATAGTGACAAGGTCTTTAGCCTTCTGAGTTCTTGCAGCAACTTCATGTAACATGGAATTTAGAAAAAATGGTAAATTTATTACTAACCTTTGTTTGAGTGCTGCTAACAATTTGAGGTGGCATGTCCACACCACATCGTACCTACCATGACAGGTGATATACCTTTGTATTAGTCCTTCCAGTTCCTTCCATGTCTCGTTGAGAGCGTTGGGGTTGAGTCCCTTTCCCTTTTTATCTAGTTCTTCTCTAGGGTCTACAAAAGATTCCATAGCCTCTTTGAGCATTGTATACTTCCCATTCCACGATATGCCTTCATTGGGGAGGCCTGTGACCTCTGTTATGATTTCCTCAGTGACCAGAATTTGTATATCTCGAACCATGGAGACTCCTCCCTGTAAGTTCTGGAAACATTCGAGCGTGATATTTGTGTCATATCCTTGCAAACTGTTGAAGTACTCTGTCCACCCCAGACGATGTAAAATTTATCTCTCCTGCTCGGTTACCTATAGTAATGTGGGCTCTCTATGTACACTTCGACCACCCATTTTTTCTATGAGAAGATGAGGACAACTATTGTTCCTTGATGCAGCTTAATTCAACCAGCTTTGGAAGAAGTATTACCAGAAATAGAAAATATCATAGAACAACAAATGTATAAAAATGTGAGTTTTCCCATTTATTACAGTCATTATGATCTATTGAAAAATGTGCAGAATATCTGCCCCCTCATAAATGGAAAGGTTGACCTCGACTGTCAAAATGTACGAGTGTAATAATGGTAGGTAGTTTAGGTGAGGTGTGATTAGTACGCCACCACCACTGGTGGGAAAAGAAATCATTAATAACTTTCAAAAATTACTTTAGCGGTAATTATGAACAATCATCACTTTGTGTGGGAAATTCAAATTGACATATCGATGTTCAAAAATGTTTAAGGAAAAAAAGACTCCGAATGATTTTTAAATTTGTTCATGTATTTTAGAAATGTTCCACATATCATAACGTTGTAACTCTCCCTTTTTATTGGATATAACCTGAATGATAGCCTCATTTTTAGGAAAGGAAATCCAGGAATATACTAAAAAAATCTTGGCGTATTAAAGATAAAATATGATACCACGGGCAGAGCCACTGCTACCAGCAAGCGTCCATAGCCTCTACAGGGTTTCATTTTAACCCATAGATGAGCCTGTATCCTTAATAAATATTTTTCATCATCTTTTCCCAAAAATACCACTATCCTGGTTTGGTAGATAGATAATGATAATGCCACTCACTAGATTTTAACTTAAGTGAACAAGTTGGCTCGTGATGAGACCTCTTGTCCTTTGATGAAAAAAATGCCAAAGGCCATTGCCCTGGTGTGGTAGTCATAATGGGAATGTCACTTATGTTATTATCCAGTGATTGTGGTAGGTTGGCTCATGATGAGACCCCCTATCCTTTGTGGGAGAAGTTTGATTAGTTTTACTTAATTTTTTTTTTTTTTATGGTTCTATCAAGGGAGGCTCATCTACTCCTTAAGAGTGAGGGATGGCGTAAGAATTGTAAGAATGGTAAGTAAAAATGTGATTTAGACTCCTTATTATAATATTAATGAAAATTATCATTCAAGTATATGTAGATACATAGGGGAAAGAAATGAATTATGGTGGTTAATGAATTATGAACAATTTTTAAGATAATTCAGAGAAATTAATCCAAAAGAAATTCGCTAAGGTATGTTAAATAGTCCACACAAAAATGACAAATTGTTACTTATAATTATTAGAAGTAGTGTTGATGGAAATTAATTAGTGAAGGTCATCCCCAAAGGAGTGACTGACATAATAATGGCATACTTGTTCATGAGAAAAGAATCGTGACTTTTGAGAAAAGGAACAACAATAAGAAAAACGTAGAAGGAACAACAATTATTCCTTTCGAATGAACAACGCTTCCTGAAAAAGGAACAACAATCACTATAAAAGGGAACAATAGTGTAACAAAGGGAACAACAATCATTATTTCAAATGGACGATACCACTTGCGAAGGGAACAAAAATCGTGTGAAGGTAACAAAAGTTGTTTTGTTCAAAATGGACGACAACTACATGCAAAGGGAATAACAATCGTATGAAGGGAACACCAATTGTTTCGCTCAAAATGAACGGAAACTATGTGCAAAGGGAACATCAATCGTACGAAGGGAGTGAAAGTTGTTTCGTTCAAAATGAATGACAACTATGTGCAAAGGGAACAACAATTGTTTCATTTTAAATGAACATCAATGATGATGTTCAAATTTTAACCATCTAGTTAAGTGATTGGAAACCTCCCACGGTCATTTTTGTTTTAGTGAATATATGATTGATTAATCATCAACTAAATTCATTCAATTTATATGGGTAAGTTTATTCAATAATCAAAGTATTGGATGGTTTGTTAACATTATGCAGATATGTTCATTTTCTATGAAAACAAGGTTTATATTTTACTGTGTTTTTGTAGGAGCGAGGAACATAAAAGAGTGCTAATTATACTCATTGCAGTCATCTTTCCCAGTTCTTATTCTCTCAAGTGACCTTGAAAGAGTAAAAACAAAAAAAAGGTCAATCAAATCTGTAAAGAAAACTATATAAAATATGTACAGTGCTTGATAAGAATCATCATTTTATGAAGTGAAGGCTGTTGGGTTACCTTCCCAGCCAGCTAAAATCTGAACAGTAGGATCCTTACTTACTTCTTGGAAAAATGATTCTCTTGAAAGCGGATGATGGTAGAGTCGTAACTGATGTCCATTTACTAGAAAACGAGAACCAGATACATCGATGGTGATTAAGGTGACAGTGTCATTATCATGAACTTCATAGATTTCATATGGTCTGAGCCACCTAGTCTATAATTTTCCAGGAAAATCCTGAAATCTGGAATCATAGAGAAACACCCAATCACCTTTCTGGAAGGATTTCTTCTTGATATGTTTATCATGCTAGCTAGATCTCTGTTGCTGAATAATAGATGTGCATTGTAGGGAGGATAGGTGTGCTTCATCTAAATCATTGATCTATTGTAAGCATTGTTTATGTGCCTCTGTAAGATCCAATCTAATCTCCTGGGCCATCCTTAAAGCCTTGATCTCAAATTCAATTGGAAAGATGGGTTCTTTGCCATAGACTATATGATAAGGGGAGTAGCCAGTAGTGTTACGCCATGTCATGCGATATGCCCATAAGGCATTTGGAAGCTCGACTACCCAATTATGGCGGTTTATTGAGACTGTTTTTGTCAAAATTGCCTCCAATACTTTGTTGGTACTTTCTACTTGTCTGTTTTCCTGTGGGTGGTAGGGGGAAGTAACTTTGTGCTTGATATGATAATTTCTTAGGGTGGCTGTGATTCTATGGGATGTAAATTGTGATCCTCCATTAGTGATTACTTCCCTAGGTAATCCATAGCATACACACATTTCAAAAAGAAATTTAATGACTGCTTCCTCTGATGCGTTGGTCAAGGCTACCACCTCTACCCATTTGGTTGTATATTCTGTTGCAACTAAAATATAAGCCTTTTGGTTTGATTTTGGATTGAAGGGGCCAACAAAATCCAATTCCCATCTTTCAAAATGTTTTGCAATTATTTGTGCTTGCAGTGGCATTTCATCATCTTGGTCGGGTCTACCCATCCTTTGACAACTATCGTAGGCCTAGACATACTTCTTCACATCCTTAAATTTTGAGGGCCAATAGTATCCCATCTGTAAAATCTTATGCCCAGTTCTGTGTTCTGAAAAATTTCCGCCACAGGGATAATCATAACCTGCCTTCAGAACATCATAAATTTCATCATCCCTTACACATATTCAGATCTGGAGGTCATCCCCTGTGTGGAAAATATATCCACCAATCCAAGTGAATCATGCACTATGTTGGACAATCAGTTTCCTTTATCTAGGTGATATATGTGTTGCTATTTTCCTAGATGTCAAATAATTAGCCACATCAATGTACCATGGTGTTTTAATAGTGACTGTGAATAGGTGTTTGTATGGAAATTGGTCCTCCACTGTCATAGAATCATTTGTTTTGGGTATGCGGGACAAGAAAATTGTGACGAGATTCTCTCTTCTGGGTCTGTCCTTGACGGTGATTTTGAATTCCTGCAATAGTGTTGGCATAGGGGTAGACCCAGGGTTCAACGCTTCAAAAGTGCACCAACTAAACCCTAACTACCGTCCCTTTTGGCAACACCTGTGAAGCAGATGAAGTCTCACCCGAGGTAGAGGCAAGGGGGGTTGCAGGAATCAAATGTTTACAACCTATTTGGGACATAGATCTGTGATCACTATGCTTTAACAAAGCACTTAACAATTAACATTCATTAGTCTTTAACTCATATTCACATCGCAGGTAAAACCTTAGTTACAGAACAATGTAGTATTCGACAAGATCTAGCACATCCAAGCAATTAGCGTATAGAAATAGATCATATCTAGCATTCATTCATACCACTAAGCATTAAACATTCATCCAGAATAAGCACTAAGAAAATAAATACACAACCCCATGAACAACATAGCACAAAGCACCATAACACAGGATATATGTGGTTCACCCCTAACGTGGGGCTACATCCACCAACTCTTCATCTTCCTTATTATCTTCTTTCAATCCTCTTACATGCACACAGCCACAAAACCCACTCCGCATAGGACAGGAGATATGAGCACACCTCGCCAGATCCTCCTTCCCTGATTTTGGCACAACACATAGCCTTCTTACAATCACTTGCACTTAGCTTTGCAAGTTCTCAACACACAATATGCACAAATCATTTACAACTAGTTTCACTTAGCTCACTGGCTTACAACTGACTTAGAACCCCCTACTTACATTGCCAAGATACTTATTTATACTTTACAAAAGGGGTCTAAAAATAGGTAAGACCCATGGGCCAACATCCCATACCCATTACGTAAAACCTAAACC
The DNA here is from genome assembly GCA_009831015.1 of Picea engelmannii. Classification (NCBI taxonomy): domain Eukaryota; kingdom Viridiplantae; phylum Streptophyta; class Pinopsida; order Pinales; family Pinaceae; genus Picea; species Picea engelmannii. Next base: position 56,355 of record ML799948.1, on the reverse strand, counting down.
CAAAAATCCCACAAAAGGGGGTGAGATCCCGCAATCTCCGCTTCATCTTCGACCAGCCTGTTGAAGTCCCAAAAATGGTCAAACATGACCAAGGTTTTCCAAAACTTGGTCGAGGGCCAACATGCCCCCAACACTCACTTGGGACTCATCCTGAGTCACTCTAATATGGGAAACTCTGATTTCAAGGCCTCGAGCTTGGCTCAAGCTGCTTCAACCTACTGCTTCGCCAGAGTTTCCTGCTACGTGAACTCTTGAATAAATTTCTCGATCATCGGTCCTTCCAACCGCTGTTCCACCGTGGTGACTACTTGTTTCTAGTTGTTCACCTTGTCCCTCAATATCCTCAAAAAGTGTGAAGGCTTCATCCTACACTGGTTGTAGCCTCTCGGTCACTTCCATGACTTTACTCTAGATGGCATGGACCTATTGTTGAATGGTGCACTATTCTTGGGACCTTTTCATCCTCTCGACTGCTAATAGTGGCTTCAACTGTGTGTCTATTGTCGTTACTTGTTTCTTTGCCTCTTGGAGATGTGACTCCAATGTCTTTAGTTATGGGTCCTCTGCAAGGTGCTCATAGTTTTGCGCACTTAGACTTCTTAATTTCTTGCATTCTAAGGTCAATGCCTTGATTCTTTTGATTGCACTTTGAGCAGTTTCTTCCCTCTGAACTCGCACTTTCTGCGGAGTGCTTTGCACAGCTTGCAGTTCCAATTTTGCCACTCTTTCTTGAAGCTACTGAATAGATTCAACGAGCTTCTCCACTTGACTCTGCATTGTGTCTTCTTCTATCTGTGTGAGGCTCGACATAGAGCAAAGTGCTCTGGTGACTGCTTCTTTAACTCTAATCTTCTCTGTGAGAAACTATTCTTTTTCCTTCTGGATTTGCACTTTATCCTCTACAAACTTCGCCTGGAGGTCATATTTCTCTTGCTATGCAACCCAACATTTTTCTAGGGATTCTTCTTTTGCTTTCTTTAATGCCTCTATGGTCTGTTCCTTTTCCTCCTAGACCCGATGAAGGTGAGCCTCGGTCGAGTCTGCTAATCTGCGTAGCTGGGCAGGCTCATCTCCTACTTCTATGTCCTTTTATGACAATGATGTAGTAGACACTGTGTGGATCGACTAAAGATCCTATTGTACCCCTTTGAGCTCTGCCTCAATATTATCAAACATTGTCTCATGTTTGGCTTTGCTTCATTGCAAAATGTCCTCTGAGGTATCTGATACAACGACGATGATGAGGTCAATATCATATACCATGAGCACAGTCTGAAATGGAGGTTTATTGGCTTTTGACTTCTTTCATGATGAATGTTTCTTAGGGAAACCCTTTCTTTTCTTGGATGTCTCAGCCTCCATGATGGGATACTTAGGCGGTGTTACTTTGTCATGTTCCTGTTTCATTTCTTCCCCTTGTTTTTCCACTTCGTCACCTCCTCCTCCTTTAGGTGATTCTGGTGTAGTTTCCTTTGATGCGATGATCAATTCCTATACCTCTTCCTTCTTTTTCTTCCTATTGTTGTTAGGTGCATCATATTCTTCTCGGGTGACTACAAGACTTCCGATGAGGTCAGGGTCAAAGAGTTCTATCTGTTCGACCGATACAAGGAACTCTGCAGGCCATTCCTTGGTTATTTCTTCCATGTCCTCCTCTGTAATTTTGTAATAGGAATGGAGCTCTTCCTTATGCTTGTCCCCATTTGCAGTGACATAAATGAAATGCCTATCTGCGTGGAACTTCGCAAGTGTCTTGAACTTATGTAGGATATTCGGTGTCATGTGAGGGAAATATTAAATGGCCCTCTTCAGCTGTAAATAACATGTGTGGAACACCTCATTGGATTTCCATTGTTTTTCCATGTCGCTCGAATATAAGAGCATAGCGAACTTCACAGCCAGTGGTTCGGACAACTCAATTTTAGGGAAGGTCACTCCTTCCGACATCTCCCAAGCAATGAAGGCAATGAGAATCAACAACTAGCTAAAATGAAACTCGTATCCCTGGTCCTGTGCTTCGTGGAAATCTTGCTCCAACTGGTTGATGAGCTATCTCGCCTAGTTCATTTGCATCCCTTTGATGCATTTTCCTGCGAGGTCAACGATGAACCCCATGACCTACATTAGTTGGTTCTTCTTGACGATGTTACCAGCGATCAACTGGAAATCTAGGTACACTGTGCCATTTTGGATGGAGGCTACCTTGTAGCCCTGCTTCCCTTTCTCTACATCGTCGTAGGTTTCTTTTATGCACTGCGTCAGGGCATGATCTATAGCCTTCCTTGGATACAAATCCTGAGGGTTGGGTCCTTGCATGCTTAATTCGGTGATCCGATGGATTAACACTAGATCTACTGTGATGCGTCGATCCAACCACAGGTAACCACCATGGTAGCATGACAGGAGGATTTTAATGCACACGATAACCTCCTGATGTATGCCAAAGTGTGGTATCTTCATCACATTGAGGATGGTTGATCTTGCGATGTCCATGGTCCATGGTTGGGGTATTATCTTTGACTTCTTCCCTATTTTCTTGGTCAAGTACTTGTGTGGTGCGAGTATGTCATAGTTCTTACGATATCCTAAGTTGAAGTCACTGATCTTTAGCATCATAATATGTCCTAACTATAGTGCAATTATGTGTATCCCCTTCAAGAGGTACGCATTAATCAGTGTATATTCGAATTTCCTCGATATGCTATCACGAATAACCGCACCATCTAGAGGCGAGATATAGTTGGCAGGATTTATGGAATGAGCTTTGCATTTTCCAAGTCATCGCGATGCTTGCTTCACTTCTCTGTCGCAGTTTGGGAGGGTCCAGATCGACGTGCAGTTGATGGTGATGCTCGCACTACTCTCGTCAACGAGGCTTGTACTTCTGCGGACAGGACCCTCTCAACCATGAGGCCTATGAGGATTTCTTCGATGGATTTCTCTATTGTGCTAAGGTCGCTGGACATACACACTCGAGATCAGATATCTTGGGCCAGTGAACAAACAATCAAGGTAGAAAAACACATGGTGAGGTTACAATAAGCACTGCGCGAAAGAAATTATTTCTCTGTGGGCTCGGATAATCACAAGTGGAAAAAGTGTCCATGGTAAGACAATCGACAGGTTAAATAGATAACATCGTAACAGATTCCTCCAACGTGCAAGAATGCCTCAATCAATGTGATTCCATCCGTTATGGTGCGGTCCCAACGGTCTAATGGTGAACGTTCTAGAAATAACTGCATTTCTATCCATTCTAGAGTGTCTTTCTAACGGTCGGGGAACCTTCAACAGTCATATTGCTTCGTCATGGCGAACTGCCAATCTGTGTTGTTCTAATATTCCGGCGAGGTTCGATTTCTTCAATTCTTCCTTCTATGAAGTCCTCTCGAGAACCTCCTACAATTTTTCTATCTTTCCTTTCTTCTCACTGAGCTTTCTTGCTTTCTTTCTTATGATATGCATCTCTAGATTCCTCTTTCCATTCTTTTTCTTATTGTTTCTTAGCATAGTAACTTTGCACTGTTGAGGATCTTTCACAAGGTTCAAGGATAATACTTATTTTCTTACTGTTTCTAGAGTAGGTTCTCTACTCTCCTGTATGGATAGGTTCTTTAAGATTTCTTTTGTTCTTCCAACTTCGATAGCTAAGTCTATGGCCCTCAGTTGCTTCGACTTGTCCTCTTGTTCTTCTATTAAGCGTGCTATTCTCTTAGCCATGAAATCCCTTAATTCTTTCTTTTTTTGTTCTATAGCTTCCTCTTCTTCTTTCCTTCGGATCTAATCTCTCTCAATCCAATTATTTCCTAACAAAAGTGCAAAGGGAACATTTTTCTCAGAAAACTTAATGACCTCGGATTCTTCTTTTGTCGATGTTCCATGAGCAACCATAGGTACATGGGCAAGTCTTCCACATAGGGTTATCAACTTTCCTTTAAACAATCCTATTCCTCCTAATGAAGGAATCATAGCAGGATTTCCTAAGATTTCCCAAGTACTTTCTGTCATAATGTTTACCTGTGTTTCTGTATCCAATACACAGTCTATGTCGAAGTCTCCTATTCTTGTTTCTATGCACTCTTTCTCTTTTAAAATCTCTGATAAACTGATGTCTCCGTGATCATTTGGTGTTTCTTTCATCTGCAATAATATAGCCTCTGGTTCTTTCTGGTTCTTTAGCATATTCTTAGTATCTTGACCTTCCTCATGGTTTTCTTATCTTATGTTCATCTTCTCAACTTTAGCAATCATTCTAGGGAAATCCAAAACTTCATGTCCAGTAGCTTTACAACAAAGGCAAATAGGACTTCGACTAGGGAATTACTTAGCAATATGCCCCAGTCTTCTGCAATTATAACATAATGTCAATCCTCTCTTTCTCTTAAACAACCCCCAAACTTTCTTGTACTTCACATTGGGATCATAGTGATGGACCTGCAAAAAATTATTTCTAGGATCCTGCATCCGCTTGTTAGTCCAAAAATTCTTTCTATGCATAGGCATAACATATCTTTCACTATTTTTATCAGATCTATTCATATCATATCTTCTTTATTCTAGTTGTGCCCTAGTTTTCAAACTAGGATATCAAATATACCTAGATCCATTCTTTCAAAACAAAAATTTCCACTTATCTTACCTTTATCAGAGTACAAAGATTTAATATCTTACCTCCTTTCTTCATATCAGACTTCTCTTCTTAGCACAGAGCTTCACAAGTCAAGTAGAGTATTTCCCACTAGGGAAACATATATACTCACAGAGCTTTCTATGTTCCTCAATTCCCAACAATCATAGTTTTAGGTCCCGACAATGAAACCATTTTCTTGGCACAGCGGTAGACCCAAGGTTCAACGTTTCAACATTGCACCAAAAAAACCCTAACTACCTGCCCTTTTAGAAACACCTGCGAAGAAGATGAAGTCTCACTCGAGGTAGAGGTAGGGGGGTTGCAAGACTCAAGTGTCTACAACCTATCTGGGACACAGATCTATAATCACTATGCTTTAACAGAGCACTTAAAAGTTAGCATTCATTAGAATTTAACCCATATTCACATCGCAGGTAAAACCTTATTTACAGAACATCGCAATATTCGACAAGATCTAGCACATACAATCACTTAGCATATAGAAATAGATTAGATCTAGCATTCATTCATACCAGTAAGAATTAAACATTCATCTAGAATAATCACTAAGCAAATAAATACACAACCACATGAACAACATAGCACAAAGCACCATAACATAGGATATACGTGGTTCACCCCCAGCGTGGGGCTACGTCCACCAATTCTTCGTCTTCCTTATTATCTTCTTTCAATCCTCATACAAGCACAGATCCAAAAAACCCACTCCGCATAGGACATGAGATTTGCATGCACCTCACCATATCCTCCTTCCCTGAGTTTGGCACATCACAGAGCCTTCTTACAATCACTTGCACTTAACTCTGCAAGTTCTCAACACACAATATGCACAAAGCATTTACAACTATTTTCACTTAGCTCACTGTCTTACAACTGACTTAGCACCCCCTACTTACATCGCCAAGATACTTATTGGGCCTAAACATGGGTAAGACCCATGGGCCGACATCCCATACCCGTTACCTAAACCCTAAACCCAAAAATACCACAAAAGGGGGCGAGATCCCGTGATCTCTGCTTCGCCTGGTGCTTTGTGTTTGACCAGCATGTCGAAGTCCCAAAAATGGTCAAACGTGACCAAGGTTCTCCAAAACTTGGTCGAGGGCCAACAAATAGTAACAACCACCGAGTAACCCGTCCATTAGTTATTGGTTTGTTATCTAGATATTTAATAACAGAATGATCAGTATACAAAATAACTGGGTAGCCTGTTATATAGTGGAGGAATTTATTAATAGCATGTATAACGACTAAAAATTCTTTTTTTGTTACTATATAATTTAATTCAGCGGGAGTGAGATTTTTGCTAATAAAGTAAATAGCATAAGGTTTATTGTCTTCTTCCTGTCCAAGGATAGCGCCTATGGCAATATCTGATGCATCCATAGAAATATGAAATGACAATTTCCAATTTGGTCCTCTTAGCATCGGTGTTGTTGAGACCATCTGTTTAAGTCCTACAAACACAACATCACACTTGTCAGACCATTGAAATTCCACATTACCAGTTAAATAATGTAAATGTGTAGCTCTTCTTGAAAATGTTTCTATGAATCTGCGGTAGTATCCTACAACTCCAAGGAAACTACATACCTCAGTTTGTGTACGGGGTGTAGGAAGATTAAGGATTACCTCTATTTTTGCTAGGTCTACCTTGATTCCCTCTGCAGAAACATAGTGTCCTAGTACCACACCTTCGTTCATCATCATATGACATTTTTCATGACTCAAACACAACCTAGTAGCAATGCATTGTTCTAGTACCTTTTCCAGATTGCTCAGAGCTTGATCAAAATTAGTGCCATAAGGGGTGAAATCGTCCATGTAAACTTCAAGTCCTTCATTAATCATATCATAAAATATGCTCAGAATGGCCCTCTGGAATGTGGCGGGAGAATTACATAATCCAAAGGGAAATACTTTATATGCAAAGGTACCCCACGGACATGTAAATGTAGTTTTATCTTGGTCTTCTGAAGCAATTTGGATCTGATTATAGCCACTAAAACCATCTAGGAAGGAGAAGAATTTCTTCCCTGCTAAAGTTTCAAGGACTTGATCAATAAAGGGTAAGGGAAAGTGGTCCTTCTGGGTAACTTTATTGAGCTCTCTGTAGTCTACATAGATTTTCCATTTCCCATTCTTCTTGGGGACGATTACTAGTGGGGAAACCCACCGACTATCTGAGATAGGATATATAAAATCAACATCCAACCGTTTTTGTAACTCTTCTTTAATAACATCCCTGAGATTAGGGTTCAATATTTGTCGATGTTTTTGGATGGTTCGGGCATATTTATCAATATAGATATGATGTGTACAGAGTTGGGGATCAATGCCCTTCATGTTAGGATATTCCAAAGAAAAATATTGCTAATATTTAGAAAGGATCTGAATTAATTTGTGTTGTTGTTGCTCATTTAAATTAGCATTAATATTCAAAAACCTCCCTGGTGCAATTTCAACTAATTTTTTTATCGACGTTAGTAGTGGGGATCTGTTGTTCCATCAATTCTTCCAAAGGATCTCCTTGTGCTTCATTATCTAACACATCTTTTAACATTTGACATGTTGGATTACTTATAATGGTTGGGTTGTTAATGAAGCTACTGATCACATCATATTCTAGTTGGTTCTTGATTCTGAGAGCTTCTTCCAATGTGAGAGGATATCATAGATCCTTTTTTGGATATCTAGGTGGTGGCAACTATTGATGTAAAATAGGCAGACTTGGTTTGGATGGAGGATATAGGGTGAGGTTCTTCATATCACTTCCTATAGGAATGGTCATGTTTCCAGTGCGACATCCTATATATACATCTTTTTTTGCGATCCATGGCCTTCCCAGTATCAATGGGTGTCCATCGAGTCCACTTCTTGGGTTGACAATGAGGAAATCGACTGGGTATTCCCAAGAGTCGACTGAAATTTCTATATCTTGTAATGTGTCGACTAGTTTAACCACTGATCTATCAACCAATTGTAACATAATTGAAGTAGGTTCGAAGGAGGTGAAACCCAGGACATTACAGGTCTCGATGGTCAGGATATTAATGGTTGCCCCCAAATCTACTAGAGTATTCGGAAAATAACAACCTTGAATCTGCATTGTTACCACGAGATTCCCTGGGTATTTATACTTGACCGACTCTTGCTTTCCCAGAAAAAGATCCAACAAGGCTCCTACCACATGAACAGTTGATGGATTTTTAGCTTTCCTAATAGGCTTCTTCCCACATAATTCCTTAATTGTCTTTGCATAAATTGGGATGTCTTGTAGAGCCTGTAGGAGTGGTATCTTAACATAGAGATTCTTCAGTTCCCCTACAATATCGAAGTTAGGATATACAGTTGGATTTGCTATCATTAGCCTCTTGAGAAACAAGGAAGGAGGAGTTGCGTCCTCATCAGAATTCTATGGCTCAACTGTGTTACCCCCTTGTTCTATTTCTTTCGTTATGACCACAGTTGAGGGAGTCATTGTTGGTTGTATATTTTCATTCTCCTTCTCTCGGTGAATGTTATTTTCTTGAGGCGAAATTATGCACCCTGACCTCAACTGAAGTTCATTTCACCCTACTGAGTTGATTTCCCCGTCCAAATTCTCAATAATTTGTAATAGTTGTGTTGGTCTATTATTAGGATTTGGATTGGGTTGAGCTGGTAATTGAGGACGCAATTGAGTTTGAGGATTTTGGGGTAATTGGAGTGGTGCTTTTAAAGTGGGCTAAGCTTAGGGAGCCATCCCCATGGGTTGATTGGTTATTCCCATGGGGCGATGCCAATTCTGATTCCAATTGGGGGCTTGGGAAGCTATGCTAGTCCACTGTGAAGGATAGGGATTATTACTTGTATTTTTCTAGGATAGGGTAGGGTATTGTGAGTTGGGCCAGATGGGATTTGCAACTAATTGATTTGGCCAAGTGGGATTTGTAGCAGATTTATTTGGCCAGGGTGCATTAGGATATTGTTGGGACTTCTAGGTAGGGTTATCAAATGGTTGGCCTTGCCATGTGTTTCCAGAATTTTGTTGTTGGTTATATTGTCCAAAAAAGAAAGAGGAAGGATCGTGTAGTGTACTTGGGGGACGAGCCTGCCATTGACGACGTTGAGCCAACAAATACACTAGCTATGTTTCATCTTCTGCCACTTTAAAGACATATTTTAGTCCTGGGAGTGATGGGCATTGTTCTGTTGCATTGTCTTTGGCACATATAGCAGACACCTAAACCACATCCAAAAGACATTCCCTCAGAACATGTTTCTTTCTGCATCGATGGAAAAATATGGCTAAGGAATGTTCTAATTCTTCCTGTTTCATCTTAGACTACAAAACATCCAATTGTGTAGTCAGAGTACTCAAAATATCGGTTTTGAAATTCTCTAATAGATTACCAAATTCGGCTCAGGTGACACCCTCGCTAGTAATGTTGTTATTTTTGGTGAGGGGAGCCCATTCCTGATCTGGTATGTGTACTTCCATGTGAGCACCTTATGCACAATAAGATAATATTATCATAAGTTTCCTAATAAATATCACCCTTCCCCATTAAATTTAGTGTTTCCACCCATTCATCCTTCATTCCTTTTATCAAAGTGGATTTAAGTACCTCACCTAGTAGTGTAACATATGGGGATCTTTGAAAAATATATTGAAACATTTCAACATATTCTTCTAGTGTCTCGTTTTCTTTTGCAGTCATTTGAAAGATTTCATCCTTTAGATCCCTGGTCCTACAGTAATCCTGATATTTTTTAGGAAGTTTTGTTTCATTTCGTCCCAAGAATTTATGGTTCCTCCTAATCCCATAAACCAACGCAAAGTTGCACCTTTCAAGGTGGAAGGGAACAACTTCAATTTCTAGGGTTTAGAGGTGTAGTCATATCCTCTACATAGGACATCAAATTCAAATAAGAATGCATCAGGGTCCTCTGAAATTAATCCATGAAAGGTTAGCAGATTCTGTAATGGGATCACTTTCATGGGGGCATTAGCAACTGGATCAACTATCAGATATTCCAAAGTGGAAGTATAGGTTCATGGTTGATTTGGTTGCACCATTTGGTAAAAAATATGTTGATAATATTCAGGGATTTCTTGGCCTAGGTGTTCTATTTGGGGTGATTGATTACTTGATCCCCTAGGATATTTAATCGTGCTGCCTCTATATGGGATTTCAAGTATACCTTTTCCTGTCATAGGAGATCTAGGATCAGGTGTTGGTGATGGGTTTTCGTTAGCAACCTCACTAGTCTCCCCTTCTCCTTCTTCCAAATTACAAGAGTTTCCCTCGTCTAAAGGGCTGAGAGGTGGAAGATCTGTATTTTGAAAACTTTGTTCAGTCCCTTCAATTCTGCTATGAACCTCAACAGGGGATGCAGGGTGAATTTATTGTCTGAGGGATTCAGGAAGAACCTTTCTTGGGTCCAATCGAAGCTTGAGATTCATCTTTTCGGATGATGTTGTCTATGAAAGTGCTTCTTCCAGGGGGCATCGAGCCCTAGCCTTTTGTAGTTTTTGGTGGGGGTTTTCATTTTTTAGGTTCTTTCTTCTTAGTCATACACACTTCACACACAAATTCTAAGTACATAAATGACCTCTATGTATCAACTGAAGGTAGGTGTTGGAATACACATTTAACTTATTTCCTACGTAGGTTCTTACCTTCTGTTTTCAATACCTCATCCTTGAGATACACAACCTATGCTATCTTTGACATTCTCCCCGACAACGACACCAAAATTTTGGGCTCTAAATATGTCCTAAAACAACCTTAGTTTAACATTAATTTATCAACCCGGGGATTCGTCTTTTGTTTCAAGAATATCAACAAAATATATGCAGATAGTTGTAGAGGCTAAAATTGTGTATTCAAAGAAAATATAAGTTTATCGATAATAAAGTTCCTCAAAAACTCTGAAGCTAAAATCTATTCTCAACAGAATTGAAAGTTGATCTATAACATGCTGTGAATTAAAGGCATTTAACTAAGTTGTTGAATTGATCTAACTAAGAAACAATAATTGAATTTATGAAAGTTATTAATAAACTGATCTATCAATGACTATTTAATCTGTTGGAAAGAAACAACTAAGTACTGTAAATTGAGAAGGAACAACAAATGTACTTTAAACGAAAGGAACAAAAAATGATATTTTAATGAAAGGAACAACAAATGCTAACTTAATAAAATGAATAACGTATGTGAAAATGAGAGGAACTGTCGATTGACAAACTTCATCAATGAGGAATGGAACAAAAATCGATAACATTCAAGTGAAACATCTATCCTCTGTAATCAAACAACACAACTAATCTTATAAAAACATCAACACACTCATGCATTCATATTAACTGTTGCAAAAGAGATTTAAATCACAGACTGAAATCAAACCGATACAATTACATATTTAGACAGTAACTCCTTCAAAATGGGACCTCAGTCCTTAAAAGCATTTCTACTAGAAACTCAGTATGCAAAAATGGTGAAAATTCCCAAAGCTTCTATTAATTCCATAACTGGTACAACATTTACAAAAAACTTCTTGTACAGAGCAATTATGAGTTCTGAATGCTTGGATAAATTTCTTATATGTCCTTTCTATGATTCATTACCCTCTATATATTATAATGATATGGGTAATTTAATCCATCCTGAGGATCGAGAGATCCTCAAGATTGCTTTTACTATTTATAAAGTTTACAACATAGAGAATCAATGTTCCTCAAAACTGCTTTGTTCCTGATCTCTGTATCTTCCAATAGTCTTCGTATCTTCAAAATCTTCGAGTTTAACAAGATCTGTCTATTCTTGCAATAAAATCAAACAATTCCAACCGAATTTTAGAATTTATCTAATATTACTCAATAATATTTCTAGAAGACTTTTTAATCATTTTCTATCCTAATTATATCTAATTAATGGAAAAGTCATTCAAGATTATATCATAAACCAAGGTAATAAGGAGGATATTTGTACATTTTTCTCAACTCAACATCAACCATGTACCAACTTGTACCAAACAACCTTTAATTAGCTTGTACCATAAACAAGTGAATCAACCATGCACCAACCTGTACCATCAATGAATGTATCAATCATGCACCAAATATGTACCAATCATGCATCAAATACACATAAACTATGAATCATCAAGATGTATCAACATCATCAACTATACACCTCATGTATCTGAAAACTCATCAACTACTTGTATCAACCATGCACCCACCATGTACCTCAACCATATACCAAATACATATACCAATATAACCATCAAAATTTCTCTAGCAATACATCACGCTATCCATAACCAAATACCATAAACCATTACATCAAACCATGTGAAACAACCTCACTATTATACAACCTCCATCTGTAACATACCTCAATCAAAATCCCTCATAAATTTCATCATCCAAATATTATTTGTAACTCTGTAACAGACCTGGTGTATATGATCACAGACCTTCAAACCTTCTTTAACAAGAGACTAACATTTTCATCAAATTTTACTTTAGTCTCACATGACTAGTTTTGGATTAGTCAACAACCCTAATGTGCACTAATCATAACTATGTACCTATAATGAATAAATATCTAAAAATAGTACACAATTTTCTTCAGGGTATTTTGTGCAATTTCTCCATTTTTCATTGCTTGGAACTTCTCAGAAAAGGAGTTATAGCAAAAATGACATACCTTGTTGAATTCTGGCTTATTCTAGAGAGCGAACTTGTAGAGCGTGGCCCACACAAAATATTTTTTGTATGGATATAAAAATGGTAAAAAAAATACAAGAGACTGTACTCTAACCAATACATTTGGAATTACTGAATTTGGATTTGTTATGAAGAAGTTATGATGTTTTTACCTGAAACACCTGTTTTAGACTAGTTTCAGGACTAGCCACAAACCCTATTTTCCACAGAGTGTAAATCCAAATACAACGACCCACAATATGAAAATTTTATCACAACTACTTGGATATGTTTCCTCAATGGCCTTCTGATTTAGTGGTTTGAATAATTCTATAAAAAACTTTATTGTGAAAATGGTGATATGACCTGTAAATAACATACCTTAGAAAGCATCATCAAAATAACTTATCCTCCCTTGAATTTTGGCCTTCTTTACTTCACCTTCCCTCTGAAATTCAGCTTAGATATCCTTTGGTTACCTTAGTCACTTGTAGATATTCAATATCCTCAAGTGTTATTAGAAATGAGAGACCCTTGCCTCTTATTTATACTTTCATGTAGCTTCCTCAAGGGGTTACCTTCTAACCATCTTAACCCACTTCTAACCACTTGTCCACTTCGTAATTTATCCATTAACTTTTTTATTTAAATAATTTATTTTATATCCACTTTGACTTATAATACACTCATTACTTCAATTTATTATTTAAATTACCTTCTAACCATCTTAACTCACTTTCCTTATTTTAGGGCTAACCCACTTCTAACCACTTGTCCACTTAGTAATTTCTCCATTAAATTTATTATTTAAATAATTTATTTTGTATCCACTTTGACTTATATTACACTCATCACTTCACTTTATTATTTAAATAATTTCTTCTTTGCAACCACTTTGACTACTTTGACCTTTTGGGGCTTCTAGATGACTCATGAGGGTTCTCCAACTTCACATGGCCATAACTCTCTAACCATGAGGAGTTACGTGACACTCCACATACCACCAGAAATGATATGACATGTAATATCCATATAGAATAGTCTTACATTCAAATATATTAAAACTCATACCATTATACATCAAACAAACTTAGGCCCATTACCCAAACCTTTGTGCTACCAGAATTTGCTACCATAATTTCTTCAGGGTTGACATCAATGACAACCAACACAAATAATCAATATTATATTGTAGGGTTAAAAATATCATGGACGAGGCTACAAAGATACAGTTAGCTTCTCTTCGACTAAGTGGAACTGCCAGAATATGGTGGGAGGGTAAGATGCAATTTGATCTTGTTCAAAATGGTAAATAAATCTCTTCCTGGGATAAGTTTACTAAGGCTAAAAGGAAACAATTCTATCCATTGGCACATATAAAAATGACAATGATCGAGTGGAAACATCTAAGAAAGGGTAAAGGACAAAATATTCAGGCATATACATAGGAATTCAAAAATAAGGAATTATAATTAGTGATTACATTGTATACTCATGAAACTCTTCTGAAGTATATTGGTGGCATGCATTCATATCTTCATCACACTATTCTAATGTTTAACCCTACTAACATTGATAAGGTGTTAGTACAAGATACACATATAGAGGCTAGTAAGGGTAAGCATGCGAGTGAAGATAATAAGACATTCAAGTTTGAGAAGAAACCAAAAGGTAAATGGAAGAGTAAGAAATTATCCACAATGAAGCAAGCTAATGGAAGACCTACATGTTCCCATTGTAAAAAAAAGGGACATGAGGAATCACAGTGTTGGAAGTTTCATCCAGAATTACGACCCAGAAAATTCAAGGATAAAGGGAAACAAAATATTGTTGCATGAGCTCATCAAGATCTAGGATCCGATTTCAGAGATGAATCCAAGATCACGGCCATAGGAAGAAAAAATATATCAGCTATCAATTCAAATTCTTCAGTTCAATCCGCCAAAATAGAAAGTAATATTGATCAAAAGAAGAGAAGCGAGTTTTTTCATGTCAAAGTTATAGTCAAGCATACTAGGGTAGATACTTTATTTGACAGTGGATCTCATGTTAACCTAATATCTGAAGCAATTTTTAAGCAGCTTGGATTGAATATGACACCTCAGAAAAATCCATATCCATTAGGATGAGTGTGTGACGATGATAAGTTGCAGGTAAGAAAACATTGTAAGATAAATTTTACAATTACAACTAAGTTCTTTGATGAGGTTGAGTTAGATGTTGTGCCTCTTGACATTTGTGGCATTGTCTTGGGTAGTCCATATCTATTTGACAAGAAGGTTGTGTTCTATCGAGAAGAAAATAAAATAATATTCTCAAGGATGGGTTTGAATGTATTGTTAGAGCTCATCACATCAAAACTAATGTTTCTTTAGTGAGAACAAGGAAAATAAAGAGACTCGCGAGCGCAACTAAATATTTTGTTCTCATGACAGTGAAATAGAAAAAAGAAGATATAACAAATTCTTTATTGGGCTGTGATCCAAATCATAAACAAGATTTGATCAACATCATATCTAATTATGATGAGTTGTTCCAGGAACCTACAAGGTTTCCTCCTAAAAGAGAGGTTGAATATGAAATATAATTGCAACAAGATGCTCCTCTTCCGAACATTGGAATGTATAGGTCATAAGGAATCGAGAATGAATAAATAAAGAAGCAAGTTCAGGAGCTGCTTGATAAAGGAATTATCATACCAAGATCCTCTACATGTGGTTCTCCTATTATTTTAGTTCCGAAGAAAGATGGCACATGGAGGATGTGTATTAATTTTTGAGCTCTGAACAAGATTACTATAAAGAACCATTACCTCTTTCTAGGATAGATGATCTATTATATCAATTAAAGAATGCTATTTATTTCACCAAGTTGGACTTGAGAAGTGGATACCATTAGATCCGAATTGTAGAAGGCGACATATGCAAAACTACTTTAAATACCAAGCAATGCTTGTTTGAATGGTTGGTTATGCCATTTGGGTTATGTAACACATCAACAACCTTTATGGGAGTGATGAATGATGTGTTCTGACCCTACATAGATTATTTTGTTAATGTTTATTTAGATGACATATTGATATTTAGTTGAATATGGGAAGATCATATAAAGCATGTCAAGACAACATTTGAACTCTTGAAGAAGGAGAAGTTGTATATCAAGTTATCTAAATGTGAATTTGGAAAAAATTCTCTGGTATATTTGGGTTACATTGTAGGGAATGGTCAGTTAAATATAGATCCCACAAAGGTAGAAGTAATTACAAAATGTCCCAAGCCAACTACTACCACTGAAGTCAAAAGCTTCTTAGGAGCAGTACAATACTGGAGGAAATTCATTGCTAATTTCTCAAACATAGCAAAACCTCTACATGCATTAAAAAGTGTTAAGTAGGTATGGGGAGGAAAGAAGCAGAAAGCCTTCGAGGCATTGAAAGAAAATATAAGCATCATACCATTTTTGGCTCTTCCAGATCTACAACAGCCATTTGAGATCCAAATCAATGCAAGTAAATATGCCATGGGTGCAGTATTGATGCAACGAGGTAAACCTATATGTTATCATTCTGATACTTTCACTCAAGTTGTGATTAACTATCCAACATATGATAAAGAACTGTATGTGTTGGTACAAATTATAAAGAAATGGAAGCATTGATTAATGGGAAAGGAGAAAATAATTCATACCAATCATCAACCATTACAGTATTTGCAATCATAGAACAAGATACAATAGTCACAACACTTCAGGTGGATGGGTTTTGTACAACAATTTCATTTGGTAATCAAGTATAAGAAGGGTATTCATAACAAGGTTGCAGATATGTTGTTAAGACCAGTAATTAATGCATTCACGATACTCAGGTATAATCCTTTAGAACATGAAATATATACAGAGAAACATGCTAAGGATGATGATTTTAAAGAAGAATAGTATGCATTAACTCATGAAAATCAACAGTCAAATTATTATATGCATGAGAATTTGTTATATCATCTTGGAAAACTATGTATACCAAGAAATTAAAGAGTGAATGCAATTAAAGAATCTCATACATCTCTCATCTCTGGTCATTTTGAGGTTGGTAAGACCGTTGCACAGTTACAAAGGTATTGTTATTGACCTCGGATGACTGAGACAATTACCAAGTATATCAAAGGGTGTGTCATGTGTTCCACAAGTAAGCTTAGAAAAACAAATCTAGGATTATATACACCACTTCCAGTACCTTCACAACCATGGGAAAGTATCTCCATGGACTTTGTAGGGGGTTTTTCAATGTCCAGAACAAGTCATGATTATCTATATGTCATGGTGGACAAATTCAATAAGATGTGTATTCTAACTCCATGTAAGAAACAATTCACAATTGAATAGACAACACATATGTTCTTCACTAATGTATGGGTTCATTTTGGACTTCCTACATCTATTATATTATATCAAGACTCTCACTTTTTGGGAAAGTTTTGGTCTCAATTATGGGAACTAATGGACACTAAGTTGAAGAAGAGCATGAATTTTCATCCATAGACAGATGGATAGATAGAGGTGTTGACCAGAACAGTGGTACATCTACTTTGAGGATATTTTAGCAAGCAACCTAAATTATGGGATGAACAATTACCTTATATCCAACATGCCTATAATCATGTCATGCATTCATCAACTCAGAAAACTCATTTTGAAGTATGTTTGGGGTAATTGATTAAATCACCTATGGAATTTGTTTTGGAGAAGCAAGTAAAGAAGATGGACAAGATGATACATATAAAGCCAAAAGGTTCATTCAAAATATTCAACAGGTACATTAAGCAATATAGGAACAATTGGAGAATATCCAAAACAAGTACAAGGAAATGCATGTTAAACATTGGGTTGATCATCAGTTTGAAGTCAATGATCAAGTAGGGTTACATATAAGAAAAGTTAGAATGAAAGGTGAAGTTAAAAAGATAAGGCCAATCCGATATGGTCCATTCAAGATATTAGAGAAGATTGGTACTAATGCCTTTCGTTTAGATATAATAGCTTAGATGAAAATGTATTCAATAGTAAATGTTGAGAATTTGAAGCTTTATGAGCCTCCTATGATTATGGATGAAGATGAAAGTATTCAGGTTCCATTAGTTGATAATTTTTCTCTAGAATATTTGGATGAACTACATGAAGATGTCATTCTCGATAGAAGGATCAAAACTTCACATCGAGGTGATGTGGAATATCTTCAAGTTGTTCTTAAAGGGGTAAAACCAAGTAAATCAAAATGGATGGAGATTATAAGTGTAAGGGAACTCTACCCTCACTTAGTTGCTGAGTAAATAAAAAATTTTGGTGGTCCAAAAGTATTCAAATGGGGAGGAATGATCTAGGAGGATCTGAGAATGCTCACAGAGGTCCAGAAAGATATGAAACGCCCACATAGGTCCATAATGGTTCAGTAATGCTCAAAATTTGACCATCTCAAATCATCCTAAAAATGACATCATTGCGGAGAGCTTGTCGTCATCTTTCCAATGACGCCTCAAATGGAGTTCGTATGAAAAAGTTATAAGTAGTCAAAGCTCTAGTAAAACTTGGAAAAAAAGTCAAAGGGAAAAGTAAAAGAGGTGACATGTGTCACCACTACAAGGGTGACATGTGGTGCATGATTATTGGAAGCTAATTGGGTATATTATACCTCTAGGTGGATGAATTATAGGTTGACAAGGGGTGCACAAGTATAACCATATAACCATGTTATATTCCTGCACGAAGGTTACTATTTATGACATATAGTTTTAACTATATGATATATGGTTTTAACAAAAAAAACTCCATATATAGTGTGGTTGGTAGGTATTGAACCCGTGACCCACCATATTATATACCAACAATCTAGCCAATCTGCCAAGGGTGCAGGTTTTGTTTCCACTGCCCACTAAAAAATAATTAAATCCATCCAATAATTGTGGATGGAGGTTAATGGTGGTGCCCTATTCAATGGGTTCACTGACCAAGGATTGTACAAACAATTAATGCATAGTTTAGTCTCAAACTCATTCCTGAGGGTACCAAAGTTGTGAGGTGATGCAGTACAGACGCAACCACCACCTATTCACGCCCTCCTTCTCATAGGATCGATCTAAATTCCCCTTTGAGCCGAAGTGGCTCTTTCAATTCCCTCCTAGAATCTCCGTTGAAAACCCGATCCACAGGTCCTTAATTTTCCCACACGGCTCTTTTGCACTTAACCGTGAACTCTCCCGATGTAATTTCGGGTTTCGAAGTTCCTTATTTTATGATGTCGAGAGTTCCTATCCTCTCGAACTCCTGAACTCTGATTCGCCGATGTGCTCCTTTCCGGCCTTAGCCCATCCTGGCTATGCCTTGGTCTATGTGACCGCCTCTTATATGACCGCAATCATATACTTGGTCGGGATTCAAGGTTTCATGAACCTCGATGTCATGAACCTCTGTCCCTACAATCTCCCGATCACCGATGAGTAATTTCACCATCTTGGCCCTTATCCCCTTCTGGCTAGACTCTTGGTCCATGTGACCACTATCTCACAAGACCACAGCCTTGTCTCCTATTGGGGTTTCAGACATCGCAATGCCAAAATGCATAAACCCTGTGTCCATGGGATTCCTGATATCCCGATCCACGATTTCCCAATGATGACTCTCCTATCGGGACTTCCTCTGATAATCCATATCTCCGCTACGTGTCCCCAACTAATGGACGGCTCGGATCAATTCTCGAGGTTTCGTGACTTCAAATGTCCCGGGTGCCTTGTCCTCAGGACTCGTGAAATGCTGAACTCCGACTTTCTTCAGATCTATGACACACATCCCAAGTGAATGGATGGTTCAGATCAATCCTCATTGTTTCGAGACCTAAAATGTCTTGACTCTCTCGACCTCGAGAACGTCGATATCCCAAGTGTCGATATCCTGATGTGACGTCAGCTAGGCCCACAACACAGAGCTCTTGCCTTTTCGCCACTCGTGAAGTCGAAAGACTCCTTCTTCCAACCCTTGATGCCCGAGTCCCAGATGTGCGTAATCTCGTGACACGCGTCCTCTCCCAAGAGAACGATCCAGATCAAATCTCGTTGATTCGAGGTTCTTGGTGTCGAGTGACTCTCCTCACGTCCTCAATACCCCCGATATCACGAACACCGATATCCTGATGCCTCAACACCTTTTGGGACTTTTTCCCTCTCCTTTCGAGAGATTAAACCTCATGCAGTTTCTAGCTGATCTGGCGGCTGACAGGTAACTATGTGAACATCTGATGGTCCACAATTTCCACTTCTGTGCACTTCTCCTGACGCTCTCCTGGATGTAGAAACCAATGGTCCAGATCTTCTTCTTCAGCCGATCTGACGACTGTTGTGCTCTCCTGAGCTTGCGCACTCCTTCTTCCCAGACTTGGAATAATTTCAAAATCCAAAGGCCTCAACCTTTGCTCCCTTTCTCCTCTACAAACTCCTCACTCTGAGTTCTCACCTACGCTTTTCGATAGCGTTGTTCCTCCTGATATTTTACTCCTGGATCCTCAAAAGGATTCTTTGACTTTTGCACCTCTGTAGAGTCTTCACGCACACACAGTGCTATCTCTCCTGAGATTCTCAAACACTCAGACCCCTAAGGGATTTTTTCTTTCTTCCCTTCTCCCTCAGATGGAGAAGTTGGATTCCCTCCTGGCTATCCTCAGCCTCAAGCAACTCCTTGTTGAATCTGCAGGGTGTTCAAAAACTCTGTGAAGATCCCTCAGTGGATTCTTCTTCAAGTCACAGAACTCAAAAGAGTTCTCTTCTCCCTGTGCCTGTCTTCACAATGTCTCAATGCCTTCCTGGCAGAGTATCTTCTCAGAACTTCCAGTAGTTCTGTTTCCTTCTGTGCACGTATGCACCCGCTCAATGCCCACCTGGTAGAGCTCTCAGAATCCTCAGTGATTCTGTTTCTTCCTGAACTTCTCAACAGAAGTCTTCTGTTGTGCCCTCCTTGCAGTTGCTCAATGCCCACTTGGCAGAGCTCCTCAGAATCCTTAGTGATTTTGGTCCTCCTTAAGAACTCACAGTAGATTTCTTCCTCAACACCCTGTGCCTGTGCTCAATGCCCACCTGGAAGAGCTCTACAGAACTCTTCAGAGCTTCTGTCTACAACTGTGTTCTTCTACCACACAGCCTTGTTAAATATATTATAACCTCAAAAGTCTGACTGTACATTGCCAGCTGTACTGGACATCTGTACTTTCTATTTTTGTCTTGCTTGAGCCTATTTAGCTCAGCCATCTCCCATTGCATTGTAATCTCTTCACATCTTCTCTTCTTCATACATTCCAATATGTTGTTCTATTCTTTTCTCTCTTCATTTCTCTTTACTTCACAATTTATCATGGTATCATAGCTTCAGTAGTAAGCCTCTTCACACAGTCTGGAGAGCAACACGATCCTCACAACAGAGAGCTTACACGGATCTTGAGAGCACGCGACACAGACTTTTCACAAGGCTTGGAGAGCTGTCCGTACTACTCTCAAATGATCATCGTAGGAAGCTTGTAGAGGAAGAAGAGCGTACAATGCTCGAAAGATCGAGGAAGAAGAGAGTGAAGAAGAAGAAACTTTAAATATTCTTGCACATTTTCCAAGAATCGTCAAAGATTGACGAAGAAGAGCGGCAGAACGGAAGAACGTTTAAAGAACTCGAAGAATTCGTTCAAAATCGTTAAAGATTGTTGTAGAAGGCAACATCGTCTAAAGTTTTTAAATTCACTCAAATCTGTCAAAGATTGAAGCAATGAACAAAGAATCTGTGTATTTCTTTCAAATCTTTGAAAGATTCACAGATCTTTCTTCCACAGGAGCAAAGAACGCGTCTCAGGTTCAAAGAACAATCGTCGCGGCCGTAAGATTCATCCTGAGAACGGATATTAAGCGGGAAACCAGCTCAGAAGGGATGAGGAGAGCACGGGAAAGGCGAAAGAGTTTTAACCGTTAGATCTTGCGCAGAGGCCCGACAACCATTGATCCTATCCCATCGCAAAATCGGGGATCGGGAGTTGGACGAGCAAAGGGGTTTGCACTCCAAAAACTCTGATACATGATATCGCGAAATCTCGAGAGGACTTGTGAGCCATCCATCTCAGAGGATAGGTGGCAGCAGATCCTAGTGCTGTCAAATCGACATTTCAAAGTTCGTGGTTTTGAAAGACCTTCGCAACACAATTTGTGAAATCGCGATTCACGAAATAGCGATCAGATCTCAGTCGTCCATTTGTTTGGACACGTGGCAGACATCAAGGTAATCGTCGGCGTTTCAGCAATCAGAGTTCTCCATTGAAAGAAACTTTGGCGTCACAAGTCATGAAATCACAAAACGATGCGGACCATCCATCTTGAGGGGATGCGTGGCAGAGATCGAGGCTTTCGGAAAAAGTCCCAATAGGAGAGTCCATCGGCATATCGGGATTCGGTAAATCGTGAATCCTGAGGACAAGAAGCACAGGCATTTTGGAACTGCGAAGTTTGAAATCCCGACAGGAGGAAAGATCCATTGTGGGGCCCAGCTGATGTCATCTCGTCAAAACGAGGGATCGGGAATCTCCATGGGGAAACCCCCGAAGTAGCTTGAGTCGTCCATCTGTTGGGACACGTGGAGCAGATCAAAGCAATCAGGAAATTTCCCGAAAGGAAAGTGTCATCGGTAAATCAGAGATCGGGGAATCGAGGAGTCAAAAGAACTCGTCATCAGGATTCACGAAGTCCCGATTCATGATATCCTGACAAGATCTGGACCATCAGATCGCAGCCAGATCTGGACTGTTGAATAGTCCAAAGGCAAATTTCGCGTTTCGGAAAATTGAAAGACAAAAAATGGGAAAAGGCTGTAGCGTTTTAACATTAAGGTGCATGGTCACATTGCATGGTGACTAAGGCCAATTCAAGGATGATAAGCTCTTTTCGGCCATCAGCAAATCGACGTTTCGGCGATCGGAGGTAAAATACAAAATTTCCCTCTATTTTTTCTGCAAATTTTTTTATGGCGTCATTTAGCAATTTAGGACCAACCCAGGGTCTGATTCTTCTTGGAAAGAATTACGAGTTTTGGTCTCTTCGAATGAGATCCTTCTTGCAAGCACAAGAGTGTTGGGAACCAGTGGATCTTGGATATGTGGAACCAGATCCAGCAACCCTGTCTGCCATGACAAATCCACAGCGAATTGCTCAGGCAACACTGAGGAACAAACAAAATAAAGCGAAATTTTGAATTCAAAATTCTGTGGATAACTCGATTTTCTCAAAAATCACAGGCGTTGGTACTTCAAAACAATCTTGGGACATCCTTAAATCTTCCTATCAAGGAAATGATAGGGTCAAAACAGTTAAACTGCAGACCTTGAGGATGCAATTTGAGACTCTAAGGATGACAGAGTCTGAAAATGTGGATCAGTTCATCACCAGAGTCATGGGAATCATGAACCAGATCATATTGACTGGTGAAGCCATCACTGATCAACGAATTGTTGAGAAAATCCTCAGAAGTTTACCCAAGAAATTTGAAATGGTTGTAACAGCAATCCTTGAATCCAAGGATCTGTCAAGATTTTCCACAGATGAACTAATTGGTTCTCTGGTGACACATGAGACCAGACTGCATCTCATAGATGAGTCAATCTCCAATGCTTTCAAAACTCAATTCTCATTCAGCAAAGGGAGAGGCAGAGGAAGAAGCAGAGTTCACCAAGGAAGAGGGAGCAATCAAAGTAACCCTCACTCCAGTGGAGGTAATAGACAACAGTATCCGAATCAAAATTTCCAAGGTCAGAGACAACAACAACAAAATCAACATTAGAATTTCTAGCCTCAAAGAGGCAGAGGGAGAAGATCAAATGAGAAAACAAGCATACAATGCTATTACTGCAAGAAATATGGGCACTATGAATCTGATTGCAGGAAGAAGCAAGCATATCAGCTCTCAGGCAGAGAACATGTGTCAAATCACACGGGACAAAACTCAAGAGGTATGTTTCTCTCATGCCACAAGACTGAAGAACAACCTAAAGATCTATGGTTGCTGGACAGTGGATGCAGCAATCACATGACAGGTAACAAAGAATTACTTTCATGCATTGATTCTTCAATCTCATCTGATATTACACTTGGAAACAATTATTTAGTCAAAGTTCAAGGAAAAGGAACTGCTCCTATTCTTACTAAACAAAATGTAAAGAAAAACATAAACAATGTCTATCATGTTCCAGATTTGAAACATAACTTGTTAAGTGTAGGAAAGCTCATTGAACATGGATATAAGGTACTCTTTGAGGGAACATCTTGTAATATATATGACAAAATCCCAAGCAGAAAATTGATTTCTGAAATCCATATGACCCCAAATAGGATGTTTCCCCTTACCCTCAGAACTGCAAATCTGAGTCAACCATATGCATAGAGTGCATCAACCCTGAATGAAACAATGGTTTGGCATACAAGATTTGGACATCTACCATTTCAGATTCTAAGTCTTCTTCAAAAAAACTCCATGGTCAAAGGTCTACCTATCTTTACAGAGAAAATTCCCCCATGTGAGTCTTTTATACTTGGAAAACATAAGAGAACTAGTTTTCCACAGTCTTCCAATCAAGCCAAACAACATCTTGAACTTGTTCACACTGACCTATTTGGACCAATGCAAACAGAGTCAATAGGTGGTAGTTTTTACTTTCTAACATTTATTGATGATTTCAACAGAAAAATATGGATCTATTTTCTCAGACACAAGTTTGAAACTTTTGCAAAATTCAAAGAATTCAAGGCAGAAGCTGAAAAACAGAGTGGCAAATATGTAAAAGCACTCAGGTCAGATGGAGGAGGAGAATACAACTCCAGAGAATTTGCACATTTCTGCAAATCACAAGTCATTATCATGCAAACAACAACCAGATATACTCCACAACAGAATGGAGTGGCTGAAAGGAAAAATCAGACAATAATGAATATGGAAAGAACACTTCTTAAAGAGAAAAGTTTGTCAAATAGGTTTTGGGTTGAAGCAGTAGCATGCTCAGTTTATCTCCTGAATTTGTCAAATAGGTTTTGGGCTGAAGCAGTAGCATGCACAGTTTATCTCCTAATCGATCTCCAACCACCAGTCTAAAGATGAAAGTTCCCCAAGAAGCATGGAGTGGGACAAAGTTAAATGTAGCACATCTAAGGACATTTGGATGCATAGCATATGCTCACATACCTTATGAATTAAGGAAGAAACTTGATGACAGAAGTGAGAAATGTATTTTCACTGGATATAGTGAAACATCTAAAGCTTACATGTTGTACAATCCAATCACCAAGAAATTAATTCTCAACAAAGATGTAAATTTTTTGGAAAATCAATTCTGGAATGATTCAGACAATCAGCAAATGGACAGTCAAAATCCATTGCTACCAAGTTCTAAAAATGCAGAAAATTCAGAACAGCAAGTACCTCAAACTATTCTTCCAATATTGCAAGTACAAAGACAACCTGAGAATTCTCAAGATAACTCAACTTCCAATAGAGAATCATTCTCTGAACCACAAAATCAGAGAACTTGAAGTTTGAGAGAAATCCATCAGCAGTTGGATGATTTTGAACAACACAACCTTTTTTCTTTAATGTCATGTCAACCTACATCCTTTAAGGAAGCAGCTAAAGAGCCACATTGGGTTCAAGCCATGAACCAAGAAATTGACTCCATTGAGAAGAACAAGACATGGGATCTTGTTGATTTTCCAAGTCACAAGAAAAGTATTGGTGTCAAGTGGTTTTACAAAACTAAACTCAATGAAAAAGGGAAGATTGAAAAACACAAGGCAAGACTTGTTGCCAAAGGATTCTCACAACAACTTGGTACTGATTATGGTGAAACTTTTGCTCCAGTAGCAAGATTAGACACTGTAAGGACTCTATTGGCCATAGCAGCACAACACAAATGGAAAGTATACCAGATGGATGTCAAGTCATCATTCATAAATAGTTTCTTAGAAGAATAAGTTTATGTCGATCAACCACCTGGATTTGAAGTCCAAGAGCACCCAGCCAAAGTATATCGGTTGAAGAAATCCTTGTATGTCTTAAAGCAAGCTCCAAGAGCTTGGTACAGTAGAATTGACACTTATCTGATCAAAAGTGGTTTCAGCAGAAGCCAAAATGAGCCAACTCTTTACACAAAAATAGATTAGCACGGTAAAATTTTGATTGTATGTTCATATGTTGATGACATGATCTATACAAGAAATCTTGAGTTAACAGATTTTAAACATGCCATGCAATCTGAATTTGAGATGACAGATCTTGGCATAATGAAATATTTTTTAGGGATTCAGGTTCATCAATCAGCCAAAGGCATTTTTGTTTTTCAGCAAAAGTATGCAGTAGACATCCTCAAAAGATTTCGCATGGAAGGATGCAATCCAGCAGAAACCCCCATACCACTAGGCACAAAATTGAGCAAGAATGATGAAGGTTCTACAGTGGACTCTACCCTGTACAAAATTTTAGTAGGCAGTTTGTTGTATCTTACAACAACTAGGCTTGACATTATGTATGCAACTAGCCTTGTTTCTAGATTCATGGAATCACCCAAAGATTCTCATTGGAAAATGGAGAAACGAATTTTGAGATATATTGCAGGAACTCTCAATTTCGGCTTATGGTACACTAAATCTGATAGTAATCAACTTTATGGTTACACAGACAGTGATTTTGCAGGCAGCCTAGATGATAGGAAAAGCACATCTGGACATTTTTTTCAACTAGGCACGAACCTGATCTCATGGGCATCAAAGAAGCAGCCAATTGTTTCAATATCTTCTGTAGAGGCAGAGTATGTAGCTGCTACCTCAGCTTCATGTCAAGCTGTATGGTTGAGAAGAATATTGAAAGATATGTCACATACAGAAAAGGATCCAACTCCTATTTTCTGTGACAATACTTCAACAATTTCTTTATCCAAAAATCATGTGTTTCACAATAAAATCAAACACATTGACACTCATTTTCATTTCATAAGCGAGCTAGTCAATAATGGGGATATTGCACTACAATTTTGTGGTTCTCGAGATCAGCTTGCTGATATCTTTACAAAGCCACTAGGAAAGTCAGTTTTTGATTTTCAGAGACAACACTTAGGCATAATCAGTGCTGATGATTGTAACTATTGAGTTTAAGAGGGAGTGCTAAATATATTGTAACCTCAACAGTTTGACTGTACACTGCCAGTTGTACTGGACATATGTACTTTCTATTTTTGTCTTGCTTGAGCCTATTTATCTCAGCCATCTCCCATTGCATTGTAATCTCTTCACATCTTCTCTTCTTGATACATTCCAATATAATGTTCTATTCTTTTCTCTCTGCATTTCTCTTTGCTTCACAATTTATCAAGCCTTGCCTCCAAGGTATTCAACAACCTTGAGGTCTTCTCTGAGTTGTTGATTCCAGTTCCTGTGCCACAACACGTCTTTGTCTGAACCCGCAGTATTCAGAAGTGCTTCAATGCACCGTTATTCAGAGACCGCAGTACTCTGTCACGCCCTCCTGGCATGAAACCACAAAGAACCCCAAACCTGGAAATCAAACACTCTCCTGCAAATGCCTAACATACATCTACAACATACAATGGAACACACACAGACATCCACATAACACAGAAATACATGTAGGAAAAACTGCTTCCATTTATATTAAAATGGAAAATGCCTGTTTGTACAAGGTGTTCCTGAGCATGGCCTGTAACAAGGTCTCGGATATTCTCTTCTCTTCTTCTCTCTACTCGCAGATTCTCTTCAGCTACAACTCAACTCTTACAAAATGAGATACAAAATCTCTTTTACCTGAGGAGGTTCTTCGAGCTCTTCTCCCCAATCTACCTACCCTATTCAATTACATTGAATGGGCTGTCTAGTCCACATCCGGATCTAGATCTCAGCCATACAAACATTAAAGGCCGATCTACCTAATGCCTGCACAAAGGCACGGCTCTACATCTCACCAGCTTAAACATTTAATTGCATTCAATTCATATTTAAATGAGGACTGTGCCTCTCTCTTCAACGCGCGATTTGAATTCACTGACGTGGTTGGCTGACGTGGAGAGATGCTCCTGCATCATGAGGCTACATCATAAAGCATGCAAGGGATACCTTGACTAATTTTCAAAAACTTTATACTCATTTTGCATGATTTTTCGCCAGGAATCCAATGGTGCATTATGTTTCTGCATTTTGGAAACATATGCAAAGGTCATTGTAAAATGAAAGTATGTGAGCATTAATAAAAAAAAAATGGTCTCTATTGGAAGCAGACTGAGAGAGGTAGCCCAAATTGGTTGAACTTCATTTTTTCCAACTTGTATATGTGAGTACATTATTGATGTTCATTTCAAGTTCAATTATTTGCAAGTTAATTATCATTAAAGTGGATTTGGTTAGATACGTTTTTCACATGTAATTTACATATAGTCAAGCGATAATTTTATTTCGAGAACCAAGTAGATGTTTATGTGTATTTAAAATTATCAGCATCAAAGGATTTTTCAGATCATATGGAAATAAAAAATGAACTTAAAAATAACTAAGTGTGGAATGTGAAATATGTGAATAATAGGTCAAGTATAGAGTGGAAAGTAAGAAATGTGAGAGAAATGAATAAGTATGATATGAGAGAAGTGAAGGGATAAGTATGGAGATGGAGAGTAAGAAGTTGTGTGAGGAATGGGAAAATAACTAAGTGTGTAGATAGGGAGGAGAGGGTGTGAAAGGAGGGGAAAATGTAAGTTGAAAAATGACTAAGTGTTGAAAATGGAAGAAGAGGGGGCCACAACACTTAGAAGAAATTCCTCATCAATTCTTCAAAGCTCTTCTTGCAATCTCTTTGTCAGGTGGTTGAACAAAAATATGAGGATCTCGAGCAGATGGAATTGGATTTTGATTCTGTAAAATGCATGACAGAAGTAAGATTGAGGATCATGCCATGAGCTGATGAGAATACACAAATTCCTCCTCCTAATATAATTTATTATTATCATTATTCCAAAGAGTGGAAAATCAAAGTGATGAAATTTTTTGATCAACACTTACTAGATATCATCAAATCTGCATCTTCAAAAGTTGCTTCTCTATTCATCTAATTCCTTTCTTCAAAATGAAATATCCTCACACTTTGATACCACTTGAAGCAGGAACCACCCCCGTTAACCTTAATATCTCTTCTTTGGAGGATGGTCGCTTTATTGAACACCAAATACATGAGTACTATAACGCGAAGACCATATAACTAATGGATTAATTCATCAGGATGAATTCAACCGAGTTAGATTTAATCCCTTATCACTTTATTAACCCTCTTATTTACTTAACTAACTCAAATTCCTATCAATTAACGTTTTTCCAACTAGAAAAAGTTTCTGTCACTTCACAATTTTGTTGACCGGGTTCAATTCTTCCCGTTAACATTACCTTAACGGGCCACCGGACCAACGGGTCACTGGCTCACCAGGATCAATGGACCGCTAGGTTAATATTTAACTATGCACCTTACCTGTTACTCCGGTCCAGTTACACTGATCACCATTTCACTCGTCCAACTGGGCACCAGAGTAATCGTTCAACTGGGCATCATATACCTTGACACTGGTCCTTTCAAGATATTTAAAGGCTAGTCTGATTACTCATTTTCAACCATTGATCTCTTAAGATGATCAACGACCATATATTCTACCATGTCGCCAAATCTACAATTTTTTCTATCTCAATTCTATGAACCGTGTTTCGATCTGCAACTTCTCAATCACGCTTCTCTTTCAATTGAGGTGAACTCTTCTAACTTTCTGATTACACCATGAATTTTCCACTTCACTATAGCACTCATACAAGGCTTACTCTCACATACACACATCATTGAATTAACTGGAGCTCGACTGCATTACACATTTTCCTTGTCCTTACATTGATTTCATTCACAAATTATTAGACCACTCGTCTGGAGATTACACACAATTACAGAGAAAACCTAGATAACTTCAAGAGAAATTCACACAAACAACTAGGATGTATAAATCCAATGCTTCATTAAAAAAATATCTTTACATGATTTATGTAAAAACCCAGAAATATCTGAACTCTTTATCCTCTACCTCTACACTAGCCTAATTACACAATTTTGGGCCCTTCCTTTTCCCTGGCCACCCTTTTAATTCACGACTAAATGCTTACATAAATACATGGAAGGTAAAAATATTCAAATCTAAAAAATCCCCAACTAATTAATAACAATAACAACTATCATGATTTGCTCTATCTCGTTTATTACACACATACGAGGATCAATAAGGTCAAATCCTCCTTTCTTAGGAAAAATTTACATTACCCAACTAATTTCTTGAATAAGTTATTTACATAATAATTAGGGAAAAAAATCCATTTCTTCATAAAAAACTTGTTCTTCTAGAATGTACTTGAAAACTTAGGGAAATATACAGTAATTTCATTAAGGTAACCCACTCCCTTTGGTAAATTTCAAGACCCCCTAAGGCCTGATCAACATGGTTGATTTTGAGAGAAAATGTTCTTGTATCACATATCTCAACTGTTGGAGTTACTTCACACACACCTAGGATTTATTTTTTCTAAGGTTTTTCCTTGTTTATTAGTCATAATTAGTCATTATCCAGTCTCCTATATTTTAGGAGAGAATATTCTACCTGGAGAATATTCTCTTTCAGTTGACACTTCAGTTTGACTAGTTGAGTTGAGTTTAGATGTTGCATTGGGATCATCACCATGCAAAATTGAGATCATCACCATGCTAATTCAACTGTGCCTTTGGATCATCACCAAATTGATGCATTAGCCTTGATTCCCTGAATTAACTCATCACTACTCTCTGTTCAGTCAGTTAACTGAAGACTAGTTGACTAGTTAACTCAACTAGGTGCCAGTTCACTCCTGTAATTGCCTGAGAGACTAGAGTGGGTGGAAGTTCACTTATCTTGAGGAATTTATTGAATCCCTAACAAGAGAAAACCAAGATCATCAACATGGGCACAATCAAAGGCCCAAGGGCGCATGCACTCACTATGCATGATGGCAGTCACAAATATCAGAAACCTAAAGATAAAGATAAATGAAAATCTCATGCACATCCGAAGAAGGAAGGGTGCACAAAACCCTTCATTGATGCCTCTGGATCCAAAGGGTAAAATGGAAGAAAATGGGAGAAATTCACGTATTTTCACAAAGGATTCCATTTGGAATCCACGTGCATGAAAAAACAAATAGATTTGATGTCTCAAATACTTCAGCAAAACAACCTTGGAGATCACATCCCCGAGGGTGCAAAGAAGAAGAATCCAGAAGATCTGAATTCCAAGAAAGGAAATTCTAGCCATGCCTTGATTTCCATCAACTCCTCTCCCGATGCTTGGATCGTAGATTCAGGATCATCATATCACATGGATTTTTTAGAAGCAGTCTATTCTTCATTGGATGCATGTAAAGGTCCTCATATTCCGATGGGGGACATCTCTTTTATCGAAGTCACCAACAAAGGAAGGATTGAACTCACTAACGGAAGCTTTGAGAATGTGTTGCATGTTCCCAAGATTTTTTTCAACCTTATCTCTATGTATCATATGACAAATTCTGGCACCGGAATGAAAGTCATATTCACACCAAATTCATGTTGATATTATGGTAGCTGCAGGAGGTATTTACTTCCACATGTAAACCTGATGAGAATAGAATATTTCAGGAAGTAAGAAGAAACCCTAATTAGTCGGCTAATAACCCTATAAGACAAGTCAGCTCAAGAGGATAACTTGTGTTAGGTTATTAGCCTCCAAGAGAAGAAGTAGGCTAAAGGAAATATTATATACTAAGTAAATAGGCACCTTGAATGAGAATTCGGCCCAGGCAGTTTTCCAGATTTAGTATAAATACAGGAGGCCAGTCTTCATTCTGGCAAGAATTCCCAGAACTGCAAAAGCAACACTTGTGGTAACTGCAGTTGGCCATTTTGTGCGCAATTTTGGAGGAGAGCTTCCATTGCAACTGTTGCAGCTAGCAGATTTATGTTTTGGTTTGGACTATCTCTTGGTTATGGTTTGGACTCTCTGATCAGCACTTGCTTCGTAAGCTATCCTTGGAGAAAGGTGCGCCACCCTTTGTTTGGCTATCTAGACTAGGGTTTGCTTTCGGAATTATTCTCTGTCAAGGTTAAGGTGCTCAGGGGTGGCTTCAGCCTATGGTTGGGTGACAATAGTGATATTGTCTATGGTTAAACGATCACATCCATTATATTCTAACAATTTATGGGCCCACACCTCCTTCATTCAGTATAACCACTGTAAGGGAGCATAGCCATAAGGATACTTAGCTCCTTGAAGAACTGTTGCTAGGGTTTCTAGCAGAAGCATTTACCAAAGCATTATCGCTAGGGTTACTAGAAGGTGCAGTTGCAGAAACCCTAACCCTCTCATTGAGGAAACTTAAGTGAAGGGATTGACCTAATTTTTGGATAGACTAGTGCTCCCTAGCCTAGCACATATCCTGGTACTCTCAATAAGAAAAAACGTCAAGTTTGATTTTTTGGTCAAATCTAGGGTTGACCCAGTCAAGGAAACCATGACTTACTCTATGAAGTCAGAAAAAAAAGTTAGATGGGGCTTCTAACTTCAGAGTGTGGAAGACAAGGATTGACCTCATCCTTGCCAAGAATAAAGTGTTGGATATTGTGAAAGGAAAGATCGTGGAACCAGAGTTTGAAGAAGGAAAAGAGAAAGAACCACAAAACGTTGCAGTTATGAAGATAGTGACATCAATGCCATGAGTATCATAGTGGACTCTATAAAATACCACTTGATACCCTACATATCCCATCTTGACTCATCTAAGAATATGTATGATTCCCTAACAAACCTCTTCTCAGTCAGAAACATTGGACAAGTAATGAGTCTGAAGAATGAGCTCTATGACATGAAGATGAACGATGATGAAAACATAACATCATACTTTGTGAGGATCTCTCAGTTAAGAGATCAACCAAAATATATTGAAGAGATCATCTCAGAGAATGAACTGGTAAATATAGTACTCAACTGTCTTCCCAATACATGGGATGCATTTGTCGCAAGTATGAACACAAGGAAGGAGTATCCTGCATTCGAATAACTTTGGACTCGTTGTGCACAAGAAGAATCAAGGATTAGTGAAAAAGAGAAACCTCAAAATAAATACGATGATCAAGTCTTCACAATAAGATTCAAGAATTTCATGAACAAAAGGAAGTTTGGTTCAGGGAAGAATCCAAATCAAGAGAAAGATATGTAAGAAACACAATGCTTCAACTGTCAAAAGTATGGTCACTACAAGAATCATTGTCCCAAGCTGAAGAAAAGGAAGGAGACACACGAAGCATCAGTTTCCGAAGAAAAGGAACCTTCAAAGAAGATTAAGCAGGATGAAACAGACTTCTTCTTCTATGACAAGGTAAACAACACTCTTCATAGTTCTTGTACATACCATGTTTTATGTACATATCTTGCATATTTATTTCTTAGAAGATAATATGTTCAAAGAGAAAATATACTTATGGAAGAACAACAAGATAAGTATTGCTACAAGTCAGAAAATACAAATGAAAGGATGAAGTACATCAACAACCCCTTGTAACAATTCATGTGGAATTTATTATTAGAATCAATCTTGAAGAAACCTAGAAGAAGTAAAGATAGAAAGAAGTCAACAATCAAGAGGAAATTAAAAAAAAAAAAAGATTTGTGACACTCTACAGAAGGCAATAAGGATGCAAACGAATGTGTGGACTCTCCTAGATTGAGGGAGCTGATTATATTATCAAAAGAAGAACATGAATTCATGCATGAAGCAAGGATTAAGAGGGAGATAATCCTAAATTATATGATCCATTGAAGATGGTGAAGTATCTATCCATGGTAGCAACCATGAAAAGCATCACGTGTTCAATGTGAATTCAGAAGAAGTCTTCTTCGAAAAGAATCCTTAAAGTAATCCTTGGTTTTCCATCCACATCCATGATCCTATGATGAAAGAAATAAGTTGGAATCTTCAGAGCATGGAATCTATACAAAACTCCATGAACTAAATATCTGAAGAGAAACATGAGGAAGAACATGAAGATTCCAAAAGAGAAAGAAAAGACAGAACAACCAGTTCAATGTATCGAGCTGAATCACAAGACTACCAGCCTGATATGAACTCACTAAAAGAAATCAAGCAGAGGAACTGAAATTTGTGAAGAAGAACAGTGTATGGAAGACTTATGAATGAAAGCATTGCAAAATCCAGAACTAGAGGTTCTCCCGGATGGAGGGAGAAGACTATGATTGCTTGTAAACCAGACATACCTCTACATGAGCCAGTATATCATCCACAATATCCATAGGTTGGAGTTTACATGTAGAGAAACCCCAATGGATTTGAGGTATACTAGAAAGAGACCCTTGTATGCATATGGAAGAAGATCTTGTATGGATTCAAAAAACTTGGTGCAAAGCCTTCAATACACAACAAAAGCATGGTGAAAATATTTCTATAACAAAGATACTGTATTAGAATGGTTACTCAGAAATCAAGGATTTCCAATCCATGACAAAGCTCTCATGATGATATAAGAAGTACCACTTGGATATGTTCCAAGTTTGACCCTTGCCACGATGTTATGAGCTAGCAGGAAACAAAAGAGTTGAATTCAACTATGATGATCAGAGCTATATGAAGCCTTAAGAAAACCAGTGTTCCAGAAAGACTGAAGTACATTGAGATCAAGCATTACATTTTCTATGGTGAAGTCCAGAAAGGAGAAGTGGGTCTCCAATATATATATTCACAGATGAGCAGATAAGCATACATTTTGGTAAAGCCTCTGTTCAAGATGAAAAAGTTGTGTACTCAAGCTGGAGCTCATGGAGACGACTTCCTTATTGAAAAAGGAAGAGATGATTCCTAGGTTGGGAGGGAGCACTGATGTGTTATTTATTTATGGACAGTCATTTTTCAGTTCGAAAAATGGTCCAGGATGAGCAGTTCCTTTCCAGTTCAGAAACTGGTTTGAGATTTCTGACGAACAAACATTTTCCAATTCGTAAAATGGTCTAGATCGAACGATCATTTTTGTAATGAAAATGGTTCGATGGATTGTTGATGTACCATAGACATCAATTACCCATGTGGTTAACATAGGGAATGGTCTAGGATAGTCTCTCTTCTTTACAGTCACTCTTAGTAGTGGTCAAAAAGACTAGTCTACCTCACTGGACAGTCATTCTTTCGAAGCTCACAATTGTGAGTAGTTTCGAAGAATGGTCCATTTTGGAGGTTGGTGCAGGACAGTCATTTCCTTTGGAAATGGTCTGGACAATCATTCCCTAGGGAAGATTCATTCTCTCCAGGTTGCACTTTGTTTAGTGCTAGAGGAATGGCCCAGATAGGTGTTGGAATTACTTCACACACACCTAGGATTTCTTTTTCCTATTTTTTTTACTTGTTTATTAGTCATAATTAGTCATTATCTAGTCTCCTATATTTTAGGAGAGAATATTCCACCTAGAGAATATTCTCTTTCAGTTCACACTTCAATTTCACTAGTTGAAATGAGTTTAGATGTTGCATTGGGATCATCACCATGCTAATTCGACCTTGCCTTGGTATCATAACCGCAGTGGTGCATTAGCCTTTATTCCTTGAGTTAACTCCTCACTACTTTCTGCTCAGTCAGTTAACTGAAGACTAGTTGACTAGTTAACTCAACTAGGTGGCAGTTCACTCCCGTAACTGCTTGAGAGAGTAGAATAGGTGGCAGTTCATGCTGGTGTGTGTCCAGATCACTCTAGACCACCACTATGGAGACTTGGTTCAGCTCAAGTCGAACTCTTTAATTTATACAGAGTATATCATGTGTAAATTATTCATTATTCACAACGGTTAATGAGAATTCTTTCATTCTTTCTCTCATTCTTCTTCTTTTTTCAATTCTCTCTGCAAGTGTGTGTATTATTGTTTATATAGATCTATTATGTGTAGGTTCAACACATTTACATGGTATCAGAGACGACGGACTA
The DNA here is from genome assembly GCA_009831015.1 of Picea engelmannii. Classification (NCBI taxonomy): domain Eukaryota; kingdom Viridiplantae; phylum Streptophyta; class Pinopsida; order Pinales; family Pinaceae; genus Picea; species Picea engelmannii. Next base: position 20,877 of record ML799948.1, on the reverse strand, counting down.
CTAAGCAAAATCTACACCAAATTTTTTTGTAGGTACAAAATATTGAAGACAACATAAAGATGGAATTCCAAAAAAAAATCATTTGTACACCTTAAAACTATTTTGCATGGAAGGATAAAATAGCCATACATCTCTGATCCAGAGGGTTGTATATTTTAATTGTGAATAAAGATACAGATCCCACATCATCCATAGAAAAATCCAAGTACTTAAATCGCATGGATGAGGCACTTGGAACAAGTTGCAGTCTTATTTCTCCTGATCTCCTTTTTCATATATCTTCCTATAAGACTCCCAATGAAGCTTGGACCATATTGGAATGGCTCTTTGGAAAATAGGATGAGATGAGGGGACACATGCGCGAGGTGGATCTTCTCACATTGGATCCAAAAAGCTTCGAGAATATCCAAGATTTCTTTACAAAATTCAAGGATTTACTGTCGCAACTCAAAGCTTGCGAGGTTGATAAATCCAAGGAGGAGAAACAAATGGTTCTCACCATTCTCTCCAAGCTTGGTCCTAAATTCTCATTATTCATATCTACATTCCATATTGTTAGATTCACCTTTGGAGCCACCTAGAAGATTCCTTCTCTTGAGGACTTTATCGAATCCCTAACACAAGAGCAAACCAAGCTCATCAACATGGGCACAATCAAAGGCCCAAGGGCGCATGCACTTACTGTGCATGATGGCAGCCAAAAATATCAGAAATCTAAAGATAAATATAAGTGAAAATATCATGCACATACGAAGAAGGAAGGGTACACAAAACCCTTCACCGATGCCTCCGGATCCAAAGGAGAAAAGGGAAGAAAAGGAGAGAAATGCACATACTGTCACAAAGGATTTCATTCAGAATCCGTATGCATGAAAAAAAAAATAGATATGATGTCTCAAATACTTCAGCAAAACAACCTTGGAGATCGCATCCTCAAGGGTGCAAAGAAGAAGAAGCCCGAAGATCCGAATTCCAAGAAAGGAAATTCTAGCCATGCCTTCATTGCCATCAACTCCTCTCTCAATGCTTGGATCGTAGACTCAGGAGCATCACATCACATGTCTGCCTTAGAAGCAGTATATTCTTCATTGGATGCATGCAAAGGTCCTTCTATTATGATGGGGGAAAACACTTATGTCGAAGTCACCGACAAAGGAAGAATTGAACTCACCAACGGAAGCTTCGAGAACATGTTGCATGTTCCCAAGCTTTCTGTCAACCTTCTCTCTGTGTATCAGATGAAAAATTCCAACACTAGAAAGAAAGTTGTCTTCACACCAAATTTTGTGGACATATACGACATGTAAACCAACTCCAGGGTTTCTACTGGTGAGGTAAATCATTAGTCTAGATTGTATACATTTTTTGAATTCATTGAACCTGATTATGCTTTACTGCTTACTCATGTTGATGAAAGTAGTAGGATATGGCACGAAAGGTTTGGACATTTGAATTTTAGATACATGCAACAACTTAGCAAGCACAGATTGATTGATGGTCTACCAGACATCCATTTCTCTAAGGGAGTGTGTGAGGGATGTGTTCTCGGGAAACACCCTCAAGAGAAATTCGACAAAGGAAAGTCTCAGCAAGCTTCTGCACCTTTAGATCTAATCCATAGTGACCTTATGGGTCCTTTTCTGCATCCATCCATCAACAAAGAAAGGTTTGTTCTCATTTTTGTTTATGATTTCTCACATTTTACTTGGATCTACTTTCTCAGGAAAAAATATGAGGTCTCTCAACACTTCAAAGATTTCAAAGCTTTGGTTGAGACACAGTCCAGAAATAAAATCAAAGTCCTCCAAACTAATAACAAGGGAGAGTATGTGAATCATGAGATCCACAATCTTTGCCATGAGGCAGGGATTCAGTTGCAGCATACAGTTCCCTACACTCTGTAGCAAAACAGAGTCGTTGAGAGGAAAAATTGATCTCTAAAGGAGATGGCATCTTGCATGTTGCATGAAAAGTCACTACCACAGAGACTATGGGCCGAAGCACTTAACTATGCAACATACATCCAAAACATAACTCCCCAGAGATATGTCAAGGATAAGACCCTGTTGACGGGAGAAAATGAACGCTCGTCAGTTGGAGGAGTGGATCCGGTCCGGGGTTGTCTAAATAAACCAAGTCGTTTGGGATGATCCACCCCGACGGTTTTAGCGGCTCCATTGGCCGATCTAAGTCCTAGGAAAATGAAAGAAAACTAACTAAAGGAACTAATCTAAATGAAATCAACAATTAAAGGGAACTAATAAACAAATCTGAAATAAATATATACAGTCTATTGTCTAAGATTATAAAAAAATAATTCTACGAATTTAAGAGTTCAATTATCAACAGAATTAGATCCTAATCACAAATGTACAATATTTACAGATTACAAATTTTAAATGAAAACCTGCAAAAATCATTTGTAAACTGTCCTGTGACAAAAAAACTATTGTTTTTTTATTTTTATAATTTGATGAGAAAGAAATAAAAAGAAAACTATCTAAGCTGAGCAATTAAAATAATAATCCTAACTATAAATCTGAACTATATATATCTATCTAAACTACTTAGATAACACTAATAAACTAACTTGTAATAATGCTTTCCAATTTGTCCCGTGTAAAGTATCCAGTTCAGTTGTTCGATGGGAGGAAACCCGCACCAGATTCTCTGCAAGCTTCTTATAAACAGGAAGTAGCAGTGCTCTTTGAATACAGATGATAGAACAAACAAGACATAAAAACGACAACAATCTTATAATTTACAAATCATCACAATTAAATAAAGCTGTATGCAAAGATTTGTACAGTATGATTCGTTTAATGAAGAAGATAAACCATAATTCATTAAATAAAAACAAAGTAATTGTTGTACTTTAAAATAAGAGATATAAGATATGGACAACATATAAACCAAATCACATCATCCTGCAACGAATTATGATAGCTAAAGTAGTCGATAATTGATTGCAAACTGATATGAAGAAAAATTGAAATAAAAGTTTGATATATTGAAAGCTAAAGCTGTTACAAAACATCCACTTTCATCCCAGTTTGTATCCTCATAAGTCCAAGGTCTTTCTTCTCCCAACAGTGATGATGGGTTCATTACAAAAAATAACAAGTATTTAAAGACCATAGGGTAAAACATCCCTGTGGGAATTATCAAAAACAGTTTACAAAAAATTTGGGAATAATCTCCCAAGTCTCTATTTCTAACTTAAGCTAACAACCTAAAACAAAACTACATCACAAAAGTATCTCCTAAACTGCCACAGCCTGTCCAATTTTCCATTGAAATTCGTAAGTACCTGTAAGTGGACAAGAATAAAGAAGTTTAGATAATTTTTTATTGGTAAAATTAACAAAAATCTAAATTTTAAGACTATCTACAGAATCTCACGATTCTATAGCTGGTCTAATTTGAAAACATAACCGTTTTAAATCAATCCAAAACTAACAGAAATATATTCGAACTATTTAACAAATCTTTAATTGCTAATTGAAAACAAAGCAAATCATTTAAATCACAACAAACCAAAACTTTTATGCTAATTGAGAACAAATGAAATCGTAATTGAATCTATTTCAATCGAAACAGACTATAAACGTATATCAAATAAATCTTTGGTACGAATTCAACTCATATACAAAATCCATCAATATAGAGGTAAAACTCCTACATCCATTTGTTTTGCATATCTATAAATCTATCTAGAATTAATTGTAGATAATTAAAGATGAAAGATCTTGTCGCCGGATCCAAAGCATACACCAGTTCCATGGCAGCTTCAGCAGGACAATTAGATTGAAATCACACCACTCCTGAAGGAATCCGCAGCACAAGTTTCCCACTTACAACACTTTGAACATAGTAATAGCAAAAGTCTGCCAAAATAAAAGTCTGAACAATTTCTGACAAAAGTACCATGGATGGTCACAAGCCATGGCCCAAAGTAGTCAACAAGTAGCCACGGCTATCCAAAACCTGGAGGACCCAATGTGCACAGCTGAAAAACCTTGCAATACCCAATGCAAACACATAATGGGATGTGAATGGTTCAACAATCTTTGTATTTTGCATCACGCGAAGCTGTAGTAAAACTGCAACAGCTTCAAGGTAAACACAAAATGCCCAAAGTATCATGTTTACAATATTATGGGATGTCGTTGTATGGACAAAAAGTGCAAGTGTAGCACGTGGAATCACCACATAATATATTGGAAAATTACCCAAATCTTCGTCATGTGTTACATTCAACTTGAAACGTATCATGTAAATCACCCACAAAGTGGTGGCTAATGTTGCAGAATCAAGCACTGTGTGTATATCATATTCCATAACAAAATTGCAATACACCCTCACTGCTAAGAATATAGCAGTAAGCTCTTGAGATTTAAGTGATAAGCCTGCATAGTTCCTTGTCCTGTCACTGCAATAACGACACTCAAAATTCCAAGAAAACACATAAAAATGGAATTAATTTGATACATCAACCACATGAATTGAATTTGATGATTTAATCACTTTAATCACTGCCATCCTTCGATCTTGATATCACTGCCATGGTCTCAGTTGAAAGGCCATGCTTTTGATGTGGCAATTGGCATCGAGATGTAATGGACAGCTGGAAATCCATCTCCATGAGTTTTCGTTTAAATTGTAAACAAAAACCACCACAGTTGTTCCCTATATTGATGTAAAGCAAAGAGAATCCCCAATTCCTATGGGTAAACAACTGTAAGAAACAATTTCCAGTCGCTCATAATAGATGAAGGCATCCGGGCAATATCTTTCCATAACCAAGAAGAATCTAAAGAGTTTTTATGAAATTCCTAGATAATAACCAACCCATTCGGCTCCTTCTGGGTCGACAACATTATAATCCGTGACCCATAGGTAATGAGACGGTACAATCACTAGTTATTATCTTGTAACAATTCCAGCATTGGTTCTACCCACCTTTGTATTTCCCCTGCATCTTGGATGCTGAAAATCAGTATCCTGGGTATCCAATGTGGATGCTCCCCAGTCCAAGTGTAAAAATAACCGTCATAGTAAGTCCTCTGATACATTGTGATGAGATCTTCTCGAATATGTCCCACGACCCTCCATGTTTTTGTAAAGGAATCGTATATGGGTGACCGAAAGATTGAAACCCTCAAACTTTTGGATAAAAATCAACCAGCCACTATTCTCCAAATCCTCACGAGCATTGTTGAATAGCAGAAGTGTTTGGCTGTTGTTAGGCTCTATGCGCACCACAGGTGCCATAGGTGAGGGCACATCGTGAGCCAGGTAAAGGGACAAGGGTTTGGACAGGGCATTCGCAGGATCGAATAGCTCACAGATTTCCCGAAACCAATAGAGGTAACCCGGGGTAGGAGGCAGGCATTAATGCCAAAGTGTGTGGGGGTGGTGGAATGAAATCAACCCATACAAAGCAGTCATATCCAAATGTACAATGGACGGTGCATATGGTGATTCAAATCACTATTGTAATATGTTAAAATCAAATTCCATTCAAACAATTAATGAAAACTATGGTAAGTCGATCCAAATATTTGCAAAAGCAATAGTATTTGCATGGTTTTAATATCAAAACAATGATTCAAATGTAGCACCAAGGATTCAATGATAAAACGTATGCTTTGTATGAAACCATTGAATTAAGGGTCTAATCACCATGTTAATGTGTTGTTATGAAACCATTGGATTCGATCAAAAGCAATAGAGAATCAAACCACCATTGAATGAAGGAATCAATCACAATCATTAGAATGCCATCACCATCTCATAAAAATGAAATCATATTAACAACAAAAAAATGCCAAATGAGTAAAGGTTTTGGTGTCTTGTCAACTGTGGGAACATAAATGAATTGGAAATACAATGAACACATAGACAAGAGTAACCATAATAATCTAGTGACAATTTTAATGCCATTGACATGACTTCGAAATCAAAGTTTTCACGCTTGCAGTCATGAAAACGAGAACAAGAGGAAGGTGTGCAAACGTGCAAAATGACAGTGTTGTTTTATTCAAAAACTTGCGATGAGAATCAAGGGTTCCAAAACACTTGTGTAGGAAGCTTATAGAGATAGGATAAAAAGCGAAATGGCTGCCAACAATGGTGACACACTGGTAGAAGCAGTTATCTCTGCCAAAAGAACGAATTTAGATTATGATAATGAGAAAAATTCTAACTCAAAAACAACAACCAGAAAATTGTTTTAACATCATCGTTACTCAAATATTCCAGCAGTGCTTAAAAGAGGAAAAACGATAATAGTCTTAAGACAAGTGAGTCATGATATTAAAGATAAATCTCCAATACTATTGACAGAGCCACTGCTGCCAGCAGGCGTTCATAGCCTCAACAGGGTTGCCATTTAACCCACTCTGATATCTGTATCCTGCTAAGAAGTTCCAGATCAGAATAAAGGACATTTTAAGGTCAAGAGATTTCATATTTGCAAATTTTCGTATACCCGACATTGCTTCGCTGCCAGCAGGCCTGTTCAGTACCCCAGCGAAGTTGTCTTGGCATCATGCATGCATTTACCCGCTGCCAGCAGACCTGTTCAGCATCCCGACGGGTTTACAAGCACTTCCCATAGCTCTTTTATGATTTAGTTTTTAAAGATATATAATTGAGCGGGGTGACGCTGAAAATTATAATATTTTAGACATATTTTTTCAGACCTTGAAAGAATTTTTTAAACTATCCTTCATTAAGATCTAGAGATGGTTTGTTTACAAAACCGACCTTCGAAAGCAGGGAGACATATTCTGAGTTATTCCCTTAAGGAACAGGGACATCGTAAGAAGATAATGGATGATCGTGACAGGCTTTACTCACAGATCGAAATCAGTTAACTTCTTTCAAACAACAGTCTTTCCTCAACATGGATGTAAATTTCAGAAGCATATCACAATTGATGTTTAGACAAATTTTCAGCAGTTATTTTAGAGAAAGAATTTTCTATTTTCTTTGTCTGAACAGTTCATAATGTAGGTATGTGTACTTCAAAAGAAAAAACTGATAAGCATAAATGGAAACAAAACACACCAGTGAAGAAAAATTGGAAAGCAAAGAAATCCAAACAACAAAAACAAAAAACAAATATGTACAGAAGGTGCATTTGAAAACCTCATGCCACAAATCCCTTGGGAGACTGAAAAGTAAGAAAATCCTATTTGATGGGAAAGCAGTCTTAATCATGGTACCTTGGGTCAGGGTTGATTCAGATTTATTTATCTCTCTACTTTCCGTTTAAGATTTTCATGATGATACTATGTTTTTGAAAATAAGTGTTCAACTAGAAGTAAAGAGAAAAGGATCAAGGGGACTTCCCTGACAATAGTCGTATTATGGTTCTCGTGGTGCGCCCACTTGTGTTCATGACTGCATTATTACAAAGAGAAGTAGTGAGAAATAAAACTGAAAGAACACCTATTCCTAAACCTACCCTAACTATTGAACAAAGCAGGATACTACGTGAAGTCATGCTTCCAATGTAGCCATCGGAGTAACTCTAATCCTGCAATGGAAACAAGATCAAGCATTACTAATAAGAATGGTAATATATCAACAGATGATAGAAACATATCACACTTACCTTCATAATAATCATCTAAAAACAAAGTAAGCATGATCTTACCATTTCCTTGGATATTCTTGTTGTACGAATCCTCCAGCCATTGCGCAATCTTGTCATGATAAGCATCATAATGGCATGGGTGAGTGTAAGTAGTTTTTAAAAACTTTTCAAGATTACGAGGAAATGGAATAACCATCAGCCAAGGCTGAAATGCCCCATCCTCCTGACAATTCTCTAAGTTTTCATTAATCTCTTCACATGGAGGATCTAAAAGAAATATGTCACGCCTACTTCCAAGATACTTAGGTAGAAACAAAGCAAGTGCAACTTTATCTTCATTATGAAATTCTTTTATATATGAATATTCGAGCGATCCTAAGATCCTGTCACAAAAATAGGGATGCAAACCATGACTTTGATGAAATGAATATATCGATGGGAAACTCATCATAGGAGGATTCATGCAATCAATTAGATCATTGGTTTGAATGTTTCCTTCGATGAGATTGATCGTTTCAAAATGTGAAGCATAAACATCAAGATTCGAGCTAATTAAAGAACAAATATGCAACTTAGAATGTTTGATCTCCATAAAATATAATGCATTGTCTTTTTCAACAATAAACTGTGTAAAATCATCTCGCAACATGTCCTCTTCCCATGTGAGTGATGAAAGTGAACAAGCATCAAATCCAAGTTTATCAA